>CAJJDO010000087.1:16135-442918 GCA_905183005.1 Paramecium pentaurelia
GTCATAGAAATTAGCATCATCACATTCTTCAATTCCAACTCTTAAACCATCTCCACAAACTTCCTTACAAAGCCAAGGTTCAGATGAGACATCAATTTACCATCCTAAAGTAGCACATTCAGAACATTTACCATTAATACATTTTGTACATTAAGTCTAACATTAATATTTACAATCAAAACAACCATCAAATTAGATGTCATTTCCATCCTCACACTCTTCATCGCTAATAATTAATCCATCTCCAAAAATATCTGGACAAGGTCGTATAGTGTTTATGTCACAAGTTTAACAGTTAGTTGGACATTAGAATTGACAATTATAACATTTATCAACTAAAATATTATTACCATCATCACATTACTCATACCCAACAACAGATCTCCACAAATTGGAACAGATTCATTAGATATTAAATTAAATCCTTATCCACAAGTATTACATGTATTCGTATTTAATATTAGATCACCATTATCACAATATTTATAACATTCTAAAAGTGATACATCAATATTATTAGGACATTAAATACAAATATTATTTTATGTGTATCCATTTAATAATTTACAATTGGGCAATTAACACATAATTGGATTCTTCAATTTGATTTAGTTTACAAAAAAATCCTACATTGTTTAAAGAATAAGTAACATTTATACAAGTCAAACAAACCATTTGAGATTTGCAAGCTGAACAACTGGGTTCACTTTTAACACACAAAAATTTTGGTACATCAAAATACTAATTTAGTTAACTTTCGTCTAAAGAAAATTAGAATAAAAAGGGATTATAAGAACTATTTCAATTAGTAAAGTTTTTTCATCATTACATCATAGACCATTCGAGAGAGTAACTGCATTCAGTGTTGATGTGAATAATGCATCCTATTAATCAATTTAATAGATGAACTTTCGATCTGAAGGGAATAATGGACCAAATAATACATAGAAACCTATTGAAATACTATGATGAGGACTTAAATGTTGATGGACTCTTCTAAATCTTGCTTATGCCTAAATGAACTAACCACCAAATATTCTTAATTCTCTCAAATATGAAAAATATCTACACTTATTTAAATATTTATATATATGAATTAAATAAGGGTATCAGATCCTCTTAAAAAATTTTAAAAACTTTAAGAAACTAAAGGTAAATTCAGGGTAATAATCTAATTAAAATTGATTCACATCTTCTCTTGTCAATAGTGATGAATCTATATTTAATTAATTCATTACATGGAGTTTCATCATCTAAATCCTTACAATAATTAGAAATTATATTCTAATGGGGTTGATTACAAGTTGAAATACATGTTCCATCTCGATATCTAAAAGTATTTGGTGGACATGAAATGCATTTGAAATTTACATGGCAAGTTTAAAATCATTTTTTACATCTCTAAATGTTCAACAAATAGATTATATTGCTCAAAAAAAATAATGTGTCACTAAGAATTCAAATATAAAATATTACCTAAAATTGCAAATAGATGAAAAAAAAATAGTATATATAGGCAGTGAAAACACTATCAATAATATATTTATAGGAACTGGAATAAGATTCATAATGACCTAGAAAGATCTCCCAACATTCCTTAAATTTGTGCAATTACATTCCAGAACTATTATTATATATAGGACCAACAAGAGTAATTACATTCAAAATATGAAATGAAAGAGTGATGATTCCATAAATTTAAATTTGAATTAAATTCCACAATCTATTGGAAACCCATTGAAAATGATTATCGTAATGCTTACTTTCATATAATAACCCTCTACATTTTATATTAAACATATCTCATAATTCCTGAGCTTTGCTTAATTATTTCATATAGCTCCTAACTATACCAAGAATATAGCACTCTTTATGTTTTGTGTCAAACTCTATAAATGGCAAGAGGCTTTAGGGCATTACTGTCCAATTGATATGAGTGGCGACCTCACCAAACAGATAATTCAGTCGTCAGTCAATAGAAAATGAACATTATAAATAAATAAATTATTTCATATATGGCAATTGTTTAACTATTTTATGTATGATTATACACAACTACAGAATTGTCAATAAATTTTTGGTCATAGATTTTAGACAATAATAATCTCTATAACTATTGGGATCGCTAGATATTTTATGATTGACTCTAACATATCCTAATTAGAAATTATCTAAACTAAATAACTTAAATATACTTGGACAAGCATTGCAAAATCCATTAAAACTTAATGGTTAAATAGAATCCCATTTTGATCTACACCCAAAATTTTTAACATAGTATTAATCTGATGGACATGGTGGGCAAATATGTATGTGTTATAAAGTAACCTGCAGAACATTCATTTTATTAAGGTCCTGTAACATGACTAGCATGAAGGATAACAAATGATTTCGTAATACATTTAATTTATGTTCCTTATTGAAACCTAGCCATTTCCATTTGTACTAATCAGAGAATAATTTATAGTATTTTTAATTCATGAATTGCCCTTATTATTTTTTATTTCTAATATATTTGAGATGTGTTGCACTTTGCAAATGTTAAAGGAAACTTTGCTTAGGTTTAATAAAAGAATGGAGGAGATTTTAATAATATACACAAAGTAATTATTTATTGAGTAAAGAAAGTCTGAAAAATTCAAACTTCATACTAATCTCAATTCAAAAAAGTAAAGTATCGGTTTTTAAATATTTTCTAATGAGAAAATTTGGAAGATTTTTTTAGTCAGTCAATAAAGGGAGTTATGATATTATTGAATTAGAGGATTAACAATACTTTAGTTAGAATCCTAAAATCTGCCTTAAGAATGTACTTACACACATCTTAAAATTATTGTGACTATTTTGAAAGGAAATAACCTGGAGATTTGGGCCTCAATAAAAATGAATTGTCTTGATAAATTAGTTTTAAATCTTTTTTGTTTTAGTTTAAAAACAGATTAATTCATTAAATTAATTAATGAATAATTTTCTCAGAAGAAAAAACATAATAAGAATATGATGTTTTAATTAAAAAAAATAAATATTTTAATACAATAATTATAAATATACAGAGAATACCATTATCATCTTAAATGGTCTATTACTTTAGATGTATTATTTTTCAAAATACATTGTGAAACAATATGGTTTACCCTACTTAATTAAAAAAATGATTAATTCAAATATAAATAATCTTAGAAATATCATAGGTATGAATTAATACAAAAATAATTGATGTTTAAATATAGATATAGATTAATCAATATAATAAAATACTTGTATAATTATTTTTTTATAAAATATTTTTCTAAGTCAAAAAAATTGATATTTTATAAAATCATTAAAATAATTTCAGAATATAAGCATCATTTAATAAAAATATTCTAATAATTCATTAAGCATACTTTTTAACCCACATTCTAACTGTTTTATTGTATAGGCTTCTATCATTTTAATATATCCATGCTATTTCTGGTTCAATTGGATTATCCAGAAGTGGAGAATCTAAGATTGATTAAATACTCAATAAAGCTACATTTAGGCATTCGAATACTTGTTTAAATAGAAAGAGCTGCGTTCCAATCATCCATGAGGATATCAAGAGAAATTTCTCCTAATTAATTAATGTTTGGATGATAAATTGGAGTCTTGAACATTATTTTTGGGGCTTAATAGGGGTATTCATTTGGATATTAAAAACTTAAATTAAACAGCCCATCTTAATAAGGTGTCTCTTATGGCCCTTCTATACTCGCCCATAAATTGTATATATCTTTTTAATCAATAAGCCCAATTTTAATATCAGAGAGTTACCATAATTTAAAGGTATTTATTTCTTTTAATATCCTTTTCTATCCATGCCTTAATACAAAAATATTTGAAGCCATATTTTTTATTATTTAACTAAAAAGATTTTTATAAAATGAAGGTGTAATAAATTAAATGCAATTATAATTAATAGAAATAGAATCTAATCTAATCTGATTGTAATTATAATATCATATAATTATAATTTATATTTTAAATATTATAATGTATCACTCGATTAAAGAATAGGAATAGGTGATATATTTTTTTCTGAATTTTTTACCTAAAGCATACTTATTATAATTCTTTTTTAATCTCTTGGATCTTATCTCTTTATGCGAACAATACTAATGCACCTAAAATAAAAATTATCCAAAAAGCAACCATAGATAAACATTTAAAAGGAGAATAAACTAATAAAAATGCTTATATACTGTCAAAAACCCCCAGCAAATGTGAAACAAAAGGCTAATGAGCTAAGAGATACAAATAAAAATCTCGTTAATTAATAAAATCATGTAATAATGAAAATCCTGCCAAAATGCCATTCTGGTAATACTTATGCAATCAATGTCTAAAAAAATAAATATAGCATAAATAATAATGGTTAATTGTTCTCCAAATAAATAAATTCTTTTATTGAAGAAAATTTATTTATTTTCATTCTTTAACTCTTATTAATTTCAAACTACTGCAAAATTACATATTTATCCTACTTTTAAGTTTCGAGAATTAAAAAATGAGATGAGTTAATAATAATCATAAATTGTTCAATTTACACATATGCCGTATAATCTTCATTCGTATAAGTCTCTTATATAAAACAAGATCTTTCATTATTCCTCTCCTTTTATAATTTAGATTACTGTTATGGATCATAAATTTATTAAATTTTATATTTTTTGTACAGTAGGCTATTTCAAACCCCTATTTATTATATCATTTTTATTCTGGTTTAGACTTTAGGTTTATTCTTAAAAGGATTCTTTATTCATAATTTTTTGATGATAATCTTATTATAAGTTATTTATTTAGTTTAAATTTGAATGTTACATATGTATTTGTTCATGATTTGACCAAACTTACAGTTTTCAAGAAGTTTTTTCCCAATTAGAGAAATGGTATTTATGCCTATTTAGCTAACTAATGATATCATAATTAGCAAAGATTTTTATTTTCTAAAAGACTTTCCATTTCTTGAATTATATAAAATTTAATAAATCAATTATCTCTTTACTTGAATTGATAAATTGTATATTTCTGCAATTGACCCATACTGTTTCTAATTTATGATTAAAAGTATTTAAATGACACTAAAGTCTATTTATTTCCTACATTATTACATAATAATTTTCATGAACCACAGTTCTAATCTATGAAAATACCATAGATCAGCTGTTATTAATAATCAATAATTGAAAAACATTAATTATAAATTCTTAATTTGTATCATTCCTTTTTTCCTATTGTTATTGAGATAATAATTAAAATGTAAGGATTCTATTAATATTTAGTTTAATATTTTTATTTTGTATTCTTAATGATATTTTGGTAAGATCATTTTAACCCAAACAATATGTTTTTAATAAAAATATTTTATCTAAATATTAAAAAAAAGTATAGATTAAAATTAGATATTATTATTGGAGATGACCTCAAAACATCACTTTAATTTAATCAAATTTTAAATAATCTTATTCTGTGTTAAATTTTAAGATATGACAGGAATTAAAATTTTGTTGCAATGTATATCAAAAAAGGAATAAAAGGGATTTACAATTATTTTGCTTTTTCTCCTTAAATAATCAACAATAAAAGTTAATTCTTTTAAAGAAAAGACTTAAGAATAACAGAAACTTAGTTCTGTTGAATTTTTAATTAAAAAATATTTATACAAGAAATTCTTTTTTTTTTTTATTTTGATTTTAAATATTTTTTAAGATCTTTGCTCAGTTAATCATTAATTTAGTTAAAAAGTAGATTTATTATTATTATTATTATTACTCCAACAACTTGATAGTAATTTTAATTGAAAATTTATACTATAAAAAATAATTAAAGTATTATAAAATTAATTCTATTACGTATCAAATTAGCATTCAATAACTTAGATTTACAAAACCCTGATATTTTTATAAAATATAATTTTCATAACTAGGAATGCTTTAGGATTACTATTGCAACAGATATTTCTAAGTTAATTTCTACATCACTTAAACTACGAAATATAAAATCAAATTATTATGAATTCATCTTTAGAGAGTATATATTAAAAATCTTAATTAAAAAAGAAAAGAGATGCTTAATTCAAAATGATTTATCTCTTTTCTTTAAATCATTCTAAAATATTTTCAATAAATATTATTAATGCAATATTTTTATTATTTTAATCAAAATTATTAGTTATATATTAAGAATCTTCACACGAAATGACTCATGCTCAAACTTAATATCAGAATATTGATATGCTAATTAGAAGAAAAAGAAACATTTGAATATTAATTATAATGAATATTAATTCTTGATAAAATAAAATACTCATTTGATTTCTAAAGCCTTTAAACACTCATCTGATATATTAGAAATAAAATACTTTTTCTATTTTTAGTCCATTCATGATTAGAATTAATCGCTAAAGCTTTTGAATAAAATATCAAAGCTTCTTAATAATGTTTCTGATCTTGTAAACATGCACCTAAAATTAATACCATAGACGCAACCTTTAGATCTTAATGAATCTAAATGATTTGGATTGATTTATAGAGAATAATCTATCACTTTCATTGCTTCATTATACTTTTTTAATAATCTTAATGAATCACCTTTATAATTAAGATATATGAGTACCTTTAGTATATAATGAATGACAATGCTTAGGATCTACTTCTAAAGCTTTATCTGCCCAAAGGATTGCTTCATTAAATAAACCAAGCATTTTTAAACTCTCCGCTAATCTATTAACATATCATTATACCTTTACTGTATAATGAATTATAATGTCTAGGATCTAGTTACAAAGCTTTGTCTGTCCAAATGATTGCTTCATTATAGTAACCAAGCATTTTTAAACTGTCCGCTAATACATTAAAATATGATCATACCTTTACACCATAATGATAATTAATGCCTTGAATTTAAAGCTAATGCTTAATCAAATATTTTAATAGCCTCATCAAATTTTTTATCATTTAAATATAGTTTATATCCTAATTTATTAATTTAATACCTCTTTAATACAATTCTTCTGACTTATTTAGATTTAATTTAGAAAATTAATAATAGTTTAATTCATTTAATTATAAATCAGACAATAATTTCTAAATTTAGCTTTTGATTTCATTTGTTAATTAATATACTAATTAAATGGTTGTAAATTCAAATTATCTGAAATGTATACTTTATGATAGGTAAGAATTAATTTATTTAGAATTTAAGTTAAGCAATTATTATTTAGTTATTTGATATTTAGATCTAATTCCATCAATTAATAATTAGAAGTCATGATTAACCAAATCAAATTATTAATTCATACTATGAATTAAATCAGCACATTCCTTTTCAACCCTTTAAATATGTTCGAATAAAAATGGCAATTCTTCTTAATTTTGAGGATGTGAAATATGATTTCCATTTTTTATACATTAATGACAATATAATCTCTCTCCTTTACAAGATTCATCAAAACATACTAATGTAACATTTTAGGTATGCTCAGTATTTGGACATTTGATAGTGACATCATGGTATTAATTCATATCTACTTTTATTATTTAATTTATTTTTATTAAAATGCATATTATAATTAAAATTGAATTTGTATATTAAATTTATTTTATTTTGAATTTTTTAATTGAATTAATTATTTTCTATATTTTACTCTTTATCTTTAATAATCTTGATTCTTTATAAAGTTGTGATTATCTACATCCTCTCCTTAATTTATTATATTTATTTGAAAAATCATTTTTTATTTCAATCAATAACATATTAAGTCAATATTTAATCGAAATTCATCTGATAAGATTAAAATTAATTTCAATTAGAAGAAAATTTAGACAAAGAAAATAACTTCTTATTCTCTATAATTATTTAAAAGTTTCCTTGATTGGCTAAATAAAAAAGTTCTTTGGAAATTTACATATCTGAATTCATATTCCTTATTTTCCCATTAAGTATCCTATACATAAATACATTTTTTAATTTCAAAGCATTTTAGACTATTATTTTCTACTTAGATTAATACATCTTCTTTAATGCTCCATAAAATTCTTTTGACTTAATTGAAAAACCTCTATACCTAAAATGCTTCTGTTGTTTTCCTAAACTATTTATAAATTATGATTCAGAAATCTTTATTCTTAATTTCATATAATTTATGATCCTCAATATTCATACCTGCCCCTAGGATTTATTTTAATGATGATTAAATTTTGATCCTTTGGAATTTTAATCAAAGATGTAATTGGTTAATAGTTGTATTAGATTATCCTAAATATCACTAGTATAAACGGTGATATAAAATTATTTGATTATTCATTAATAATAATATTTAGATGATCAGTTTTATTTTACAATTTCTAAAGTTTAACTACCAGATTAAATAAGGGATAAAATTATATTTATTAATTATAATTTTAAGATAATATATAATACTAAAGATTTATTTTTACAATTAATGATTAATTTCGTTATTAAAAATAGATAACTTTTATGAGTTGCTCTATTTTGTTATCAAATTCTTTTTTATGTTTGGACATATATTGTAATTATATATATTGAATCCTTTTGAACTTTACTCAATATATTAATCAAATTTGTTGCTTTCATCTATTTTAAAATCACAATTCAGAAAAAAATTCAAGATATTTAAAAAGCTTAAGAAAAAACATTTTAAGCATATTTGTAATATTTTTTGAAATGATATTTTTTGAAGAATATATGATGTAAAACAAATGAGTGAAAATCTTAATTTTTAAATAATACTCTAATTTGACCATTTAATTTAATTAATATAAATATAATATTTAAAATTAAAAGGAAACAAATTTGATAACTTATTTTATTTTTAAATATGTTCATATGATTAAAATATTTAAAATTATTTAAAAATATTGATATTAATCAATTTAATCAATCATGTATTACATATCAAATAAAAAGAGAAGATGTTGTTGATTATTTTTACTTTTCTGTTTGATTCTTATATCTTTAAATTAATTATTATAATCTAATTTTGATTTGATGTCCATATCTTATTAATGGTGCCATTATACCTAAAGATAGAAGTCCAATCTATCCAAATCCAATCAATACTTGAGATTCTAAGCTCAAAAAATGTGTAAATGTTTCTTCATAACAAATATTAAGTAAAGTAAACATTATAATAGGTAATTCAAAAATTAGAATTACAATTAAATCAATCTTTTCGTTGACCATTGAACCTAGAACAATAATTGTTAAATAAATTGAATTGATCAGTGATAACAATAATGATTATGTTAATTAATTTTATTAAGATCCAATTAATATTAAAATAAATAAGAACTTTTTAGCAACAATCAAGCCTTCATGACAAAGACTTTTCCTTTTTTTTAATTCCATTTTTGAATCCTTTAATGAAAAAATAGACGAAATTAATGCTAAAATACTTATTAAAAAAGAGTATGCTAGTATGTCTTAAAATTTATTTCTTAAATTATTCTCTTTTTAAGAAAATAGATACAACATCGTTTTAAATAGGAGATCCCAACTATTTGCTTTAATGGCATACACAAGTCCCTTTAATGATATCAATTAAATAATCCCAAAGCACAATTGATTAATTTTATGTATGAAGAAAGCAACCTATTATGAAAGATATATCTTCTTATTATTGTAAATAAAAATTCTAATTTTATTGTATTAATTTTTAAAAAACACTCTTAAATAAATCTTGGATGTTACAAATAAAACTGCTACTATTCCAACTTATACAATCTATCCTGATAAATTAGTGATTAAGTCTGAATTGATATTATAAAATATAAACTTTCCAAATGCTTGTATTTAGTCTTATCCTATAATAAATTCAAATAAATCAAGAATCTTAAATTTTTCCATAATTGGTATTATAGTTACTACTTCTGAAGATTCAAAATAAATCATAACATTTTCTGGAAAATTTGAATTTATGTATTTTAAATTAGATTAATATTACATTGTATCCAATACTTCAAAACATTCAATAGGATTTCCAGACAATAAAATAATAAAGCTAGATACACCAAGGCCAATAAGCATATACATATTTAATGAGCTCATTTTATGAGATATCATTCTTTATGATTCAGTTAATACTATAGGATTCTTTAATCGTAATTAGCATAATTAGTTTTCTACTTTAAACCCATTATTATCAATTAATAAAGTGTCAAATTAAACCTAAAAGTAAAGATTAGTTGTTAGTTGTTACAATAGTTGAATTTAAAACAAGTAATTGACATCTTATACAAATATAGCATTTGGTTCAACTATTACTTACTAATAAATTATATAATCCAGGGGATTTACATCAACAAGATAAGCCTTTAAACTTTTTGTTAAGTTTGAATAAGAATCTTGTAATTTGACCTTGCTTGTAATTTGCAATTAAATAAATTATGAGTCATAAGTTTGATTAATGAATAATAAGTTGAAATGAGGAGGCTTTATTTCAAGACAATAACTTGTTTCAAAATCTATTTATGTACATGTATAATTGATCTCAATTTCACATTTCTCTGAACATCCATCTTGAGAAACTTGATTAAAATCATCGCATTCCTCTAATTCTGACTTGGAACCATTACCACATATATCAATACAAAGATTATTCATAAGTTGGTAATCTTTATAACATTATAAACATTATCCATTATAGCAATCAAAACAATTTAAAGGACAAGAAAATTCACATTAATAGCAACCATCAAACTAGATTTCATTAGCATCATCACATTGTTCATTAATTGCAATAATTTAATCACCACAAATTGAAATGCATTAATTATCAACTAAATAATATCCATTTTCTTCACATATTTATATTTGAGGATCTATACATTCCAATTGATCACATATCTAACAATTATCTTTACATGAAAATTAGCATTCATGACAACCATCATATTTTATATCATTACCATCATCACATTATTCAGTCTCTTCTATAACAATTCCATCTCCACATATTGGAGTACAAACTTAATTTTAAATCTCAAAATACTTCTAACATTATAAACAATCTAAATTTCTATTACAAAATAAGCAATTTTAAGAACATTCAAATTTACATTAGAAACATCCATCATTACTTTCATTATTCTAGTCATCGCATTATTCAAATGATAGCAATGCAATTATTCCATCCCCACATTCTGATACACATTTAAAATCAATTAAACTTCGTCCTTCAACACATTTAAAACAATATGAATTATTGCATTCTAAACATTCTAATTAACAACTGAATTAGCATTAATAACATCCATCAAACTGTTGTAAATTAGCATCATCACATGATTCATATTCTTAAATTATACCATTTCCACATATAGGTATACATTAACCATTGTTAGATAATTCATAATGATCATCACAATTATAACAAATATTTTAAAAGGAATCTCTACAATTTTAAGGTTTTTAAAATACACACAATTTATATTAATATGCAAATATTCCATGATTATCAATCTTAAATTGATTATAATCATCTAAGAATAGAAAACCTGTATTCATAATGACATGTTGAAAATAGGTATTACTTAAAAAATTATAAATTTAGCAATAATGCCCTTCTTCCTCTTAAGTTGAATATGGACTTAAATTTTGACTTTTGTCTTAATGACAATTAAATTCACATTAATTATCAATTAATTAATATGATGAGTTGCATTTCAAACATTTTCCAAATTAGCAAAATTCACAATTTTAAGGACAAGAAAACTAACACTCATAACATCCATCATATGGCTTTTAATTTCCATCATCACATTATTCTGAAGAGACTACTATTTAATCTCCACATTTTGGCATACATTATCCCAAAATAGTATTTAATGTCCAAGGAGATAAACATTAAGTGCATAGACCCTTTACACAATTAGCACATCCTTCATTACAATCAAAAATATAAGAAAAACAACCATCAAAAGGGTTTATATTATTGTCGTTGCAAATTATGCTTTCATCTTATACTTATTATTTTTCTGCATCTGTAAATACCTCAAAATCTCTAATTCCAAAAAAGTGAGTTGTGCTGGTTGGAGAAGGAGATTCAGAGAATTATATAGTAAGAGTCAAAATTTAATCATTACTTATAAATTCTCCTAAAAGAATTTTATCTAGTCTTAAATAAGAACCACAAATAATATCATTGGTAGTAATAATAGAAATAGATTATATGGAATTATCTAATAATACTCCATCAGCTTCTACCCTCATAGTAATAGATCCTGTGACATATGCACATAGAAATTTAAACTATATCTTAACCTTTGTGTGTGGTTCAGATAAATATAAATCAATTAAAAGTATTTTTGCCATTTCAAATTTACCATAAAATTGAAAACCTAAATATAATTTTAATATACTTCCACAATCAGAAATCCCATCAAATAGATTAAAATCGCTTTTCCATCCCTAACCATCCATTAAAACAATATTATTAAAATATGCCAACACTCTATTCCAATTTAAACAGTTTTCATTATTATCACAGTAATCGCATCCTTTTGGACATTTATATACTGATAATATGAAATCAGAAATTCCCCATGAAGCTGAAATCTGTAAAGATATAAGTGTCACTATAGCACTGTTACCATTATGATAAATTGTTTGGCTAATTGAATAAACCTATCCATTAGTACCACTACCGCAAATTTATGTACCAGTTGAAAGATTAGGATGGTCCTTGTATGCTTAGGCTCCATCAATAAAAAAAATATAATAAGAACCTGTCCAGGGATCCAATCTATAAATAGCATTTTGACGTACCTCCAGAATTTAAACTCGAACTTCACCCGGTAATGAGGAGGTAATACAAAAGTCTTTGTGATAGCTGTTTGATAATTAAAAACAGAAGGACCTCCAAAAATCATTGAGGTTCCACAATCTGTAATTTGATTTGATGACATAGTCTCATATGATTTCCAATCTAAATTATTATAAATAGAGTTACTATCATTTGAATTGAATGGGGTAAAAAAGGATCTGCTAATTTCTGTTTATGCTAACGAATGATGGTATATTTGATTTAGTAATAAGATATTGATAAAAATAGAAAAGCTAATGAAGCATTGAGGTACATCTTTTGCATAGTACGTTAACAATGTTAAACTAATCATGTTCTGTATTATTTATTAATAACTAAATTTGCTGTAAAATATATTAGAATGTAAATTAATTGGTTATTATGTATCTTTTAATACATTTTGAATTAAATCATTAATAATGCAAGTTAGATATTAAATATTTATAATTAAGAAAGTAAAGAATAATTGTTTATGAATAATCATTATTTCAATTACAAAGTGGATTTCTTTGATAATATTTTTTAGATACTCAAATTGATTGATATTAATTAATTAATAAATTTGCATTTCTTTATAAATAAGTATTAAAATGATTTTATAATATATACTTTATATTAAAACCTTCCAGTCAATTACATTGTTAAATAACATTAACAATAATTTTTTATATATTTTAAACTACTTAGTTAAAGCTTCATTTTAAATGTTTTATTTCTTTTCTTTTATGATACATATTGCTTTAAAAAAAATATAATTGGATGATAGCAAAAGATGTGGACAATAAAATTTATATTTTTTTAATAAAACCATTTGAATTTTTTTTAACTAATTAAGATATTTTTATTGAATCTTGAAGAAATAGATTGTGAATTTTAAATATGTTTAAATATTATAATGTTATAATTTCTTAAATTCAAACTAATCAAATTAAAAATTACTCGATATATATAAAATTTGATCTAATTGTGCAAAAAAATTAATTTTAATAAATAACATATGCTTATTTTATATTGATAAAAATTTAATATTACAAATTTTTTAATACAATATTATTTCTTTAATTTTTCCTATATAATTCAAGAATTTTTGAAGATTACAAAAATTTAAAAGATGATTTACAACATAACAATATCTTCTTTGATGATATGTTAATATTTTTTTTCTTATTTATTATGATTATTAATAAATAGTTTGTATTCCTAATAAAATTAAAATCTCAGTATTCAAACAAATTAAATATAATGATTTTTAATGCATATAAATTGAATTTTATAACTACTTTCTTTGTAAATTTTAGTAAAATAATTTCATCCTTAAACTTAAGAAATCCTTTATGTATTTATAATATTCTTTTCCTTTCATATTCTTAAAAACAATTATATTACATTTAAGGAGTAATTTAAAGCAAATATTATGCATTCTTTTATTCAATTAATTCTGTTGAATTAAATTTATCACTTCTTGATACGTAGATTTTATTAAAAATTTTGACTCTTTCAAAAATTAATTTCTTATTTACTTTAATCATTAATATTGATTATTTAGTACTCAAATTTAAACTACTGAAGAGCAAACGGTTCAAAATTTTAATCTCAATTTTTACATCATAATAGTATTGACTCAAACTCTCAATAATTATTTCAATTAACAAGATATTAAATATAAATTTAAAAAACAAACAATTTTTTTTTAAAGAAATGTTCAAAATTAATTAAATTTTTTCAGCTATTAAAACTATCAAAGCAAGCATTAAATGAAAAAAATTATTTAAATTTAATTAAGCTTTAATTTTTCAAACAAAGAATTCTTAAAAAAATTGTTAAATCACTAAATATGCTCTTTAAAATATCAATAAAGTTGCCCTTATTGCAGCTAATCAAGGATATTTATTTTTAGTAAGGGGACAAAAAGTATAGATCAAAAATTTTTTTCCATAACTTTTTTTTTTCAAAAATTCTTTAAAAGTATATGAAACGAAAATAGAAATTAATGTTTAATCAAGATAATATAGAATTTTTATCAATAATGATGATATTCCTACCAAAAATTAAATAAATTCTTATTTAATGACTTCACAACTTATGACTAATGGTTATTCCATAAAAATTTCAAATTGATGAAGTTATAAAGTTCTTGAAAAACTACTATGTTTAGACAGAGATAAAATCACATGTTAAAATCTTAACAATAAATAGAAATTATTATTATATTTATGAATTATTAATTAGAAGATCAATAATTAATTTTTGAACAATAAAGTTAATTTGAAAATCCTTAATTCTATGATGGAATAATTTGGGATTATAAAGAAAATCCTCCAAGAAAAATAAGGACAAATTACTAAATATCAATTACAAAGACCTTAGAAATTTTATATCTAAGAGATGGGTGTATTATGAGAAGGTAATTAAATACATTAATTATAATTTATTATAGAGATTAAGTTAAAGACACTTCAAATAAACTTGAAATTTTAGCAAATTTAGAATAAATAAATCATTTAAAGTGGATTGGTGATTATGGATAGAATAATTAAAAGATTTCAAAATGGATTGCAACTTGGAAGGGAGAAGTTGTTTAGAATGTCGGCGGTTAGTACAATGAATGTGGAAGAAAAGAAGGTAAATGGAAAGAAATAATTTAAAATTATTGGGGGTAATTGAAGATGATTTATTTTATAGAAAGGCTTAAGTTTATGAAGTGGGTAGATATGAAAATGGATTACGATAAGGAACTTGGAAGTATATTTATGAAGATTAAGAGATGTATTAAATCCATATTAATCAAAAGTGGTGGAGGAGAATATAATTTGTAAGGACTAAAGAACGGAAAATGGATGGAATTGTGGGAAGAATTTTGGCATTTTTCATAAGTAACTTATTTTGGTGAATATATAAATGGTATCAAAGTTGGTAAATGGGAAATTTGGTACAAGAAGCAATATGGAGATTATTAAAGTGAGAAGATGTAAAAATATTGGGTGCTAAATTATTATTTTGTAGTGGGGGTGGATTCTATGATGAAGAAGGTAATGGATATAAGAAAGGCAAATGGGTTGAATTGTATAATGGATTCTATGATTCATCACAAATAACTTATCATGGTGAATATAAAAATAGTAAAAAAGTTGGTCGTTGGAATATTTATTTTAATTACGGAGAAAATAAAGAGATGTAAAATCTAATAAAATTCAATTTGTTTAGTGGTGGTGGATCATATGACGAAAGAGGTGATGAGATTAAGATTGGTCATTGGATTGAGTTGTCAAAAGGATTCTTTGATTAATCACAAATAACTTATAATGGTGAATATAAAAATGGTTAAAAAGCTGGACGATGGAATATTTATTTTAATTAATATGGAAACAATAAAATTATGTAAAAATATAAGTACTTCTTATGCTTAGTGGTGGTGGGTAATATGATGAAGATGGTAATGGAATTAAAATTGGTGATTGGATTGAATTGTCGGATGGATTTTATGAGTATTCATAAATAACTTATAATGGCAAATATCAAAATGGTAAAAAAGTTGGTCAATGGAATATTTATCATACTTAATTTGAAAATAAAAAAATTCTGTAAAATTTTTAGTAATTAATTAAATTAGTGGTGGTGGGTCTTATGATGAAAAAGGTAATGGAACTAAAATTGGTAAGTGGATTGAGTTGACAGATGGATTTAATGATTATTAATAAGTAACTTATATAGGTGAATATCAAAATGGAATAAAAGTTGGTAAGTGGGATATTGTGTATTAAGAATAAAAAATGTAAATTATGATATAATAATATTTATTTTAGTGGTGGGGGATAGTATACTGAAGAAGGCTAAAAGATTGGTTTATGGACAGAATAGAGTGAAGGATTTAAATATGATTCATAAATAACTAATAATGGTGAATATAAAAATGGTTCTAAATAAGGTAGATGGGACATTTTGAAAGAAGATAAATAAATGTAATCGATATAATATAGTATTATTAAGAGGTGGTGGATTATATGATGGAAAATGTGTTGGAATTAAGATTGGAAACTGGATTGATTTGGATGAGGAGTTTTAGGATGTTAAATAAATAATTTATAATGGAGAATATAAAAATGGTATTAAAGTTGGTAAATGGGAAATATATGACATTAAAGAAAATTATTAACGAGGAGAAATAAATTATGAAATATGAATAATTTATTTTAATAATAATAATGGAGATAAAATTGTGTTTGAAAATAATTTATTAAATTATCTTGTTTTAATATTTTGTTAGGTTTTGATTTAAAAATTAATTTTACATTTTGATGCATTTTTTTCTATTTTTTGTTTGAATAAACACTAATTTCTCTCTACAATAATTTATGCACTAATTTAAAATACAATTGACATATTTTAAGCTATTTTATATATTGCTTTAGTACTATTACCAAGTTGATATTTTTTAAAAACCTATTGAAAATAATATATAATTTATATAAAGTATAAATCCTCTAACACATTTAAAATAGAAAAAAAATTATTATCCATAAACTCTTGATCTTTTATTTCTCACCAAATACTCAATAATCATTAATTTTTCAGGATCAATTATATTATATTGAATTATCAGCATTTCAATCTTGTTTTTCTAAATTAAAAAAATACATTTTAATTGTTGTCTTAAATTCTTTATATAAACAAAGGAAAAATGGCTTGCCAATTTATCAAAAAATATCTAAAAATAGAATTTCAGTAAGGTATTTGATTATTCATTAAATATTATCTCTTACACAAATGTGGTTTGATGATATTAGCATTAGATTTCAAGTTTCAATCTATAGAGATATATTAAAAATGAATTTCGTTAGGTTAATTTTTAATAAAATTATTCTGATTGGATTTTCTACTGATCACCAAAGATAACTTTTTTGTAGATATCCCACTCAATAATATTAGGAATGATGAGATTATTTAATAACAATCTAAACATATAAATTGAAACCAATCTTTAAAAAAAATAATTATTAAATTAATAATATAAATGAAATATTCTTATAGGATAATTAATTTTAGATTAGAATAAAAATAATTATCAATTTAAAATATATTTATATTGAAAAGAAATGATAAATTGAAAATAGGAAAATTTTGGATGTTCAGAAAATCATTGTAGAAATAATGAGGAGCTAAATTTTTAATTTGATTAATTTAAAATAATCAAGGATAATGAATCAAATGCTCAAATTCTTGATAATTAAGTTACAAGCAACCAAAAATCAATAGGACTATTTCTTTTTGGGAGATTTGGTCTTTGGTGATTTCTAAAAAAAATGAATCTGCTCTTGTACAAGATACTTTATAATATTCATTTTTATTCGTAATTGATCCAATTGGTTAGAATGAATTTAAATCTTTTTAATCTTTTTAATCTTTTTAAACTTAATAGATTATAAATTTAAGTGCCTCATGAGGTAAGCAACATTCTCTTAGATAAAAATTATTGATTGTATATTTATCCTTTGCTATGATAAAGGTTTAATTTTTTTAATTTTTTTAATTTTCTTAATTTTTTTAATTTTCTTAATTTTTTTAATTTTCTTAATATTTTTAATTTTCTTAATTTTTTTAATTTTCTTAATTTTTTTAATTTTCATCTATGTATGTAATTTGAAAACAAGGATATGTTATTTTTTCTTATTTACATAATTTTTCTATATCTTCCTAAACACCTTAAATCAGTCCTATTTCAACATCATTCTATTTAATATTCATCAATACATTATTATTACAAAATACAATATTAGGTCCTAAATAGAATAAATCTTTACTTTCAGCTTTATAAACTTATGGATTATTTTATGTATTATTTTATGTATTATTTTATGTATTATTTTATGTATTATTTTATGTATTATTTTATGTATTATTTTATGTATTATTTTATGTATTATTTTTTTTTCCTTTAAAAATGAGCGTCATAGATTTATATTAGCAACAGCACCAATTAATATACCATTTTGATTCTTCAGTTACCTCCCAATCATTTTAATCATTCCCTACTGCCCTTTTCGATATTTGAAATGAATTTTTCTTACATGGACAAAAAAAATCATAAGGTCTAATTGATTTTTATTTTTACTTTTTATCTTGGATAATATATATTAGTTTATCAAAGGGGATCTTATGATTCTCATTAGGCTTAGCGTTTGTTGTCATTTTTTTAAAGAAAAATTAATTATCTCAATTATATTATCTCTTAATAATTTTAAATAATGAAAATAAAAAAATATTCTACCAAGTTTATTGAAAAGTCTGATTATTAAAATGAACATGATATCTCGAATTTTTAAATTAGTAGTTCAAATAACTCTTTAGGATTTAGAATTAATCAACTTAAATAATGTTAAATAAATAGTTAAATTATGTTATCGATCAACTTTTTTTTAGTGAATAATATATATTTTTGCTCAACATTCAAGTATTGATGGTTTTTGTATTTTATTTTTCTAGATTAATAAGCTTGTTCAAAATTAATAATAAATACCTCATAGGTCTACTTAATTTTATAATCAAGGTTAAGATTAAGCTACTAGCCCCAATATTACCTAATATTTTGGCAAGAGTATTTTCTTATTTAAGGTATAATTCAATCAAAACCTATAGGTATAGAATTAAATATACAATTAAAAATTTAAATAAAGAATTCTACTTTTTATCTTTGTTTTTTATTATTCTTATATAATACACTCATAATTTTTAATTATTATAAGTTAGCATTATAGTTTTCAAATATAATATGCTTAATGAAATAATTGCATTAAACAATTGCTTCTAGGTGCACATTTCATTGAATTACAAATTAGTAATCAAAAATTAATGAAGTTAATTGAAAGAAAATTCTCCTTCAATTAGCAGAACAAGACAATATTTTTTTATTAGTATTGCTTAAATTATAGATAATGAATTGCTAGAATTAATTTATATCTTTTTTACCTCCATCTAGAAAGCAGATTTAAGAAATTAAGTTAATTATTTTAAAATAAGCAAAGAAAATGATGTAAATCATAAATTGATTTTCTATTATCTAAATAATATCCTAATACCATATATAAAATACAATCAAAAATTTTCTTAGTATTTGCTTACTTATAACTCTTTAGATAACTTATTCCATGTTATTAAGTACTAACCATCATTACTTAAAGTTCCAAAAATATAATTATCCTCAAAATTGATAACCTAAACAGTTTAGGCATATATATCTAAATCATCATTGTGATATTAGGTGAATTTTTAGGATTCTTTGATATTATTATTGAATTTTATGATATTCAAAAAATAACCATTTTTATTTATAAGAATTTATTTTTCATAATTATATATTGAATGAAAATATGGATAACAAAATTAAGCTTCACCTAAAACTTAAATATTTTTTGTTAAGATATATTCCTGATTTTTGTTTTGAGTATAAATATTTAAGTTTGCAGATGATTCTGGTTAGAAAACAAATATGTTATTATTAATATAGCACAATCTAAATCCTGATTAGTTAACTTAAATTAATTATTTTACAAACCAATTAGAAGATGGCTTTTAGTTTTATTCCATAACTAAAATTTATTTATCTTCACCACAAGAAATCACTTAACTACCCTATTGATTTATTGATATTCCCCATACAATATTTCTATGCTCCCTGATTGTTTAAAAGCAAATCCATTACTAATTATTTTCAATTTATTAACTCCAAAATTTAATAGAGAAATCAGCACTACAAGAAATAATTAAATCCTCTATAATTGGACGTGTTAATATACATGAGATAGATTAAGTATGTCCTATAAATTTTTATAAGTATTTTGACCTATTTATCAAAGCTGTTGACCATAATATAATGTATGAATCAAAAGATCCCGAAATAAATAATCTATTTGATTTAAAAAAACATAGACTTGATACTCTTCTTTTATGACAATTAATTTGCTGTATTAATCTTAATTACTTTTCATAAATTCTATAAATTTCAATGTATGATTAGCAAGAAATTAGTAAATAAGAATTTTCGGTATTGATTGCAATTGCATGAGAAATTTAATCTTTTTTTAATGTGATAGTAGAATCGTAATACTTGATATCTGAATTACTCAAAATTGGTATCATGATTAAAGGATTAATTTATAATCTTAATATTTAATTTATAAAAAATAATAAGAAAATAAGAAATAAATTTCATTATTAAAAAATATTTAAATCTATTTGATCATTAAAAGTAAGTTAGAATATCTAATTTACAAAAATAATTCAAGTTTTGGAAAAACAATTAATTAATTATAAAAAATTGAGCAATAGTTATTTTTTAATTCTATAATAACTAAGTATATAATTTGTATAAATCTCAGGTCAATAGAATGTGAATTATTTAAAATGATAACACTTTTTCTAAGAATTATGGAATAAAAACAGAAAAATGTAAAGATTATCTGACTTATGTGCTGTTACATTGAAGAATTATATCAAAAAAATAAATAGAAATTATATTTACTTTATATATTCATTAGATCTAATTTAATTCAGTATGAATTTATATCTAACTCAATAAACACTATATTATATAAAATATTTAATTTAATCAATTATAACATTCTGAATTAAAGTTTTAATCATATATCAATTAGTCTTCAATTTAATGAATAGTATTTTTCTGCATTTCATTTTCTTTTTAATTCTATTTATAATTCTTTCTGACTCTTTTTTCCAATTTGTAAAATTAAACTTAATGTAAAAAGTGATGTCAATATTAAGTTTGATATACCAAATCCTTACCAAATTCCTTTAGTACCATTTCCAAGTTCCCAATCATAAGCAAAAAAGGAGACAATAGGAACAATACAGTTTAGAATGAACAAACTAATAATTTCCAAAAAATCTTAAGTAATGAAGGTTTATCATCCTTTTCCACTTATCTCTCTGTATTTGTCAAATGATGGCAAGAGAGAATAATAATGAAAAAAAATTAAATGCTTCAAAGAAAACGATTAATTAATATTTATAATCACTGATATTAATAAATTAATAATATGTCATAATAATACAAAGGTTTATATGAATTTACTCTTATTATTAACTTTCTTTCTAAATATTATAAGAATTTCTAATTATAATATTCAAATATACTCATATTTATAATATCCTTTATCTAATTGATTAAAAATAGATTAAAATGATTTATAGTTTAAATAATAAGTCAAATGAACTTCATATCATGTTCTTATTACTTTATCGAATAAAATTATATACATTCATAAAAATAATAAAAAAAAATTTATTTTAATTAATTAATAGAAATAGGAATGGACTAAATTTACAACAACCAAAAAGAATTATAAGATCCTTTAATAATTCTTAAAATGGAAAATGATAATTTGAAGACATATAATAATAAATAAGATTAGTAGATAGTTAAATTACAGAGTGATAATAAGACATTAGGATAGGAGATAGATGAATTAAAGAGAGAATTAATTAATCAAAAGAATTAATTATAATAGAATTATTAAAAATAATAATAATATGAGTAAAATTAATAGTAGTAAATGGAAAAGACATAATAATTGGATAGAATGTTAAAAGAAAAAATTGATGAAAATTTAAAATAAGTTAATGATATAAAGGTAAAAGAATTATATATTTAAAATTTATAAGCTGAAAAAACATAATTAGAGTTACAAAAAAAGGACTAGGATTATCAGATTACAAAATTAACTAATAATTTTAAAGAAATAGAAAAAGAATTATGGAAATTAAAATCTATTGAATTAAATGAATAGCTATAATAGAATATTAATCAGAAAGTATCAAAGAGTCAGTTGATTATTTAAGGAAAAAGTTTCAATAATAATAGTATGGATATTGAAGGATAGAGCTTTGGTAAGAATTTTAAACAACTTAATAATAATGATGAAAACTATTCGGTTTTAGAATATTATATCAAATAAAATAAAGATTTGAATAGAGATTACTAAACTCTTCTATTCAAACTACAAAATTTTGATTAAGTATCAAATTAAATTAAGAATTCCTAAAATGTAATAAATTAAAACAACGAAATCCTATTAAAAATTAAAAGGATAGTGAATAATCCAAATGGTATTTCAATCTAAGAATTGAAAAATATTGTAAATTCAAATGAGACAAACGATTTTTTTAATAGATATTTTAAGTGTTGTGATGGATAAAATGAGCTTGTTCTTTGTAAATAAAGGATTTGTATATATCATCTTAATTGCTTATATCCAAAACTTATCAAATAAGGACAATTAGCATTGAATAATTGTGATTGTGGATAACCATTTCCTATTTCAATATTAAGAAAAGTGAATTCTGTTGAATCAAAATGTATTTTGGATTAAATATTGGACCGTCAATTATAAAAGTTAATATCTTAAATGATAAAGGAAAAAAGATTTTTGCTTTACAAATGTCCCAATTTATTTTGTAATTTTTAATGGTTCTTCAGAAAGGATAAATCAAGTTCAAATCAAGGATCTTTATCATATTGTCCAAATTGTTAGATAAATGTATATTCTGAAATAAAATTAAATTGATTATCATCATAAAAATTTTAAAAATATTATTTTTAAAGTTGCTTCATTATATATATTCCCTCTTGTTAAGCAGATATTAGTAATCTGAATTAGTTTGTGCTTAATTTAATTATTTAATATTCTAGATAGCTAATGGAGAGTAGTTAGATTAAATATAAATAAAATAATTTATTTTTTATGGTTTGTAATTGTAGAGATATAATTATAAAGGAATGAGATAGAGAAAGCTTTAACTTAAGTAAAAATAATATCTTATATAATAAATATTAGACATAGCTAAATTAATTTAGATAGTTTTTTTTATTTAAAACAAATAATACTAGGAAATTACATAATTTTATTAAAAGGATGGCTTCTTTAATTTATAACTGAAAGAATTGGAACTAAATAAAAGAGGAATTTGAGAATTTAATTAAGGTTTTCTTTATTTAAAAATAATTAATTAAAAAGGACTCTTGAATTATTGACATGTGTAATTATTTGTAAATTATTTATTCAATTTTTCTAATGTAAATGAATTTAATATATTAAAAATCATGGACCCTTAGCTAAGAGATGAACATAGGTAACTTTTAGAGAAGAATCAAAAGTAATTATTAACTTATGGAACTTCTGGCTTTAGAGAAGAATCAAAATATTTGAAATTTGTAGGTTGGAGAGTGGGAATCTTTATTGGATAAATGTCTAAGAATACAACATTAAAATTAGGAGTTATGATAACAGCATCACATAATAAGATTATTGATAATGGTTTTAAGATAGTACCACCAAAAGGTGGAATGCTTTCAATTGAGGAAGAATAGAATATAGAAATATTTTATAAATCTGAAGAAATTGTATAATCTGAAACATAATATGATACTGGAATAGTATATGTTGGAAGGGATACTAGACCATCTAGTGAATCATTATGTTAAATAGTTTTAGATGGAATCAAAGAAGCAGGAGCAATTGGAATTAATTTAGGAATAGTTACAACACCATAATGTGCATTTTTAGTTTATGCAACAAATTTAGGATTAGTTAATTAAATAGAATCTAATTAATAATTTTTTGTTGAGTATTTTTGTAACATCTTTTTACAATTAATTAAAAATCCAATTAAAGGAACTTTAGTTATTGATGGAGCAGAAGGTGTTGGAGGAATTTGGATAAAATATTTTTAAGAAAAATTAGCAAATGTATTAACAATTTAAAGAATTAATTATGGAGATGAACCACATTTATTAAATGATGGTTGTGGTTCAGAATTTGTATAAAAAGAAAAAAAATTACCTAAAAATTTTGTTTATGATCCTAATTATAGATATGCATCATTAGATGGTGATGCTGATAGATTAGTTTATTAGTAATAATTATATAATATCATAGTTATTTTGAATAAAATAAGTTGTAAATTATTGAAGGTGATAGATTTGCTATATTATTTGCTATGTATATAAAATAATAACTTTAAAAAAAACCTGATTTAAAATTATCTATAGGTATTATATAAACAGCATATGCAAATTCGGCATCAACAAAATATATTACAGAAAATTTAGGAATCTATGCTAAATATGCACCTACAGGAGTCAAATATTTACATAGAGTTGCTCATGAATTTGATATTGGAATATATTTTGAAGCAAATGGACATGGAGCTGTTATTTATAAAGATCATGTTTTATCTTAACTGAAAGAATTTGAACTTTTTGAACTTGAATTGTTTTTAAAACTATCAAATTAAGCAGTAGGAGATGCCATTATTAATATATTAATGACTGAGTTTTTATTAAATAAATTAGAAATTACTATTTAAGATTGGTTGTTAATCTATTAAGATTATCCTGCACTTTCAACAAAGTTATATGTAAAAAATAAATAAATCATTAAAACCAATTATGAAGAAACATCTTTAATTGAACCAATAGGTATAAATAATTATTAATTAAAAGATCTTAAATAAAAAGTAGATGAAATAATGTCTAAATATGATAATTCATATAGAACATGTATTAGACCATCTGGTACTGAAAATGTAGTAAGAATTCATAGTGAAGGTCCCTAAGTTGAAATTGTGAAGGAAATCGACTTTAGAATCAATGAATTGTTAAAATCATATATGGAAATATGATAAATTTATATAATTTGCATATTAGTATTGTTATATTATATTTTTATTGTTCTCTTGATAAGAAATTAAATAATAATTATTAATAGAAAAAAGAAAGAATTGTTTTTCTTTTAATTTAACAAATGTATATGTTAGATATCTAATTTATATATTTGTTTGTTGAATTAGTTGTTTAACTTTCAAATAATAAATAAATGAGTTTTTAAAGTATATTTAATTAAATTCATTATTTATTATTAATAATTTAGATCATTAATTCATAAACAATTTAATTATTGATAAATAAAAACATTATTTATAACCCCATTTTTTATAAATATAAATGAGAAACAACGAATATGACTTTTATGTAGATGATCAAATCTATCTTTAAAAATATCAGTTTACTCTAAAATGCAAATATCACACAAAAATTTCAACTTTAAAATCGTATTTGTAAAAATACATCAAAAAAAATTTTGACATTATTCATAATGATGTTACTCTAAATGAATCTATGACTTTGGATGAGGTTTTCTCTAGATATTGTTAAAATACAATCATTCTATTGATAAAATCAGATCCAATGATTGATGTCTTAGTTAAACATTCAATTCAGTATCAAAATTTAAGAAAGTCAAGACCAACTTCAAATGAAGGTGTAGATGAAATATTACCTATAGAAATAAAAAAGGAGAAAGAAGATATAAAAATACAAGATTTAAATAATGAATTAGACACATTATCAACTACTACTACTTAAAAAAAATGTACTAATTGTGGGATTTAAAATAAAATGATTGAGAGCTATGAAAGTTCTATATCGAATTTAATATAAGAAAATGAATAACTATAAATTAGGATGAAATAACTTAAAGAAGAAAGAATTATATGTAAATAATAAGAACTTCAAGAAGAAAGAAAAAATAATAAATAAAAAGAGTTTATTACAGTAAATAGCTACAGACAACTAAAAAGATCATGATTATATCAATTTTTTCATCATATTTGTAAATTCTACTAATGATAAAGCTCCATCATGATTTGCATCAACTTCATTCATAATTTCTATCCAATAATCATTGCCAGTCAAATTACATTTAAATGCTTCACTCAATTCTTCAACATTTATATTACCAGATGCATTCTATAATAATTAATTTTAATAGTACTCTATCAATCAATTTAAATGCTGTTTCAATCTTTGATTTTTGCAATATTGCTTATTTATCAATAGCCTATGCTAAAAATTATGAATAAGAAAGAGTATCATCTTCATTACATATTTTATTGGATTATCTTTCTGCTGTTTCAGAATCAAATATCTTAAGCATAGCAGTCTATAATTCTTCTACATCAATATATCCATCATTTTTTGAATCTATAGATGTAAATACTTCTCTTAATTCACTTAATTCTTCTCTAGAAGCTAAATACAATACTATTAATTTAAGTGTTGCTTCTTATAATTTAGATTAACAATTATAATTCATTAAATTAGTTAATACTCTTCTTAATTAACTATCTGTAACTTAAAGTTCATAATTCTTAACAATCCATGGATCATTTAATGCTTAATCAATTGTAATTCTTTAATTAGGATCTTTTACTAAGATTTTCCTAACAAATTCTTTTGATTCATTGCTATTTTTAATCCAATCTTATTCATCAAAAATAAGAGGTTTTTTTAGAACATTATCAATAATTTTTCTATTAGTATCTCCACCAAATGGAGGATACCCACATAATAAGATATAGGTTATAACTCCAATAGCCCAAATATCAATAGATTCATTATATTTCTTTTATTATATTTCAGGTGCTTAATAATAAGGATGATTAACTGAACTATGCATTTTATGAGAAATCTTTTAACACATACCAAAATCAATCAAGATTGCTGATGCAAATTCTGAACTTTTTTCAAGCATAATAT
The DNA here is from genome assembly GCA_905183005.1 of Paramecium pentaurelia. NCBI lineage: Eukaryota > Ciliophora > Oligohymenophorea > Peniculida > Parameciidae > Paramecium > Paramecium pentaurelia. Next base: position 43,588 of record CAJJDO010000087.1, read on the forward strand.
TTTCAGGTCTAATTTCTCTATGTGCAATTCCATGAAGATGACAATAATTTACAGCATATAATAATTATCTAATAATTCTTGCAGCATATGCTTCAGAGAATATTCTTCTCTCTTAAATTTTACTAAATAATTCTCCTCCTGAATAAAAATCTGTTATTATGTAATGAAATCTATCATCACTATAATATTCATTTATTTTTAAGATATTTGGATGATCTAACTTTTCTAAAATATTGACTTCTGATGATACTCTTTCCTCTTCTTTCTCAGTAGCATTCTTTTAAACAATTTTAACTGCTCTCATGATTCCAGTTTTTTTATTTATTACTTTACGTATTTCTGAATATTATCCTTTACCTATTGGTGGAGTTAAAAATTAGTATTCTGTACTAACTCGACCCTTTTTTTTAATTAATAGGTTTAATGCTAACACAGATGGTTTCACTATTTTTATGTGTTATTTGTTTACTTTCTTATTTCCTTTGATAATCTTATTCGAATTCTGCTTAGCTTTTCATCATTTTGTTACCCATTAATTATTACTAAGTATAATGATATTTAATAATTTTTATAAAATTCATAAAGGCAATCATCATTTCTATATTATAATGGTTTATTCTTACACTGCATGAGAGGATGAAAGTTGTCACGAATCCACAAAATATCAAACAGCTCCCTTAAATATCCAATAATAATTACCAGTTATTGTTGATGCCAAACTATATCCAATCAACCACATTCCACAGCTTAATATTGTTTATATAATTACAAAATTAAAAACCATCCTTTCCCTATATTACCTTCCAAAAATCTGAAATACTTAAGGATAAAATCCAATCGTAATTCAGCTGCTAAAATCATCAAAGCAAATAAACTTTATAAAAGCATGTGTTATACAATTAATATGTCATGAATATCCATCTCCAAAAAGCAAAAAGCTCTAAAACAGTGATTACATCCACTATAGTTATGGCTATAATTGCTGCAGCACAAGCAAGATTCATAATTCTGACAATAGTTTTAAGTGGTGTTCCTGATTATGGTTATGAGCTCATTTTGATAAATACTTAATTAAATTAAAATATTATTTCAATTAAATAAATCCTTCACCCTATTGATACATCCAATAACTTTTTCTCTAAGAGTCTTAATTGTTAAATTAAATCCAGCTTTTATTTTAAAATCACCATCTAAGTATCCTCTAATTATTAATTTTCCATCTTTTTAACTTATTCTCAATCCTCCTAATAATATTCTCCCTTCTTATAACTATGCTTCCTTTTTAAATCTGAATAAATATATAAATAATAATACATTTTAGATTGGTATTAATCTTCCAATCGTATTGATTTAAAAACAATATAATAATCTTCATTAAGCAATTCTATATATTTAAGGTATGTAATCAATTGCTTTTTAATCATTGAATGTTTATTTAATTATAATTCTCCTATAGACATCTATTCATTAATTGGTAATAATTAATAATTTTCAAACAAATCAAAATCAAATAAAGAGTTTGTATTTGACCATTTGAGAAATTTACTGATATCAGTATTCAAATCAAATTGAAACCTATATTATAATAATTATATAAACACTTAATCTGAATGAACATAATCTTTTGCATGAAATAATGTGAAAAATACAATTCAATATTATTGATATTCTAAATGTAAGTATCACTATCATCTATAATATCAACTAATTCTGTGAATTTTTCAAGTGCTTCTTAAGCATATAATGTTAAATCATCAATTCTAATTGAATTAATATTAGAGAAAGACATCATCCAATTTTCTACTGATTATTATTATTATGTCTATTGTACTAAATTATCCAAATTTTATCTAGATTACTATTTTATAATAAATTTATCTTCCTCTTTTTACTATACTGTTTAATTTATTGAAGGTGATCTTACGATTGGCAATTATTTATTGGTAATTGTTTCTAATGTAAGGTCATTCTCATTTTTTTCATCATTTTTTTCTGCTTAACATAATGATTAATCATTAGAATGAGTATGATCTTGTGCAATACCTAAATTTTGGATTGATTTAACTTATCTATTATGCCTGTATTTTTCCTTAACTTTCCTCCGCAGGATTATTGGATAAATTCACTAATTAATGTGATGGCACTTAAGTAGAGGGCTTGCTTTTGAAAAGAAAAAGACATTCTTTACACTTAGTCAAATATGATCCCATTTTGATGTTCAAAGTTTATAATTTTATAATCCTATTATGTATTTTATAATCAATGACAAAATCCATATAAATTGTAACTATAATTTCAAAAATTAACTAAAAAAATAGAACTAATCCTATTTATTAGAACCTATTATGATATAATAATATAATAATAATCTTTTTATCAAACTTATTCAGCCTCTAATTAAATATCATAATATAATCACATTTCAAACGATCGTTATTTCCCTAGAAGAAACGGACTTAAGAATTTTTCAGAATCGCTTTTTGTTTTACTTTGATCTGTTCCAAAATTTATGATTTAAATATTCTTAATCATTGGGGATTCACCTATCACTTATTAAAATATTATGCCATCTTTTTTTGGGTATTCACTAAATTAATAAACTTCATACTAAAACTCTTATTCTTTTTAAGTAGGATCAGTCTTAAATTTAATTCCCAATGCTCTTAAATAAGCAACTACTCTCCTCTCTATTTCTAATTGTTGTATGTTGTCACAATGAAATTAAGGCAATAAACTATCTAAAGATTCGACAGACTCTCTCGTCAAGTCTTCAAGAATTTCAATTCTAGATCTTGTTAAATCCTCTCCCTTTCTACCATATTACATAGTTTGTAATGAAAATAAGAAATTTGTTAAATAATGATAAGAATTTCATATTTATAATTAATAGTCTAAACTATGCTTCTAACAGATATTAGTCTTATTATTCAATTACATTATTAAGATTAAAATAATCAAAAATATTTAAATCGTTTTCCAAATAAGATACAAATTCTCTTAATCTATAGATAACAATCATTAATTACAAATAAGCCATTTATTTCTAAATAGATTCATTCTATTAGAAGATTTCTTTTAATGTGATGTGCTTTTTGAAGATATTCAAAATTAATTGTGTTAAAATTTGATGTTGACAGCATGATTCTTTAAGATATACTTTAAATTATCATAGCAAATGTTTAAAATTGACCTATTTAGATAATTTTTATAAAAATTAGAATGCTCCAACAGAACTAATTGCTTGTATCAACTATTTGAATATTAAGATATATTACTTATTCATAAAAATTGTTTAAGTTTTAATGAAATCTAGTAATTAAACTTAATAAAAATTAAAGAGAATTTAATGTAATTACGTATATTGAATTACAATCAATCAGCCAAAATTAATATATTATCCATTTTATATACCAAATGAGTATAAATTACAATCCTTCTTAATTCATTAATGATTCATAATTATTTTTAAACAAAAATAATAAAATTGAGTTCTTCCTTTTATTCAATTTATTGGATCTTTTAAAAAGAAATGATAACTTTATTAAAATCAAAATGTGAAATGTAATGATACCTAAAAGTTATTTAAATGAATAAGAATTTCAACTATTCATCTCATTTTATCAATTATAAAAGTTTCACTAATTATTATTCTTATCTAAGAAAAATTAAAAATAACTTTTTATCTTTTCAAATTTAAAATAATCCTTTTTGGAGTTTAAACTCACTTTTATGTCAGAGAGACATGAATAATGAACAAGTTCAGATTGTTTAGATTTCTATTGTATATAATCTAGTTTAAAGTATAATATGTAATTATTTTTATATAATAATATATGCAATAATTATTGAAGGAAGGAGGGAATAGAAATCAGAAATAAAATTAATTTGAATGGAGATCTATTACTCCTGAAAGAGAATTTGGTTAAATGTTGTAAGGTAAACCTCTTATAACAGAACCAAATGAAAATAAACAAACTGCTAAATCAATGAGTTAAGAAAATAATATTAATAATCATGATTTCAAATAAAAACATACTAATTTAAATAAGTTGTTAATACCTGATAATTAATAATAGAAATTTTAGAGACCTTTAAATTACATGTAAACATCATTAAAGAAAATGTCAGAAATTGGTTAACAAATAAATTCAATCTTACAAAAATTTAAATAAAATAGGATTCATCGACCTCAATCAGATTTAAATATGTTTGATAAGCATTCTATGATGAAAAAAACTAGTTAAAATGATATTAGTCTATCAACTAATTTGAATTTGAATCATAGTTATATTGATAATCGAGGTACTGAAACTGAAAGATCATATTTTTAATACAAAAATCATAAAGATAATGGAAAATAGTAAAATAAGGATTAAAAAGATTATCAATTCCTATTCTAAAATAGTAATAATCAATTTTAAACGAATTCTTTAAAAAAAATAATTGAAAAAAAAATAGCTTTAGCTATGCAAACAAATACTAATAATAATTTATATAATGATTACAAAAAATAAATTAATAAAGAATCTAAATAAGATAGATCTTATAATATTTAAAAATATATAACAAATAAATTCTTAAGAAATTCATCATGTCTATAACAAAATGAAAAAAGCGATAGAAAGAATAAATAAATGTCTAGTTATTTCTCATAGAATCATTATTCAAAAAGTTAATCATCTTTTTTAATTGAGAGAGAAAATAGCAAATCAGAGAATACAACTAGTCGGAATAACAGAATTAGAGTTTCAAGTTATATTAAAACTCCAACTAAAAATACTAGTGATCTAATTAAACAATTTAGTCCTAGATTTATTTCTTAACAATTATCATCATATTAAGTTAGTTCTAGTAAGATTAATTCATTATTATCATCTATGAATAAAGACATAGAAAAGATATAAACATATAATAATATTTAAAATTTGAATATTTATCATATATAGGCAATTCCACTATTTTTAAGTAATGATCCAAATTAAACTCATGTAATTGTTGGATGTTCTGATTTATCAGTACGTGCAATCAATTTATATTCAGGTAGAATATAAATTTTGGGTAAACATTAGAAACCAATTAGATCTATTACAAAAATTGTAATATAACAAAATTTTAAAACTTTTTATTCCTGTTCTTTAGATAATTAAATAATTCAATGGGTGAGTGAATCTATGCATGGCACCTATAGATTGAAACATTCTTGGAGGATGAATGAAGTACCTTTATAACTCTATTAAACTGAAAAAGGAGTTTTGTATATTGTAACAGCCAATTTTATTTTCTATTTTTCGTCTGTTACAAAAAAGTAGATAACATATCATGGAGTATTTAATTGTATGATTTAAACATCTAGTAATATTTTGGTTGCTATTGATAATTTCATTTATAAATTATAAGCTGATTCTTTGTAATTGGTTTGTACCTCAAAGAAACCAATAAAGAATATTATATATGAAGAAGGTTTACTTTATGTACTTTAAAGAGATGGAGTATTATTAATCTATGAAGAAGCAAAACATTTAAAATTTAATTCAGAAATTGATATAGGAGCTATGAATATATTTAGTATGCAAAATGGTTAAATTATAATCTAAACAAATGATAGTGAATTTATTATTTATTCTTAGCAAATAAGTAAATCATATCAGATAGATGGTAAAATCAAATGTCTATTAGCATTATAATAAATTTTATTAATAGGAAGTAATAAGAAATTGATTGAAACCCTCAAATTTTGAATATTATATTTACTTTAACATATTTTCTCAAAAAGTGTATAATATTTTATCAATATTTGTGTATTCATTATTACAATAATTAAATATATTAAATAATTAAAAAAAACTTAAAAAAATATATTTCCTTTTTGAAATATAGATATATAAATAATTCAAGTTAATTATCTTTCAATCAATTATTTATAAATTCCATTTTTTTCAATTAAGTCTTGATGTCTACCTTATTCAACAATCTCTCCATTTTGAATAACAACAATTTTATTTGAATTGATAATAGTAGATAGTCTATGAGCAATAATAATAATAGTTTTTTGCCCAGTTGAAACTAATCCATCTATAGCTGACTATACTTAAAATTCTGATTCAGAATCTAATGCACTTGTAGCTTCATCAAAAATAAGTATTTTAGGATTCTTGATCAAAGCTCTTGCAATAGCAATTCTTTGTTTTTATCCACCTGATAATTTAACTCCTCTTTCTCCAACAATAGTATCTAGACCATCTGGAAATATTGATTTATTGGAAACAAATTCATAAGCATTTGCTAATTTCATAGCATTATCAATATCCTCTTATGTGTATGTTGAAACTCCATAAGTAATATTTTCTTTTAGAGTTCCAGAAAATAATGTTGGTTCTTAAGCAACAAAGCCTATAGTTTGATGAAGCTTTTGTTAATTGTATTCTTTAATATCAATATTGTCAAATAAAATTTATCCTTCATTTGAATCATAAAATCTTTCTAATAATTAAACTATTGTTGATTTTCCACTACCACTCTATCCTACTAATGCCACAACTTCTCCTTTTTTAATCTCTAAATCAATTGATTTCAAAGTAGTCACATTAGATTTCGTTGGATATTAAAATGTAACATTTTTAAGTGTTATTTCACCTGTTATATGTTAAGCATCAAGTGATCCATTTTATATTTTTACTGGATGATCCATAATTGAAAATATCTTTTCAGAAACAGCAGCTGCAGATATTATCTAATTCATAAATCCACTTACAGCCAATATGGATACTAATTTATATATAAACTTTGATATTTACTTGTCATTGTTAATGTATATAATACAAATGAACTTAAATCTCCTATTGTTAATTTATCTTCAATAACCAAACTTCCTCCATAATATAAAATAGCTAAAATAACTGCATATCCTAATAGAATTCCAATTGACATAAATTAACTACCTAAAATGGCTATTTTATTTCCTATTCCATAAACTGTTGATGTTGCATTTTTATATTGAGATCTTTCTTTCTCTTCAGTTGAAAATGATCTAACTATTCTCATATTACCAAGTACTTCTGATGCTATCTAAGTTGATGCTGCTACTGCTTATTAGTATTCTTTAGTTAATTTTTTATAAGATCTTACAAATAAAATAACTATTATTGTAAATGGAGGAATAACACAAAATAATACTAATGTAAGATTCCAACTGATAAACCACAATAATATTAGACTACCTACAAATTAAACAGCATTTTTTAAAATCATTGATATTGAATCATTTGCTCCTTTATTTATTACAGATATATCTGAAGATAATCTAGATAATAATTCTCCTGATCTATTTGTATCATAGAATTCAATATCTTTTGTGATTAATTTTTAGAATAATTCATTCCTTAAATCAAAAGTTATTTTTTCACCTAAAATATTATAAGCATAAGCCCTAACAAAAGTAAAGATGGCTGATATTATAGTCAATATTATGAAATAAAATGTTAAATTATTTAGATCCTCTTTTCCATCTGATTTTGTTATTGAATCAATCATTTATCTAAAATTAAATATTTTCTTACCCTGTCAAGTATGGAAGTGCTACCATTGAAAGAGATGTTATTAATAATCCAAAATTGCCTAAAAATAGCAATAATTTATGCTTCCAAGAATATCCAAGTAATCTCAAAAAATTTGATCTTTTTGGTTTATTTTCAATAGAAATCTCTGATTCTATAGCTGTTCTACTTTTCTTCTCTTCTTATATTTTTTAATAATCGGCATCGAAATTCATTTTCTTTTAAATTTTATTCATGTTTACAATTTAATTTATAATATAAATATTTAAGAATGGAATTCCAATAATCCAAAACTTTAAATTTTTAGATAATTTTCTTTAAAACATTTTATTAATTATTAAATATTGATTGACTGATGTTTAAATATAATACATGATGAATGATTCAAATAGATAGTTAAATTAAATCTTATAGACTTTATAAAATTCTAAAAAATCTAAGTTTTATAATATCTATTCTAAAAACAATCTTTTAAATCTAAATTTTTATAATATCTATTCTAAAAACAATCTTTTAAATCTAAATTTTTATAATATCTATTCTAAAAACAAAATAAATAAAAAATAATACATATTAATATATAAAGATCTTAAATAAAATAAGATGAGATAAAAAGAATTTAAATAAAATATATTTTTTTAATTATAGATTAAAATATATATATATTTATGGTAGAAAAATATAAAGTCAACATTGTTTTATAACAGATTTAATTTTCTATTATATAGTCGAAAGTGTTTTCTCATCTCTTTATTTTTAGACAAATAGATTAACAGGACTCTTTGTTGTTATTTAATCAAAATTAAATGATTAATTATTTCTTTTCCTCTTGAATAACTATTGTTATGTAACATTAGTCACTTAAATTTACTATCCACCATTTGAATTTTATGTAGAATTAGTCTAATTTATATTATTAGTTATCATTAATTAAATATTTAATTATTTCTTTTTGATCTAATTTTCTGATCTATTCAATTTACTATTTTAATTTCCAGAATTCTTTGCAGATCCTAATTCAACAGTTTTATTATTGTATTTTTATTACTACTTTTTAATTTACACAGATTTAAATGGATATTATTAATTCAAATAAACTTCTGCTAATTAATGATTAGCCCATTTAGGAGAATTAGGTTTATATTTATTAGTAGTTGAAATAGATCTTAATTTTCTCTTATGAGTCTTACTTTAAGTTTCATAAATCTAATGTTCTGGCTCAACATTAAAATTGATTTATTTTGTATTTGAAAATTATTATTCTTTCATTGATCTAGTTCTACTCTTCATTCCAACATATTTAGCTTAAAAATTAAATAAATTATTACATTTTCTAATGATTGGAATAACAAATCCACATTTTTATGATTCAATCACTGGTTTAAGTAATACAATCTCAAAATGACCTTAATCCATTTTCATTTTTGCATCTTCATCAATTGCCTATATTTTAAAGTAAATAAATACTTATTTTGAAATGTCATAAAATCTATTATGAACATTCAACAATTAATTAATTAATGGTAAATCTTTTGGCAAATATAGATAGGCTATTTCTAATGCTCTTGATAAATAATTCTCTGCTTCACTAAAACAGAAAGATTCAACTTTCTAAACAAATTTAGACTCTGTTGATGTACAATATAAGGAAATCACAAATAAACAAATCATATGTAAATATTGTTAATTTGTAGGAAAGTCCAAAACATGGATAAAATTGCTTAAATTCACTGGATTCATTTGGATAAAGAATAATATGTTGGCTCTATGAATATATGCTTATGGACATCCTGAATACACTAAATCGTAACTCTTTAATACTAATCATTGTACTTCTTATGTAGCTTAGGTTTACATTTAATAACCCTAAACTATTGTTTGATGTTTCGGTTTTAAAATGGGTATACTCTTCTTTAGAATTTCTTCTAGGACTTATTAATGTATTTAACTCTGCAAGTATTTTTAGAGATCTATTAATATTTTTGAAGCTTTTCTTATTGCCATTTTAGCAAAAGCCAAAGCTTCAGAATGTTGACCACTCTCTGAAAGGATAATACAGCATTGCAAATAACAATGCAAACGTATAATTGAAAGGAGATAGCCTTCTTAATCTGTTCTGGGTGTTTTTTTTAAAGCCAAAATGGCATCTTCAAAACAAGTAAATGCTTATTCTAACCAACCAATAGCATAAAAGACTACTCCCAAATTTATTCTAATCATTAGAAAATAGTGAATTAATGGATTAGAATAAGAAATGGCAGTTAGTATTTATTCTGCTTATTTTAAGTGATATACACATTGGGAATATTGGTTAGCTTCAAAGTCTTATATACCTAATTGAATAAAGTCAATTAACTATTATTCTGCTTAATCTTCATTAATTTTAAGGACTTTATTGTTCCTTTTTTAATTAGCTTCTATGATATTAAATATTAAGTTTACATCCTTAACCATCATCATTATTATGGATAATCTCTACAGGTTAAACTTGATCTAAAATTTATTGGAGAATATTGATGTCTGTTGAAGGAGGAATAGGGTTTTGTTTTTTTTAAGCATTTGAGACTAGATTATTTAACAACTTTGGAGATTTCAGTTCTTGCATTTTTTATTATAATAATATATATAAAATATAGAAAATATAGTAAATATCTTAGTAATTAATAAAGATATCTTTAATAAACAATAGAATTATGATGTCTATAAAATATACTAAACATAACCCATTATTATAAATATTATTTTATATGATCAGTTATATTATGTATTAAGTTGTAAAAAAGCAATTATCAAAAATTGCTTTGAAAAAAGAGTCTTAATTTTATTTTATTAATATATATATTCAATGGGATTTTTCGATTATTTCTTTGGAAAAAAAAAAGAACCTGAAAAATAAGCTCCTCAACCACAACCTGTTGTTCAATAGCCAAAATCAAATAAATAGATTGAAGAAGAAGTTTATTATTTTTTATTATATTTAGAATTGGGTATACGCTTCAATACTTTAATATTTGATATCCCCAATCTGGAATATTACTATTTCTGAATTTGTAGATTAAAACTGCATCGTTTTTGATGATGAAGAAGAGAATAAGTTAGAATATTAAGCCTTATTCAAAAAATACAAAAAGATGATGGCCAATCTTATTGACAATATGATGAATGAGTTAGGTGTAAATGAAGAGTAATTTGCTGAATAAGTAGAAAAAGGATTAAAACATCCTAAAGATAAATAGGTATTTGAAAAACTATTAACAATTGATAACTTTTTGGTTTTCAAAACATCAATGATTAAGAGAAACAAAGAATTAGAATTAGAAGCATTAAAAGAAATCGAAAAGTAAGATCAGAAAAAGTATATGATACTTATTATTTATTAGAATTTAAAAAGGATAAGCTGTTAATGTCTAAAATAATCCAAACATTAAATTACTTGAAATGGAAGCAGAAAAGGCTGAATTAGAACATGCTTTGTAAATGTCTTTAGCAGTTGAAGAAGAAAAAAAGAAGATGTTAACAGAAGAGGATAGATAATTATAAGAAGTATTAAGGTAGAGCTTAGTTGAATTTTAGTAATTAATTTTATTTATTTCTTAGATAAGGTTTAAAAAAATAAAGAGATGCTTTAGAACTCAAAACTAAGGAATTAAAAAGAGCTAAAGAAGAATAAGAATAAAAAGCATTTGAATTAGAATAATAATTAAGATTATAATCATAATAATAATAATAATAATAATAATAATAATAATAATAATAATAATAACCATTATAATTATAATAATAACCAATTAAATAATAAGTTAATCTAAATTCAGATGGTACACCTACTCCAATTCTAAAATCTGTAAAATATATATCTAAATTTAGGAATATCAATTATAAAGTCAAGTTTAATAAGGTCCTACTATGGCTGAATTTTATTAAGTTTAAAATAACAATATTCCCTAACCAGAAAAAGTAGAATAAGTATAACAATAGAAAGATTCAATACCTATTTTATAATCTAAAAAACTTGATAAATTATCGCATAAAGCTGTTTTACCATCAATCTAAGGTTAGGCTTAACCTATAATATAATAAGCAGATTCAGTTATTTAATTTGAAATGGATGTAGCAGTAGATGATGTTGGTGTTAAAAAATCAGTTATTGCAAATTTAGCTTCTTAAAAGACTACTGAAATAAATAATGTTGAATAAGTTGAAAGTATAGAAGATAGAAAAAAAAGATTAATAAAATAAAGGGAAGAAATTAGAAAGAGAAAAGAGGAAGAAAATAAAAAGACTTTAGAATAATATAAATAATAGCAAGCTAATGTATAAATTTATTTTGTCTTTTTAGGAAGTAAATAATAATAAAGAAGATGATGCTTTTTCAATCCAAAGAAAAAATACTTAAGATGAACTTCAAAGAAAAAGAGAACTATTAGAAAAGAAGAAAAATGAAATTAAAATGCAGAAAGAAAAAATGGAAAAAGAAAAAAATGAAAATTAAGAATATGATGTTGATTTATCATGAAGAATCAAAATATAAATCATTGTTTTTTCTTATAATTCTCATCTTGTTATTCCTTCTCTTAATATAATATGATATTCAGTTTTATTAAAGAAATATATTCCTTGATTTAATATGAATTTAACTATAAAAAATTATATATTCGTTTTATTTAATGAATTAACAGCAAGAAGAAGTAGAAATATTTGAAAACCCTAATTCCAATAGAAATTCTGAAGAAATGAGTAAATCCATTTTTTCCACTGTTTTTGCAATCATTTACAACTTCAGTTGGGGAATGCTTTTTCTTATTTTTCGACATTACAGTAATTAATTTTTGGTTTTAATTAAGAGATGATTCTGAATGCCAATTGATTGATTCATGGACATAATACACAGAGATTGTTTTATTTATTATAGCTGGTTATAAATTGTATATACTTTAACAATGCTAGATTTATTGAATTACCAATTTAATATTAGACTAATATATAATGGAAGAACTAATTGTTTGATGTTGTAGATTATTTAGAATTATTTTTTAACATAGTTATTCTAATAGGATTAACTGTAATCAAATTTATATTTACATTATTAGTATGCTTATCTTTAGAACGAAGAATGTTATAATCTAAAGAGATTTGTTTTAGGATACTTAATTGTTACATACTTAATATTATTAATATGGTTGATATCATTCATATTTATTATTTGCAATAGAGAACAATTTAGTAGAAATCAATGATAAAATAAATAAATTTTATTTACATTTATCTTTATAGAAATGTATGAATTAGGCATTTTATAAATTATCTATATAATGTTAATTGTTCAAAAAAGATATAATAAATATTAACTCAAAGGAAATATAAATAAAAATTATAATTTATTTAGTTTCTTATTTTAGATTAATTTAAGAACCTTGAAAATATGTCTATAAATGTTTAGATTCTATTAATAAATTTATAAATTCATTTATATTTTCTAAGTAATTTATGTTGAGTAAAATGATTATTTATATAAAACCATCATTTAATTGAATTCTCATGGAGATGAGTTTATAATATTTCAATTAAGTTATAATTTTGGATATTGATTTGTTTGATAAATAATAACTAATTATAATATACATTAGCAGATACTTTAATAAAAATACAAATGAAAGACACTCATTTTTTTATTATTAAATATTAATATCCAAATATAATCAATAAAATGATACTTACGAAATACATTTTGGATTGATTTAATACTGATAAGCAAATTTGATTAATTTATGATCAAGCAAATATTATTTATATTTTTAAATATTATATATAACCGTTGAAATTCATGAGCTAACAATTTTATTAGACATATGTACCTAATCCATTCATTCCTACATTTAATCCAACTATAAATTCATCAAGAATTGATTATCCATCAACTAATTCTGCTAAATAAGTTGATATTAAAGAATCATCAAACGATTAGATCTAACAAAATAATGTTATCACTTCATCATTTAGTTTAAATCCTTAAACAAATAAATCAATAGTACTTAAACGTAAATTAATACCATATAATATTTAGCAATTTTAACCAATCAAGATGAATATCAAAGAAAGATTAATGATTTAGAAAAAAGTCATAAAAAAGAACTTAGAGATCTTGAATTTAAAATGCAATAATAATTAGATTCACTCTTATAAAAAAGATAGTAAGATGATTAATTTAAATAATTAACTGATGTACGACAATAGATAGCTGAACTTTAATCAACATTATAAGGAAATACTTATGGTAATCCTTATTCTTAATAATAATAATAATAACATCTATTTTATAGTCAAAATGAGTTGGATAGATTAGAAAAGTAATTAAAAAAAAAGAAAAATAAAATTAAACTCTTCAAGACTGAAATGGATAGTCTAAAATCAGAATTGTAATTAAGATAATAAAAAATAACAGAATTAGAAATTAAATTACATTACTCAGAAAATAAACCAATTATATAATAAACCCCATTACCTAAAGTAATAACTGTACCACAAAGTATTCCTTAACCTACCACAATTATATAAGATTCTCCAGAATTAATTGATAGAATTAGAAGTCTTGAATTTGAAAGAGATGTATAATTTTTTATATTATTTTAGTCATTACTTTAAGAATTGAGAAGATTTTAATCTACATTTTTACCTGTTTAAAAATAATAACAATATGCATTTCCATCTGTTGATGAATGGAATCGACTTATGCATGAATATAAAGTATTAGAAAATGAAAACAATAAACTAAATACAATAATTTTATAAAAGGATGACTTAATCAAATCTTTAGAATAAAGAATAAGTGTAGAACTTACTAAATAAAGTGCTTTATAAGCTTAAGGTCATTAACCAAGAGCTATATCTGTTTTATATGATCCTTAGGCTTAATAATAATCATCTAAATCATAACAATTGTATCCAATAGCAGTTTAAAATACTGAGCAACAATCTAATATTGAACCAACATTACAAAATCCTAATGCCCAATGAATTTATTATTTATAATATTCAATTTAAAACTTATATATATATAAAAAAATAAGTGAAAAATAATAAAATAATTATAATTGTATTCAAAAGATTTAGCAACAACTATCTCTTTTTTTTTGCTATTGTTATATTTAATCAGTGTTTGTCGTTTGATTAGTTGTAGTTGATTAATATTGGGATTCTTATGTTTGAAATTTTATTTAAGATCCTCTTCCGCTTATAAATTACTATAATTCTCTTGGTGTTTCACTAATAGATTTCAAAGCAGATATTAATTATGCTTCATTTAAATAATTTTCCCCATTTTCATCAGGTTCAGCTTCTGAACCATCTAAAGAACAAGGTAATGATTATTTTCTTAAATTACCTCCTGATTATCTTTAACTGATTCTTTTAGAATTGGGACTAGAATTTTGTTTAGGTTTTAAATTTTCTGAATCAAGATATTATTAGAATCTATAACTAAATTATTCTTTAATATCTGATTTACTGCTTGATTATTAAAGTGATCTTCTTATTGATTTTCTATATTCTCCAGTTAATTCATCAATATTCATAGTTTAATCAATTTAAAGTTAAAAGTTTTATTCTTTAAATATTTATTTATCATATTTGATTCCCTAAAAATATATATGAGTTAAATAAAATACATTCATTAATAGAATCTTTTCCATCATTGATAATTCCTATTTAAGCATAGTCATTTATTTTTCAATCTATTCATAACTAAGTTTAATATTGATTTTGACTTTATTAAGAATTAATTTGGCTCTTTATGCAAATTTTAATGTTTAAATTGTTTTTTCTTCATGTTCTTATGCTGCACTAACTGCACAAATGAAAGAAGTATTAGAATTACCACCCAAACATTCTTTAAGAAGTAATGTTAATTTAGAATCTCTATAAGGAACATGCTTATTATTTTTTCTACTAGATAAAGCCATTATACAATGTCCCAAACAATGTAATGATTAATTAATTTTTTTAGTTTCCTCAAGCATTTAACCTTTAGCAACTGTTTTGGCGAGTCTTTCACTTCCAGCCAAATCAATAAATTAGATTTTAGATGTTCTCTATGATTTATCCTTCCATTCAACAAGCAATCTATAAATATATTCATTATATTACTCAATTGAGAAAATAACATGTGATCTACTAGATCTGGAATTAAATTGAGTTGCTCCAATTGCTCTATTGTAACTACCAAATGCTACTAATTCCATGAGATCATTGACAGATTCAACTTGAACTTCTCTCACTCCCATCAACTTTGGACCATCAGCTATTGTACTAATCTAAGAAATATAAAATAAAATACTTTGAGATCTAATTTTTGATTGTTAGTTTTATATTATTAGTTTAACAGATCATAAATTTGTTCATTATAGATCTCAACATAGTTGGCCTTAAGAGTCACTTATTACAATGATTCTTATTGTTTAATTTTTTGATATCCCTAAATTTTTATTTGATTGTACATCAACAATTTGATAAAACGATCTAGGAAGTATACCAGAACTTTAATCAATATTAAACTTATTATTGAGAATCTGTTCTATTGTGCTCTCTGGTCCTAAGATTGTATATGTTTTGCCAGATGATGTTGCACCGTAAGCAAACACTGCACTATTATAACCTTGTAAGCTTGGGATATTAAATATAGAATATTACAAAAAACTAATTTTAGGTAACATAATAGTTTAGAAAATCTCTTCTTAGAGTGTCATAGGAGGCATGATTACATCAAATTCAAAAATTTCATCTTATTTTGTATTTTTATATGTAATTGCTTCTTCTTCAATAATCCAATTAGGAGACTTGAGATTAAGGAAAATTTACAGACTCTTCTTCTGTAGCTAAAATGGACTTAAAGCGAATGACAACTTTAATTTGATTGTCCATTTTATATATCTATAAATAATAATAATAATAATAATAATCAATTGATCAGTTATTAAAACTTAGTTCTTATAAGACTTCTTGGTCTCCCTAAAGCTTTACAACTATTCTTATTATTAGGAGTGACATTTTCATTTTCATCAAGTAACTAAATTTTTTTAATTTGATATATAGATCTTGCTGGTAATCTCTTTTCTATCACAAATTCTGTTTATACTCGTAATCCTGCTATTTTTGCATTGTTCTTATAAAATGTATTATTACGAGATCTAACAGGTTTAGGTGTAAGACAATATGATTTCTTTTTATTTTGATGATAATATTAGGTTATACTTTTTTGAATAGTTTGATTTCTATCTGAGATATCTTTAATCATTTGTTACATCCTCCTTCGAAGTAGATCTGACATATAAATGAATCTAGGTTCTTCAAATCTATTTCTATTATATAATGAAGACAATAATAAATATTTATTTGTTTCATCTTACTCTAAGTCTAAGCAATTATAATGCAATTGTTATATTGAAGGTTCTTTTAGAAAGTAAGATTACTAAATACGATGAGTTTCTATGATATTATTATAGATTTTGAGAGTAGTAGTTCCTGGCTTTTTGATTTCCTTTAAATAAACTCGTATGCAATAATCATAGATTTACTCAATTGACAAATCTAATGATAAAAGTTCTTCAAGTCTTTTAAATCATTAAATATACCTTGTATATCTTCTAAGATATAAATTTCTAATGTGTTCATAGTTTTTATTTTGAATTTGTTGTATTAATGTATTGATCTGATTTTCAGTAAATAAGGATTTATTCAACTTTAAGTATTTTTGGATTTCAAATTGTTGAATCTCATTTAATGACTCTGGTTATGTCAATAAAACTATCATGTCAAGTCTTGCAATCATAATATGCATTCCCATTGAATAGAAAATACTATTAACAGATAAAGAATAAATTAAATTAATGATAAATCTGTTCCCTAAAATATAGAACAATTAATATAATCAAAAATCTTTGGGAATCTTTCTAATTCTTTTAAAATGAGAAGTAATGATTTTTGGGCTGAGATTATGAATTCATTTTAGGGGACAATTTAATTATATGTACATTTAACAATTGATTAGAAGAATAGAATTAGTTTGGATTAAATAATCTAAGGATCTTGTCAAAGAATTAACATTCATTTTTTAAAATATGAAGAGTTCTTATTTATAAGATGTATAATACACTATTTAAAAAACTAATATAATAAGATAAAGTTAAGGATAATGTAATTTTCACTTCTTGTTATGATGCAGCAAAGTTGATTGATAAAATATTTTACAGTTGTTAGAATGTTGTGATCGCATTTGCTTAAAGAAAATGAAGATAATCTAATATTGAAATCATAAATAATTTGTGTGTCAACCTACTCAAAGTTATAATAGTTTTTATAAACTGATCATTCTAAACACTCAAAAGAACTTCAATAAATTAAAAAGACATCGATCAATAGGACTTCTACTGAATTCATCAAAGAATTTATTGATGTAGATGATAAGGATATTCTTAAATGTTACCCATGAAGAGGAATCAATTGTGAACATTTGAAAATTAATAAATCTAAGTGTCATTGTTCAATTCCATTCTATTATTCTACACATGATGACACTATTATCATATAAGTGTAAGAATATTAATTAAATGGTAGATTAATATATCTGTCTTGATGATCAAATTTATTTTCCATATTGAAAAACTATTAGTAGCTAATGAAGAATATCCCTATAATTATCAACCTAAATTCCATATTAGATATAGCATATAATTAATGTAAAATTAATTAATGATCATGTCAAATAAATTAAGAATATAATTATTCACATTAATTAATGAATCATTTTAAGTTGAATTTCCAATATCCATTTTAAAACTACATTAAAACTTAAAATATTTGAAGTTCATATTGATGAAATATTTAGATTTTGTATATTTCTAGACTAAAAAAGTAACTTGGATTCTTTATTATACAATCTAATAAAGCAGGTATGGAATTAATTTATAGAACCTTCAAAGAAAATCATAGCTTTAAGTTAACATTTGATTTAAAGAATGTCGAATTTGTTGATTTCTGGCAAGAATAAATAAAATTGATTATATTGATTAATTAAATAATTTATGGAACCTATTGTTAATGAATTTTCATAAGTAAATGATGATTCAGTTGAAAAAGAGAAAGCTTAAATTACAAATATAATGGTATTTGAAACAGCAGGAACACTATTATTAATCTATGGAGCATTAGCTACTGAGTAAAATAATCTTATAACAATAGAACCAATTTTGGTGTAGCTCTTGTTTATTTCATAGGATTAATCGTATGTGGAAGACTAAGCGGAGGGTACTTCAATCCTATTTGCACATTAATAGGATATATAGATGGATCAATTTCTAAAAAAAAAGCCATGTATTATGTTGGGGCATAGACAATCGCTAGTCTAATTGCAGGAATGTTATTGATGCCAATGTTTGCATATAAATAAACATTACCATATTTTGAAAGGTATTAAAAATAATAATTAATATAGATTACCATCACATTAAGTATTTGGAACATTAATGTCTGAAATAGCTGGATCTATTATATTCTTTACATTTATATAAATTTAGACTGCAGAAAATACAAAAATAACAACAACTCCTATACAATCTGCTATTTTTGTGAGTGTCATTTATTTTGTAGCAAGATAGTAAATAATTAATATATATTTAGATACACTGCAACAATGGGAAATAGTCTATTTAATCCATCTGCTGCTTTTGGGTATTATATTAAAATATATTAGATTGTAATTATTTTATGGAATTTATTATGGAAAATGGGATTAAATGATTAATTTATTGATGTATGTTCTTGGTCCATGGATTGGAGCATTGTTAGCAATCACCTTCTTTTGGAAAATCTATACTCCAACTCTTGTTAGTAAATAGACAAATTGAATTTCATATTAATACAATATTAATTTTATACAGTTATTAACAAATGCACTACTCTGAATAAAACTCTATAGAAAATGATAATAGAATAAAATAACTATAGAAAAAGAGAGAAGCAATTTAAAAATAAACAGAAATGAGAAGAAAAGAGATTGAACAATATTCTGATTTAGATTATGAGTATCAATTTCAAATAATTGTGTTAGAAAAATCTAGAAAGAAAATGAGATACTCATTTAGGATAAATATAATGTAGAATAGAGAGCAGCTAAATTATAAGAAGTTTATAATGGTCTCAAATTGAGTGTAATGAAATAGTAATTATAATTCAAATTTTATAGAGTTGGAAAAATATAAGTTTCTGCTGATGCCTTATGTAAACATAAATAAAATATCTATGAACATATGGTAAGACATAAATCAAAGGAGGCTGATATATTTTTATTAACTACAAACACAAAACCTAAAGATTACTTTTAAGTCTTAGAAGATAATTTGAATTAAGGTCCATTAGTATAAGAAAAAGAGAAAGAAATGGAAGCTTTAAAATTATAAAATTAGATTTTAAAAAATGAATTAGAAATACATAAAAATCAATAATAATACATCCGAGAATTCTCTAATAATCCTCATATAGATTAGGATATAATTAAAAATATGGTTAATGAAAATCAATTTAATAGAATTAATACAAGTAAAAATGAAAGAAGCAATAGTTAATTGAGTATGGAAACTAAATAAATAATGGACTTTTATAATGAAAAATAATAGACTTCTTCTATGTATAAAGAATAATTGTAATTTGGTTGAAATTTATAAATTAATTCATTTAAAATATTAATCTAATTCATTACTTAAACATTTTAATTATTAATAAAACTCTCTACAACATTTACATTATAAAATATCTTTAATTTCATTAATATTAAATTTAATTAATTAATTTTATTTGATTTATACTTATTCTTAAACTTCTACATCCATTTATTATTATTATTATTATTATTATTATTATTATTATTATTATTATTATTATTATTAATTTTTATTATCATCATTTTCTTATATTTTTTTTTATTTTCTAGGTCTAATTACAATCTCCTCTTTTTCAACATTATTATTTTCATCTTTATCTTTTTATTCATCCTCATAATATTAAAATTTATTTTCATCATAAAACTTATAATTAGTTTATTTCCAATCTGAAATACCATTTAAAAATTCTGCATAAAATTCTTTTTTTTCAATCATATTACAATGTTTTTCATCTAATTTTTTATTCAATTTTGGAATTTCTTCTTCTATAAATTCTTGAACATCTTTATAATTAGTTTATTCCAGTAATAAAGACATTCCAAAAGTTCCAAAACGACCAGTTCTACCAATTCTATGTAAATATGTTTCATAAGAAGAAGGTGTATCAAAATGAATAACCAAATCTAAAGTGTCTACATCTATTCCTCTAGAAAGCTGTAAATATAAATTAAAATTAATACTAAATCTGTTGAAATAATCAAATTTGCCTTGTTTCTTTTTAATTAATGCATCATCTTTATTCTATCCGATTAAGTTAAATCTCCATGTATAAGTACTGGATTAAAACCTTCAGCCTTAAGATCCATAAATAGATTTTCTCCTCTAACTTTGTCATTATAAAAAATTATAGTTTACTTGATTGATAGCTATTTCATTGTTTTAGCAATTGCTTCAGTTTTTGATTGGTATTTTGATTTATTTTCGTCATCTAAATTTAATTTAATATAAAATTATCTCAGATTCTCTAAACATATTTCTTCATTTGATTTAATTAATTTAGGATTACTCAAACATAATTATATTAAACCAATTATTTTAGATGGGTATGTTGCTGAAAAACATAATATTTAAGGTTTATTTTAATCTTAATTCCTACCTACAATATTTGCCAATATTTTCTTAAAATGTGGTTAAAAAGTATAATTTTCATGTAATTTATCTGCTTCATCTAATACCAACAATTTTATATTGCACAAATTCATTAATTTTTCTTAAATCATTTACATAATTCTTCCAACTGTACCTATTAATATAGTACATCTTCTTGTTTTAAGAACATCTCTATCTTGTTCTACAGGTAATCCTCCAATAAATAAATGAGATTAAAAATAATCTTTTTCTACTCCTTCCAATTTATTTACAATTTTTGTTAAAATATCTGTAATTTATATGGCTAATTCTCTTGTAGGAACGATTATTAATGCATATGGTAAAGGATTCTCAAAATTTTAAATTGTATTATCAACAACTAAGGATGATTGAATTCTAGCTTTTCTTTCCTAAGCATCTTATTATATTTCAAGTCCAAATTATAACACCTACACTAAAAAACATAATGTCTTTCCAGTCCCAGCTTCTCCTTAACAAATTACATCTTCTTTTTACAATATTGATGGAATAGCCTTTTATTAAATTAAAGAAGGTTTCTTGAAATTCATTTTTTCGAATGCTTCTACTATGCATTTGTTAATACCAAAATTATTAAAATTCATTTAAATTATTAATCAATTCATTCATTCAAATTAAAGGTGTCATTATATTTTATGTGAAACCATTTCAAAATTACTTATTGTGTTTTTAAGAAAGACAAAAAATTTAATATTAATAATTATATGACATTCAAACTTTTTATCTATCTTGTTGTTTTATTATATCTAATTATTAAATGATAATGGGTTATTGTGATAAAATGAATAATATCTTTATTAAATAGATATCATCGCCAAGACCTTCTAGATTAAACAAAAATATAATGATAATTGTAAAATATTAAATGTTATTAATAATATAGTTTTGATTATTCAATATTGATAAAATTACCAAAATATTCATTATTTATAAAAATTATTAAAATACATCAATATTTTATTAATTTACCATTATATTATTAAATAAAGAATATATACTAAAAATGAGTAAAAAAACGAATCATTTTGAAAAAGGATACTTCAAATAATCAGATTTAAGTAGTTAAAAAAGGACTGATTGAGATCTATTCTATTAAAAATGTTAATTTAATTAGATATAATAATATTTGTTTTTTGTAAAGAGATTTTAAATAGAAATATCAATTTGCAAATTTGAGAATCTTATTAAAATTTCAATTTAATATACTGAATTTTCAGTATATTAATAAGAATTTGAAAAATATTATAGAGAATGTGTTGAATTATTTTTTATTATAAATCTAGACTCATATGATCAAATTAATTATGAAATTATATCAATAATAGACTAATAATTGTTTGTAATTATTGATTATAATAAAGTAATATATTGATTCATGATTACCAATATATAATAATTACAATTACTAGTATTTTAATTTTATTACTTTAATATTAATGATTTTGAAGAATAAAATGTATTCTAAAACATATCAAAATAATATCATAGTTTTTACATTTTAGATTTACAAATTACCATAAGTTATACATTTATAATTAAAATTAGCATACTATAAAAGAAATAAAATAAGTAGTTTGATATCTCCCCCGATTTCATAAGATTTATTATTTAGAGTAATACTAATTATTAATATGTCAAAAATTTTGATTGAATGAACTATAACAGAGTCTTATAGGTTTTGGTGATGAGGGTATAACAAATGAAGGACTTTACACAGTTGATGTTTCGCTTGGACAAGTTGTTATTCTTTTTCCAACATCTTCATAAATGATCTTGTTTGATTTCTTTTACTGTAATATTCTTTATTTCAAATCGAAACAAACTTCATGCTTTTACAAATATTATTTAGTTAGATGTTAACTTTAATTTAACTCATTTTTCAATTACTCTTTATATTTCTCTATTTTAATAGATATAGTTTAGGTTTAAGCTAAAATAATACTAAATTTTACCTAGTTTTTCACTTAAACTCATAATTTACTTTTAATATTCATTTTAAAGAATTTAGTTTTATTGTTTAACTTCATTGATTTGCCTAATAAGTTATTCTTTTTCATCTTTAAAAGCAGGAGTCTTAGGTTCTGAATCACTTGGACAACCTATATTTTGAACATTATGATCTTCATTCTCTTAGAACAAACTCAGTATTTACATTATAGAATAACTCATTACTATTATTTATTAAATTTTTTGTCATAAAAATTAATGTACATAAAAAGTTAAAAGATATAACTTACTTGTAGGAAAATAAAAACTAAAAGCAACATATATGATAATTATATTGAATGATGAAAATAATTATTATCATTAAATACTATAAAAACAGTTCTGGTCATTAGTACTATACTTTGATAAAGAATTAACATATTTTAGTTTTTTGATAATATTAAAAATTTATTATATAATACTATATTACAATAATATTTTGTCAAAAAAGTTACAAAAATAGATTAACACTCTAATGATCATTATAAATTCTACAATAGATTTATTATGCATATAACAAACGTTATTTATTCTGAATTAACAATCAAGCATAAAAATAATTTGAAGATTTATTTATATGTACTTTATATAAAGTAAAAAAATACTATAAATATATTTATATAATATGATATAAACTCAATCAAGACTGAGTTCAATTATTATTAAGTTTTAGAAATAATTATTAATAATATTCATATAGATATTAATATTATAATTTATATGATTAACTCATAATTATTTGATTCAAGAAGAGAAATTGAATAATTTAAATTATAGTTAGGGAAATTAGAAGGAATAGTTAATATATCTTAACCAAATTCAAAATAAAATATAATCTTATTGAAATAGTTATAGAATAAAGTGAATAATTTAGAATAGAATTTAGAATAGAAAGTTAATGCTATGTGTTCTAATGTAAAATTGTATTTGATTAAGATTATAATTCCAGACATCTAACCTTAAAAATTACCAGAGTTAACTGAAATGCAAAGAAAAAGGGCAGTTTCAACAGATGTGCCAAACCATAGTATGAATATAGAAAAGAATATATTTTTATAAGGAAACAAGGCAAGTAGATATTCAAAAATGAATAATTTTAAATAGTAATCAATTCTAAATGAGTATAACGATGATTCGTTAAAATAAAAGATAGATCTAAGTTTTGAATAATCTTAACAACATCATTAAACTTCTTTTTAAATCATTCATAAACCATAAAAATAAAGAACTTAAGTATTACTATTTGATTGTCCAGCTCCTAAACCAATTAAGAAAGTAGAAAAAAAATAGTTTTAATTTATGATTCAAAAAGGCAAAAGAATTTAGGCTGTTGAACTTTTAGCATTCAGATAAAAGAATTTACAAGAATGGAATCTAATAAATGCAATTATATAAAGAATGGAATCTATTAATATTAAATATCAATGTCCTACTTTTTTTGTTGATGGCAGATCAATAATTCATTTAATTCATTCAAAAAGAACCATTACTTTATCTGATATTGTTAAATGCATATAAAATAAAGATGAAATCATTCCATATTTATTTCCACGATTGTTTATTGGACAAGATGGGTATGAATTATCATTAATAACAGCTTAGAACGAGCAGCTGAAAAAATCTAGGCTGCATTTAAAGGCTATATATAATATAAGAGATTTTAAGAACTTAGAACATTATATAAAAGTGCAATTTGTATATAAAAGTATTTTAGGAGAAAGCAACAAAAGGAGATGACAAAATAAAAAATATTTTAAAGAACAAACTCCATTTATAAAGAATTCTTATAAAGATAAGCTAATTTTTAAGTATAAATGATAATTCTATATTAGGATAATTGGAATCAATATAAATTGTATTAAAGAGTGGAAATACACTTATCATCATTAAATTATTCAGAATATTAGAGGTTGACTATGGATAAATTTATATAAAAAGAGAATTCATAAATAAGTAGGATTTTTAGAGCAATAGATCCATAAGTAGAAATTATATATATATGTGCATATGAATAAGATAAAGATATATTAATGTACTATGAAAGAGTAAGATTTATTCATAAGATAGATTTTTGAAATGCATTAAGTTTCATTTAAAAGAGTTAGATTTTTAACTCCTGAAAATGCTGATAAATTCAATACACATATGAGTTTATTATAGAAACTAATCTATTCTCCAAAATGTTTAAAATAAATAAGAAAAATAATAGAAAATAAATTAGCTATGATAATTCCAGGATATCCTTCAAATGAATTTATTCAACTATGTCATATGTTAAATGTACCACTTTATAGTGGATAACCATAAAATCATTTATTATATTCTAGTTAATCTGGAGCATAAGTGTTATTTAGTAAATGTAAGATACCAACATCTCCAGGAGCATCTGAAATATATGATGAAATTGAACTATATAATACATTAACAGTATTGATAGTGAAGAATAGAAATATAAGAATTTGGATTTTTAAAATAGATTGTTCTTTTGGAGGAAGAGGCGTGGCTACAATTAATATTAGTACAATCCCTGGATTAAATTAATTATTAAATTGTAATGAACAAGAATTAGATGAAAATACAATATCTGCTATCAAGTATAATATAATAATAGATAGGTAAATTATCAAAACATAATTACCACTTAAATTAAAGATTGCAGTTAAATCTTTATATTAATCATATAAAGAATATATAACTGCATTTTTAACTTCAGGTGGAATAGTAGAAGCATTTCCAACTTAAGATAGATTGAAAATACAAAAAACTTCAATTAGTTTTCATGTTAGTCCATAATATGAATTTGAAGAAATATGTACATATGATAGTTATTCTGCTCATCATTATGTATAAACTCTACATTGTAAAATATTAATAATATTTAAATAAAGTATATCCATCAATTACTTAAGCTATTGATAATAATAAAATTTATGAAGAAATGATAATATTTTTGAAATAAAAAAAAATGTTTGGATATTTCACTCTTCATTTAATTTTATTTGACAATCAATTTTGGGCTATTGGTTTAGATAGTTACTTAAATATTGCTACAAGTATCAATTTTTATTTCAGATGTT
This sequence comes from Paramecium pentaurelia, assembly GCA_905183005.1. Classification (NCBI taxonomy): domain Eukaryota; phylum Ciliophora; class Oligohymenophorea; order Peniculida; family Parameciidae; genus Paramecium; species Paramecium pentaurelia. The sequence continues at coordinate 70,042 of CAJJDO010000087.1, forward strand.
TAAATAAAAAGTAAACTCGATTTTATTTATATTCTCCTTATGTTATTCATCCAGGATTATAAAAAATATCAATAAAGTAACTTTTTTCAACTTGCAGAATGGATTAGGTATAATATGAAACAGAATATTAAAGAGGTCAAACTTTCTTATTTACAGACATATTGTAATCTTGTATGGTTTAAATGATTTCAGTGCATGAGAATATCCAAAAATGCATTTCGTAATTTGATGAATAATTAAAAGTGCTTTTTAAAATTGGAGGATAATTAAATGTAAATTATGGAGAATCCATATATGAATCTAGAAATGATTCAATAAATATTTTGGATGTTCAGGGAGCTTTAAAAATGCTAAGAAGAAAATTATTAAATTAACAATGAAATACATATTACTCTAGAAATAATAAAAAGAAAAATAATTATTTTAATTTTAGCATTTAAAGATAATTATTTTTATTTTTTCTTTATAAAATAAATGATTTAATATCCTTTCTTCAATTTACCACCAAAATCTCATCAACCAATAACAAACATATAAAGAAAATTATTAAAAGATTAATATGAATTACTTTAAAAAGATTTGGGATAAGGAACTTATGGAAAAGTAAAGTTAGCCATAAATAGAGTTAACAATAAGAAATGTGCAATTAAAATAGTAACTATAATATTAATTATAATAGATCTCAAAAAATTATATAAATTAATACAATGCTAAATAACATATTGACAATGAGATTAATTATCTATAATGTTGTAAACATAAAAACATTGTTGAATTTATAGATAAGTTTGAAGACAAAGAAAATGTTTATATTGTTTTGGAATATTGTTAAAATGGAACCCTATATGATTTGATTAAAAAGAAAAAGGTTTTCAGTGAAGATGAAGCTTTTACTTACTTCTATTAGATTGCTTAAGCTATACAATATCTACATGAAAAAGACATTGTTCATAGAGACATCAAATCAGATAATATTTTGTTATAGAATAACACAGTCAAATTATGTGATTTTAATTGGTCAATATATTTACCAAATGGAGGCAAAGCTAAACCTTGTATTTGTGGAACTACTGAATATATGCCTCCTGAAGTTATAAAAAAATTGAAACATGACAAAGGAGTAGATGTATGGGCACTTGGAATCTTATTACATGTAAAAATTATTATACAAAAAATAGTATATGCTACATGGGGAATTACTATTTAAATCAAAGTGTAAGGAAGAATTACATGAGAAGATATGTAATAAATAAATGATTAAATTTAATGAAAACTTATCTAATGAATGTAAATAATTATTACAGTAAATGCTTGCTCATACAAAACGATTTAATATTTAGTAAGTTTTGAATTCTGAATGGATAATTAAAATGCTTACTACTAAAAATATATCACATCCCTTAGAATTAACTCCTATTAAAAATAGATCCAGTGCATATGAATTAACTAAATTTAGTGTCATTTCAGAATCCACTTGTTTCTCTAGTTCAAAATTCACTACTAAATCTTATGATATTGAATCTCCATGTAAATAATCAAATAATTGGGTAAATTAAACATTCTAACCTTAATAACCTTTGAAAGTTAATAGCACTGCCTTAGATCAAAATATTACTGCTTTCAGAGTTGAAAAAAGATAATTTGACTGAATGATCAAGTTTTATTTAATTTAATGTAATATTATAAATCATTTTTGTTAAAATTAATTATTTGTATCACAAAATGGAGTATATTGCATATACAGATGCCAAACTTAAATTTATTGGAACTCGAAAGCACTTTTTTAGAGATAAATAATATTATGTGAGTGTATTTGAGGATTATTTTGTAATGGGGATTGTAAATCATTCCATTTATATAAAATAGACAAGTGATACACAATAACCAAAGTATAAAATCAACTTTGATCTCAGCATTAAATTAAATTGGGACTTAAAAAAACAGAAAAACAACATAATTATTTAATCCTTTACTTTTCCATACAAAAATTCATTCAAGACTCTATATGCTAATCATGACGATTTGATGAAGTAACTTTTATATTGTATTACTTTATTTTCCAGATTCAAAGAACTTCTTGGTCTATCAGTAACATATGAAGGCATAGGTGATCTATATATTCCAATTTCATAAATTGGGAAAGGCAGTTCAGCCAAAGTAATTTCTAAATTAATTTAAGGTATACAGTGCTTAAAATATTTTGAATTAAAATACATATGCAATCAAAGCTATAGAGAAATCATTTTTAAATTAAACGGAAAAAGGCTAGGGTTTAGTAATTTTTTAACTTAATTTATGAACTAGGCAGCTTATAAAATGGAAGTAAGAATTCTTAAAATCCTATCTCCTTATCAATAAAGCTTTCTTAACTTAAAGGAGATATATGAAGGAGATTAAATATATTATTTGGTAACAGATTATTTAGAGGGAGCAAGTCTTAGTGAAGAAATAGAAAGTGCAAAAGTAATATTTCAATTTATTTATAGAATCTCCCTGATCGTAGATTACCTATCCAAACTATAAAAATATTAATGTACAAATTATTATCAAATTTAGCTTTGCTACATGAAAATAAAGTATTTAATAAAAATATAATGAAAGATTATCCACAGAGATCTCAAACCAGACAATCTTATGTTTGCCAAAAAAAATGATTATTCATCATTGGTTTTAGTAGATTTTGGATTGGCTACACTAGAATATCTTGATAAGTATATCTTTAAAATGAATATTAGATTTCTATTTCCTAAATGTGGAACTCCAGGATATGTTGCTCCAGAAGTTCTTACTTTAAATTCTGAGAATAAATACACAACAAAAGTAGATATTTTTAGTAGTGGTTGTATTCTTTATAAATTGTTGACTGGTAAAAGCATATTTGGAGGCAAAACATTTGATGATGTTTTAAGAGCAAATAAGAAATGCTATATTGATTTGGATCTTCCTCCTGATCACATTTATTTGACAGATCTTTCTCTAGTAATTAATAAAATATATAATTGTAGAATTTATTAAGTTAATTATTAAACAAAAATGCAAAATAAAGAATAACTGCTAGATAAGCTCTTCGTCATCCATTTTTTGATTAAATTAATGATTAAAGCACTTAAGCATTATCAATTTTTGTAACAAATGTGAAATTTAGTCATAATGGGAATTTAAATTTATAATGTGAAGAATAAATGTCTAAATATGATATTGAAGAGAATTAGATAAATAGTGAAATGAAGGAAGATGAATAAAATACTATTTCAATTCCTGCAACAAAAAGATGTTCATTAATGAATGAATTCTAATCATAGTCTAGGTCTCCAGTTAAATTTTATTAAAAAGAACCCTTATCTGCAATAAGATGTTTTAAATTGTTTGACTTGGCTAGTCCAAGGGGAGATTCAAATGAAATTGAAAGTGAATGAAATATGAAGTTGAATTTTCTCAATTAAAAAAAAAATATATATATAAAAATTATTAATGATTTTCTTAAATTATGAATTAAATAATTTAATAAAGTATATTTGCTTTGATAAAATTAAAATCTAATAAAATTCGAGTATTTAGCAAACCTATTGTGAAAAATCTATCTTAAAATTATTTATTTAATATGGCAGAAATCGACTTGACTTAGCCATTTCATGCATATACACTTGAAAAAGTGGTTAGTGCAGTATAGACTAACTTATAGACGTATATACAATAGTTAATTTAAGGGGTTTGACAACAGCTGAAGCTAATGCAAGATTAGCAAAATATGGTCCAAATGAATTAGAAAAGGAAGAAAAGGAGAGTATTTGGGAAAAGATAAAGGAGTAATTCGAAGATAATTTGGTGAGAATATTGTTATTGGCTGCTGTGATCTCATTTGTAATTTCATAATTTGAAGATCATGAAGACTCACATGCAGTGCCTCCATGGGTTGAGCCATGTGTTATCTTTACAATTTTGATCTTAAATGCAGCAGTAGGCATTTGGTAGGATTTAGATGCTGAAAGAGCAATTGAAGTAAAAATAATGATTAATAATTTAGGCATTGAAAGATTTATAATCTCCTCATGCAATAGTATTAAGAGATAAAGAATGGGGTTAAATTGAAGCAAAGAATTTAGTTATTGGAGATATTGTTGAAATTAAATAAGGTGACAGAATTCCAGCTGATTTAAGAATGGTTGAATTAAAAACAATCACTTTGAAAACAGATTAAGTATCTATAATTAATTATATTAAAGTCAATTTTAACAGGAGAAGTTAATCCAGTTAATAAAATAACTGATTTAGTTAAAAAAGAAAAAGCAGCAGTTTAAGATAAGATCAATTTCTTATTCTCTGGAACATTGGTTTCAAATGGAACAGCAATTGGTATAGTTTGTAATACAGGAATGAGAACAGAAATTGGAAAGATTTAATAATAAGTTTAAGATGCAGCTAAAGACAAATAGGAAGATGATGATCCATTATCAAAAAGATTAGATGAATTTGGAGATAAATTAGCTAAATATGTCACATATATTTGTATTATTTGTTGGGTTATGAACATTGGTAATTTCTCTGATCCTGCTTATGGAGGAACTATTATGGGAGCATTATATTATTTTAAAGTTGCTGTTGCATTAGCAGTTGCTGCTATTCCAGAAGGATTACCAGCTGTTATTACTACTTGTTTAGCTTTGGGAGCTAGAAGAATGGCCAAATAAAAAGCTATTGTTCGTAAATTACCAAAAGTATAAACCTTGGGATGTACTACAATTATTTGTTCTGATAAAACTGGTACTTTGACCACAAATGAAATGTGTGTTAAGGAATTAGTTCTTTTAACAGGTCAAGATGCATCATCAATGCATGTTTTCCCTATTGAAGGCACATCTTATCATCCTGAAGGAAAGATTGATGGATTAGAATCTAAATTAGTCTAAGGAAACAATTTATCTGCAAATTTAAAGAGATTATGTTAATCTATGGCATTATGCAATGAATCTAAATTATTTACAGATAAAGGAAGAGTTTAAAGAAGTGGTTTACCAACTGAAGCTGCATTAAAAGTTTTAGTTGAAAAAATTGGAAAATATGATAAATCTTTTAATAGTAAACCAACTTTAGAGGCTCCTGAATAATATAATGAAAGAATTATTGGTGAATTTAATAAAAGAGCCACCTTAGAATTTACAAGAGACAGAAAAAGTATGTCTGTTTTAGCATGTTCCAAAAATGAAAAAGGAAATGTTTTATTCATTAAAGGAGCTCCTGATTATTTATTAGAAAAATCTAATATGATTCTAAATTAAAATGGAGATGTAGTTCCATTAAAGGCTTAAGATAAGAATTAATTATTATAAATTGTTAAGAATTTAGCAGAAAAGGGATTAAGAACATTAGCAATCTGTGTTTAAGAAGAATGTGGTTAATTGAGTGATTATGATGGACCTAAACATCCAGCACATAATTTATTAGTTGATACAAATAATTATAAAGATTTGGAAAGCAAACCAATTATTATTGGTGTTGTTGCATTATAAGATCCACCAAGACCAGAAGTTAAAAGATCCATTGAAAAATGTAGAGAAGCTGGTATCTCAGTCATTATGATTACTGGTGATATCAAAGAAACAGCTTAATCAATTGCTATGTAGATTGGTATATTACATGATCAATCCTAATTCCCAACTCATTCATTTACAGGATTAGAATTTTCAACAATGGGAGAAGAAAAATAAAAGAAAGTACTTTAATAAGTAATTGGAAGACCAAGTGGTTTAGTTTTCTCTAGAACTGATCCAACACACAAAAGAGAATTAGTTAAAATATTAACTGGTTAATTGAATTAAATAGCAGCTATGACAGGAGATGGTGTTAATGATGCTCCTGCATTAAAATAAGCTAGTATTGGTATTGCTATGGGTATTTCTGGTACTGAAGTAGCAAAAGAAGCATCAGATATGATTTTAGCAGATGATAACTTTGCAACTATTGTAAGAGCTGTTGAAGAAGGAAGAGCAATCTATTAAAATATGAAAGGATTTATTAGATATATGATTTCATCAAATATTGGTGAAGTTGTCTCAATTTTCACATCATCAGCATTAGGTATTCCTGATGGATTCAATTCAATCTAATTATTATGGGTCAATTTAGTAACTGATGGTCTCCCTGCTACAGCCTTATCATTTAATCCACCTGATCCTGATGTTATGTAAAAACCACCAAGAAAACATGATGAACCAATTATCACTGAATATGTATTCATTAGATATTGTGTTATTGGAACCTATGTAGGTTTAGCCACAGTTTTCGTTTTTGTTTATTATTATTTGGGATATGAATGGGCTGGTGATGGACATCCAATTGTCACATTCCATTAATTGAGAAATTGGGCTGAATGTCATCATTGGGAAGGATTCAAAATTGCCAACTTTGATAAATACGATTTTTCTAAAGATCCATGTTTGTATTTCTCTTGGGGTAAACAAAAGGCATCAACTTTAAGTCTTTCTGTCCTTGTTGTCATTGAAATGTTTAATGCCTTGAATGCCTTATCTGAAGTATATTTATTTTATTATATTCTTTATAGGATGGATCATTATTAAAAGTTGGAGTGTTTGCAAATCCTTATTTAATTATAGCTATTTGTGGATCAATGACTCTCCATTGTATGATTTGCTATGTTCCATTATTTGAAAACATCTTTAACACTGTACCCTTATCCATTTAAGATTGGTAATTTAATATGATTTAATATTAGGATTTTAATTATAGCTGTATCTGCACCTGTTGTTTTAGTTGATGAGGTTCTTAAATTCTTTTCAAGAATCAGAAATGCCAGATTGTTAGAAGAGAGAAAGAAAATATAATGAAAAATTATACATAAATAATAATAATTTACAATTTAAGAATGTCTTTTTAATAAAACTAAATTTATTAATTAAAGAAATAATTGATAAAGGTCATACAACATCAAAAAAGTTTATTCATTTGTCATGAGTTGGAAGGATAGATTGATGTGATAAATTATAAGATCCATAGAATACCTATACAAATGATTATCAATTGAGATTATATATATTTAATATATATTAAGATTATTCTACTAAATTAAAATAATAAAGACTATTTCATATTGATGTATATTGATTTAAAACTTGTACTTAAATAATAAATTTTGAATTAATTATTATGAATTGTAGTCTTACTTTATTTATTTATTTGGAATAAAAATATAAGTTATTGGCAAAGATAATTAAAAAATATCATTAAGTATTAATAATTAATTATGATAAAATAAATATAAAAATATGATCTGATCTATTAATTATACTTAGATGGAATATGAACAATTAAAATGCCATATCTAGTTTATAAAGCTGAAGAATATGTCATTAAATATGCATCTACTGATTCTAATAATCTTTAAATTATTAAAAATTATGGATAATCTTGTTTTTGCATGATGAACTTTCGTATATATAGTAAATCATATGATAAAATGGTATATTAATAAAATTCATAAATATATAATATATATATGAATGATCTAATTAATAAGAAATATTAAGTTCTTAAATTTCTACTATAAAATGTATATAATTTTTTATCATTATATAGAAAGAATACTTAATAATTAAATTACTAATTTTTTCATTAATAAAAATATTTTATGATTATACTATTCTATTTTTTCTTGTTAACTGTTCAATAAATGGATGTTGAATTCGATAAAAATTATTTTTGGACCTCAATTGACAAGGTTTAAGACAAGAATATATATCGAATCAAAAATTTAAAGCAGCCTTATTATTATGTTTAGGTTACTTTGTTTCAAAATGATTTGTCTTTTTTCCTTATGTATGATTTAAATTAGATTGCATAACTAAATTCATCGAAAGGTGACTACATAAGGTATTATATTTATTAATGAATACGTTATTATGAAGGGAGAAGAACCAGATTTCTGAAAATAGAACCTAATGGAAATATAATTTACATTAGTACATAATCCAATAGTACTAGTGGATATTATAACATAACCATTTGGGGTAGCAAAGAAGAGTACTGTGATAATAGTTGTTCATATAATGGAAAATGCACAGTATATGTGAGTACTATAAAAGGATGATGGATGTGAATGCAAATCTGGTTTAATAGGTACTGATTGTCATTAAATGGCTTTGGAAATTTAGGATGAATAAACATAACTTAATCTTTTTGGAGATGAGATTTAATTTTTTTATTTGAATATAGATGATTACTAAGAAATGGATATTCAATTAAGATTTAGCGTAAAAAATAAGTTGAAAATTAGACTGACAGTCATTAAGGAATTGAAATTATCATTCAATTAACTGAAGCAATTATCTTTCCAAGTTAAACCTAATTAGATAATGAAAGTAACTTTATCAAAATATTCAAAATATATGAATCTTAGCCATTAGATTTAATAGTAACAGGCTCTATTACTTAATAGGATAATATTTAAATAGTTTTAGCAGCAAGATAAATAAATGGTCTTTTAAATACATTTGTTAGTTCTCTAATCATAAATCTTTCAAAATACAATAAATATGAAAATACAGTTTCTATTATTGTCATAATTATAATTGTAATTGTTATATCAGGAGCTGTGATTATTATTATTGTTATGTTTTTTGTATGTAAAAATATTAGAAAGGGAAAATAACTAAGATAATAAGAAAGAGAAAGATAAGCTAGATATAGAGATTAATCTGGTAATCCTCATTAAGATTAATTAAATCTTTTCGATTTTCTAACTCCAGTTTTAATTAATTAAATAAATAATTAAGATAATTGTATTATTTGTTTATGCAATTTAAATGATAATTAAGAGGTTAGACAAACATGTTGCCAGTATTAAAATAATTTATGAATTTAGTCATAATTTCCATTCAGAATGCATAAAAGAATGGCTTTCAAAAAATAAAAAAGAATGTCCTGTATGCAGAACTAATATAGCTCCTAAAGATGTTCCAACTAATCCAATTCCTAATTAATGACTTAGATCTTATTTTTAAATTAAAATTAATCAATGTTTCAATAATGAAAAATAATTAATGAAAAAAAAAAATTTAACATCTATTGATTTAAGTACATCTATCTTTTCAGGTAAGAGCTAGAAAAATAATTATTCAATCTCAAATCCTTAATCAAATCGAAGTCCAAGTTTATAGAAGGCAATTAATAGATTAAAATAGGATAGTAGAGCATCCTTAATTGGGATTAGTACAATTAGCTAAACATAAGTATCAATTTTACTGATATTAAGATTCCTAAAAGAAGAGGATATTATGAAGTGAAAAATAGCCAAAATACTTATAGAATTAGTCATCCATACTAAGAGCCAAAAATAAGTCTTGATTAAAATGATCATAAAAAAGAAACCATTAGAAAAATATTTTCTTTATAAGCATATTGTAAAAGCCAATCAGCTTTATAATTGGCAGCTTAAAAATATACAGTAAAAAGAACTACAACTGATAATTCTTAAATTTTTAATTCCCCAAGGCCAAAGTTACTAGATAAATTTAGTAAAGAAATAATTAAATGTAAAACTGAAAAAGATGTAATAAAGTAAGTTCTAGTTAAAGAAGTAACAAAAAGAATACCAAAAAAATCTAAAGAAATTAATTATGAACTTGATACCATGTTTTAAAATTATGAAAAGTATGCCCAATTATGTTTATCTCCTAATTCATTCATTAATCAACCAATCATATATAATGGTTATTTTAAAATATATACTTAATCATAAAAGGAGTAGATTATTTTAGATTAAATTGGAGAAAAAGAAAAATCTTTAAGTGATGAATCAGAAGCATATAAGGATTTTATTGAAGAAGTAGATGAAGCTACAATTTAAAGAGATGTTTATCATAGTAATTTGAGGAATCCCTTTTTGGATGATAAAATTACTGTTCGTTCAATGAAATAAGCTGGTTTTTTAAAGAGAAGACCAACAGATATTCTATGATAATTTATATCTAATATCTTTCTTATACGGTGATATAACAAAACTTATTTGAATATCTGCTTTACTTATAAATACTATCTAAAAAAAATAAATAAAAAAACTCTTCTCATCTATGAGTATTTATTTTAAGAGACCCCTATTTATTATCAACTCCTTCTCTTATAAATCTTGGAGTATAAAAAAGGTATTCATTCCTATCCTAATAACTTTTGTTATACAACTGATTTGTATATAGGTAATTTTGTCTAATTCTCAAATTTATGATTTTCAAAATTTTTATATAATTCATTAACAATAATCTCCTCATTTATATTGTTTATTATTGTACTAAAAGCAATTTTGGTTTTCTTTTCTTAATAAAATTAGCATTCATCACTATGCCTTTCTTTTTTTAATTTAAAAATTTGTGATTATTTTCTTGCAATAATTTTTTAGCTTCTCATCTTCTTTAGTTAATAATTATTTAAAATAAAAAAAAAAAAATAATTTATTTCGAATTACTCAAAATTATATTTATAAAATTTATCATTTGAGTTTCAAAATTGATATTGTAATAATATAATTATAAATAAAATCAGTGCAATTATAGATATTTTGAGCTCCTGGCTTTTCTTACTGATGTTCTTTTCTTTATTGAATGGTTAAAGAGTTAATAGATACTTTTAAAAGTTTTATTTAAAATTTTTGTTTTTTTATTGTAATCAGAAATCAATACATGAAGATTAAATTATGGAAAAAACTTTTTGAATTCCATTGCTTTTTCAAATCCTACAATTTAATAATTACAAGAAATAGAATTTTAACCTACTTATGTTCTATTTTCAGCAGGAGCACCAAATAACTTTATTTCAGTTTCACTTGTTTACCTTAATTATTAAGATGTTTAAAATTATTTGCTTTTATTAAATCCATCAGATTTTTAAAATTAAATTCTTTTATTAGAATCATGAGGAATTTTGATATCTGCTTTAAGAGAAGGTTCACTTTATTTTGGATAACTCTCTTTTCTTTTAGAAACAGGAGAGTCTTTATTAGTATTTAATTCTAGTTCCTAAGGATTTAAAGATACATTTTCATCTTCATCAAATAATATATCATCTTATCCTTAACTCTATTCTAATGCTTTTTACACTAATTTTAATTGCTTATTAATATTTATGAATAATATACATGCTATATTTGAAGTGCTTTACAAGATCTTTTAACACATCTCTTCTATTTTTATCTATTCTATATTTTTAAATTATCTTTTAAAATCAATTTTTCAATATCAGGTTTATAATTTAGTAGTTTACAATTATCTATTTAATGATCAGATTAAGAACATATCTAACATTTTTGTCCAAGAATATAAGAATTAAATAAAAATAAATGTCTAATTTAATGATATACTTCATTCTCTTCTTTATTAAGTTAATTTAAAAAAGTAGTTTATGAGATTCTAAATACTTTTGTAAAACTTCGACTAATAACTGAAAATTTATGAGGTTATTAAGTAAAAAATGATTCTTCTCCAAAATATTTACCTTTTTAAAGTTCTGCCATTTTTTATTAAGATTTCTATTCATAAATTTCAACTTTTCCATAATCCAAAAAATATAAATAATTATCATCTAATTAATTTTAATGATATATATATTCATCAGGACAATAATATGCAGTTTAGAGAGAGTTTGACATTTTCTTAATAGTTTCTTCACTAAAGTTATGTGATATAATTTTGCAATCCTAAAGTAGATTTTTAAAAACATTAAGCATTATTTCTTACTATAAAAATGAAGATAGTTATTCAAGAATACTTTATAACTAAGATTAAGTCTAAAGTTTATTACATGATATTTTGATTATTAATTTCTTTTGATACATCGATATTCTAAATAACTTCTTGCTCTACTTTATAACTGATCTGGAACTGAGTGTTATTACATATAACAAGTCAAAATTCTTAGCATTTCTCTAAATTGATTTCAAATATTTATTACTAAAATTGCCTTTTTTATTTGTTAATATTTTAAACTATAGTTCCTACTTAATTTAGTGAGAATGTAAAAACTGCACATGATAAAAGCATAAGAAATATACAACTAAATGCCTCCTCATGATTCTATGGTGTAATATCTCCATATCCAACAGTAATCATTGTAACAATAGCCCAATAATATGAGAAAATATATCTAATTTATTTTGTATCATCTTATAAATTTTTATGAAGAATCCAACTATTTTTTTCATATTCCATTGTTGTAATTCCTATATAATGCCAAATACATGCCATAAAATGGGCAATAAGATTAATTGTTATTATTAGATTGATTAAACTGATAATTTCTCTTTGTATTTCTGATAAATTTAATAATTTAACTATTTTACCAATTACTCTTTAAAGTTTAATTAAACTAAAAGCACAAAAAGATATAAATATTAATATGCTTTCTATTTTCATAGTATAGTATACTAAAAATAAGTAAAGAACATCTAAAATAAAAGAAGTTTTCAAATACTTTTTCAATATATACTTTCTGGTTTTGATGATCTTGGAATTATAATGAATTTATTACATTTCCTTTTTTTATGATGGCAATGTTTAATTTTAGTATTATGTCAATAAGAAAAAATATAATAAACAATGACATTTCTTCAATTCTTAAAATAGGGTAGGATTGATCAAAGCTCCAAAAAAATGGTATTAATATAATTAAGTTTAAAATCACAAAAAACATAATTATATCCCATAAAATGATGAATCTATTAGTTGGATCGATAACAAATGAAATGGTATTCTTTTAAATATTTTTTTTATCTTAAGTATATTTTTCCTAAAATATTAGATTACTCTTAATTTTTTCTTTTTAACTCTAAGTTAGAATATAACTACGACAAAGCAAAATATTTTTAAATCTTTTTACTAAATTATTTATCTTAATGAGTTGAAAGATATTTCTTGTTGCTTTTTGTTAACATGGTTATGATTTAGGAAGTTCTATTTAATCATCACAAATTGGATTTTCATAAGTTATTTTATCATTGCCTACATTTTTAATCTGTTCTTGTTTCTAAAGAACAGGCAATTTTCGAAATGGTTTAAAATTATCTTAATATTGTTCTAAATTATTAAACTAATCATACAGTGCTCCAATGTTAAATTTTGTAATGAAGGATCATTAATTTGAGGAGATAGCTATTAAAATAGTTTCAGATCAACTTAGCTTCTTGGACTTAAAGAACATACACTCATAATTAAATAAAAAATCGATTATTACTCTTCTAATTAATTATTTATTTCTGAATAACTTATAAATTAAGATTAATTTATCTATCAATTGAAAATTATCATCAGAATAGATATTTTATATTAAAATTAAAAGCCTTTATTGTGAAACCACTTTTATAATTTATTGGTGTTCATTTTAATTATTATAATTGAAGATAGAATTTAATAAAAGAGTTTTAGTATTAAAAAAATGTTTTGTTACAATTTATCAAAATTTATCCTATTTTATAAATAATATCAAATAAATAAAATATTTAAATTATTTATCGTAATTTAATTATTCATTTCATTATTCAGTGTTTTTTTTTCTTTATTTTAATGCTAGTTTTTCATATACCATCCATAGTACTCCGCTTTATATGCATTTTTTAATTAATCTAGGTAAATAACCTTAATAAAACCCTTTGAGACCTTCAGTTGATTATATAGTTCTTGCCAATGTTAATAAATTACTCTATTATAAATTAAGATATTACACTTTTGTTTTATGCTTACTATCTTATTCTTAAATTATCAAATGGGTATGTAACCAAAATAGCTAGAACTGCTGCACTTGATCCACAAATTGCTACTACAATTGAGTTTGTTTTTGGATCTTAACCTTTTGTGAATATACCACTAAAATTTAATAAATTTCTATAAATTGTATATTAAATTCCAGAGAAAGGTACATCTTTTAAAATTGCAGCAAAAACACCCTTCAATAACAATAAATTTATACTCTATAAAACCCAAAAAAACCTTCTTCTCTTGCAATCTTGATGAAACATTTATCAATCTTTCTGTATTCATTATTACCAATAATTTGCATTTTTGTTCTCATTACAGCTAATGGTGTTGAAGCTATAGTTCCCGCTAATTTACTAGTTGAGGCAATCATTAAATTAAGAATACTTTAAAGGTAGACTGGATAATGGGCAGGAGGACTCTTTATAATTTTAAAACTTTACCTATATTTTTCTATGCCTGAAAAAAAAAATGAAAAAGAAACAGTATTTTTGGCTATTGATAAAATGGTCCCCCTATAAAAACCTCTTAGACCTTCTTATTTATAAATTTAGGAGCCAATCAAAGATAACCCTTTGAAATTAATATTATGTTTAGAGTATCCAGTTGCAATCATTGATGTTTATAGAACTTCTAATGGTTACAGAATTAAAGTGGCACCCACAGCAATTTAGAAGTTTTTCATATTTAACATAGCAGGTTTAATATTTTATTTAGATTCCATTTCTGCCATTTTAAAATTAATTATTATTTATTTTACAATCAAAATTATCATAATACTTAATTTAGTAAATCAAAGAACCCTTAAAGACTGTTTTAAGAGATTCAAATAAAATTAAGAAATAATTGAAAAAAATTATATTTGAACCTTATGCTAAAAAAAATATATAATATAATTTGAAGAAGAATTAAAAAGTATAAGAAAATAGAATTAAAGCAAGATAAAGATAACATATTTAATATATTGAGTTACTTAAATATAGTTGATAATAAAAATATACCATTAATCAATAGAACTTCTAATAAAGAGATAAAAAGTTAAATGTAATAAGAAAATAATTATTAAAATAAATATAAAAAACAATTTTATTTTTTTTATGACTTCTTTAGAGGAGGTAAATGAAAATCTAAGATAATAAATAATATAGTTGACATTTAACTTAGAATTAAAAGATAAAGAAATAGAATAACTGAAATCTCCTTCTAAATTATCAAATCAATTTGAAACCTAGACATTAGAATTATAAATAATATAATATAAGCATTTGTAAACTAAATTAGAAAATGAAAATGAACAATTAAGAATTAAATTATCTCAAATGATAACTTCTTAAGTAGAAACATAAAAAACACTTTTAAAATAAAAATAGTAGATACAAAATGTAAATAAAAATTTATTTTCTCTTTCTTCATAAATTAAAGAAGAAGATAGTCCTTTAAAATAGGTTATCAATAAATTAATAGATAACGATAAGGAACCTCTAATTACATCAAATCTAGATATAGAAACTTAACTAAAAATGAATGAATTAAAGCGTATTAATAATTAACTTACTAATCGAATTCAACAATTAGAAGAAAAGTCATAATATGTGATAGCTAGATAATTTTAAGATGCTGCAACTATTTTAAAACTTAAAAAAGAAAAATAAGGATTGATAGATCAATTAGAGCAGTAAGGATAAGAATTATAATAAGAATTGTAGAAATCAAAGATTACAGCTTTTCCTGATATTGCTTTATCTTTCTCAGAGATATACTTAGAAATACCTAATATTGAATAAATTAAAGAAAAATTTGAGTAATTAATCTAATAAATTTTACAATAACTTTTATAATAAAACACAAATTGTGAGTTTGGTGAATCACTTGTGAAAACACATAGAAGTAGTTCTTCTAGAAGAATAGATTAAGTTTAAAATTAGTTTAATGAAATATTAAAATATTTAAATAGAGGTTCATAAAGAATTAGAGAATTTACTTTAGAAAATTAGATTTTTGAATCTTTCATCTACGAAAAACCTCAAATGAATGATAAATCAATTTAAACTGATAAAATTGAAAATGATGCTAGTGCTGAAAATTTTTAGAGTGTACTAATAAGAAAATTAGAGAATAATGTATAAAGTCCAAGATTTTAAGATGAATACAAAGGAATTGATGCTGAATAATAAACTGAAGATATAGATTTAAATTAATTCCTACTTAATTCTATGACTCCTTTAATGTTCTCAGCTATTCCTTAACTTCATACTGAAAGTGATATAATAGAAGAATAGTAATAAGTACAAGATAGAAATATCTTATGTTCTAGAAATGGTATTAAAAATGATACAGGATTTGATGAAGGATAATTAATAGGTATTGTTGAGCAATTAACACTGTAATTAAAATACACAAAAAAGTAATGGTATAATTCAGTTGATAAATGTTTAAGAGCATAAGAAGAATTAGAAAGATTATCAGAATTTGAATCATAATACAATCATTTAAGTTAATAATATTTAACATCTAAGAAAGAATTAGCAAAATAGAAAAATAAGTATCAGTAATTATTAGACAGATATTTTGAGATTGAATTAAAATGAATAATTTTTATAGTGTTGCAAATAAAGTTATATATTAACTTTTATATTAATTTTATTATAGAGAATAATTTTCATAATGATTTTTTCTTTCAAATTAATTTTATTTATAATTTTCATTAAAATATATATCTATATTACATTAATCGAAGATATAAGATAATATTTGAATTTATCAACTTTTATAGAACAATAAATTTTTGTTATAAAATCATTTATAAATATATAATAAACTAATAATATAAAAAATTGTAAATGGCATCTATAAATATATTAACTGGCTACATAGTAGAATTATTAAGACAAAATCAACATAAAAATAATTAATTTATTAAATTTTTCATTAAGTCATTTAGGACTTTGATAATGATTATTCTAATTATGAAATTTATTATTAAAGATCTTTTATTTATTTTTATAGTAAATCTCCAGTCTCTACTATTTATGTAATCTAGAATTACTCGTATATTGGCTAAAAATAAATAATTTATTACTAATTTTTATTAATAAGTCTTTAAATTAAAGTAAGTGAATAAACATTCATTTTCTAAAATTTTCATTCTCCAACCCTTATTTAAGGATTTTGTTAAATCTGAATAAAGCTTTAATAATTCATTTTTCTTCTGAAGTTGACCATCTAATTAGGATATTTTCATATCTTAAACTTCTGAAATTCGATTAATAGAACTAGATTGTTTAATCTACTTAGAATAATCATTCAATTTAACATTAAGATCATGGATTATTTAATCTCTTTTAAATAATTCTTTTTCTAATTTTTAAATCTATTCTCTATGTCTATCTTCTGCTATATCATTTTGTTATACATCTTAAAGTGAATGAGTTAATTGTTTATTTTCTTATTCTATTTAAATACGTTTTCTCTTTTCATCATCTATTTCCTACATTAATGTATTTATTTTTTCTTCATAAAATTGCATTTCTTTTGATTAAATTATATCTTATAATTTTATTTAATCTTAATTTTAATCAACCTATTTTTTTTTTTCTTAAGTATTAAGTTATACTGTTTATTTCAAAAAAGATCCTTTTGAATTACCTTCTTGTTTTATTATTTGAGTTTATTCTTATTATTTAGATTCTAATTGTTATTTGATTTCATTTTATTATAATTCTTCTTATTATTATTGTTTATTAGTAAGATCACTTTCTTATGAATATGAATCTATTTTTAAGATTTTAGTAAATTCAATAGATTCACCTATAATTTCTACATCATCCAATAATTATGCTTATTCTATAGCTTTTATTTCTTGAATTTTATTTTTCCATTAATTTAATGAATACTATATATTCATTTTTGATGAACATTTAATACATTTAGATATTAGTGTGTTTATTTTTTTTCTCAATATAATTCTTTATTTTATTGATTTTTTAAATAAAAATCTTTTAATTGCTCTTTTTATTCTTATTAATTTTTTATGTAATTCTTTTAATTTAGTTTTCATTATATTTATTTATTTATAAATTCTAAATTATTTTTAGATTTTCATAATGTATTTTAATCTAAACTCAATTAATTTAGTATCAAAATACTCTCTAAAATCTTATTTCATAAATAATTTAGTCTTTCCTATTTAAAAACCTAATTAATTTTATTATTCTTTCAAAAATTATCCAATTTATTAATTTTCACCTAAAAGTTTAAACATTTCTTCTATATTTTTAATATTTTTTGGATTTTTATTTACAAGATACTAATATTTCTTTATAAAATCAATATGTTTTTATCTTATTTCATATCCAGCTTTTCTTATTTAAATTGCTTCCATTAATCCTGCACATGTCATTTATCTTTTTACTTCTTAAGCATCAAATGTTAAAGGTTATTTAAAATTATTTGGTTTAATACATCTAATATATTTTGGTATCGATTAATTTAATAAATTAAGTAAATCTTTCAATGAATTCTAAAATTTAGTAATTACATTGTTTTATTTCATATTTTAATTATCATTTTAAATATTTGACCAAATCTCTTTTAAAACTGGATTAGTACTATTAGGTAATACTTTAAAAACTTCAGAATTAATTGAATCTCTATTTTTTTCTACAAATCCTGCTACATTATAAGCAACAGCACCAGCAAAATGTTTTAAACAAAACCAATCAAATTTTGCAATTCTATGTAATTTTTTATCAAATCTAGGTTCAATTTCAGCTGTTTATAAATCACTAACCAAAACTAAATGATCTTTAGGTAATTGTTTAAGGGAATTCAAAAATTCTTTATCTCCTCTATTTAAAACAATAGTTTAATCAATTAACATTTTATATATTGAAATTTATGAATTTTCAATTAATTCTATAATTTTTTTATTATCTGGAAATTTAATTTATTACCATTTAATTGATTCTTAATCATATTCTTTTTACTCTGTTACAAACATCTATTAATTAAAATGTTATTATAATTTTTCATTAGTAAAATTAATATTTAATTACTCAAAACTATTTGAATGCAAACCATTTGCATCTGTAAATATTTCAAATCCAAATATATCTAAAATTCCAATCATATATTATGTTAATTATGGTTATTATTATTAATTTGAAAAACTTAATGATTTGATATTCAATAATTATTCATTAATTTTATTTATTAACCAATTAAAAAGCTTTTCATACAAATGTTTTGCTAATGTGTCTCTAGAACTTTAAGCACTTTCTAAATTATTATTTCTAGTTACTATCTCCTTACCTACAGAAGTAAATACTTTGCATATTAAATCTTCTAATTATTAAATTGGAATTCCTAATAATTAAGATGCTAATTTAAGTGAATCATCAAGTTTCAATTTAGATTTTATAGAATCATATTCAATTTGAATATTTCCAAGATGTAATAATCCTGCAAGAGTTTAATATATATATTTCTTTTGATCTGGACTAAAATTTAAATTATCTAAACATTTATCAGTTTCTTCAAATTCTTATTTCTCATTTCTTTAATAAGATAGATCTCCTCCTTTTAAATATTCATATTGTGAAGGAGATTTAAGTCCTTTTATATTAATATTTATATATACTTAATTCTGGTATTTATGATGCTATAATTTAATAAAAAATGTGATAATTCCTTTCTTATTTATTTATCTTAACAACTCTACTTTTTTCTAATAAATAATTATCTACTTTAGCAGTACTAACTCTTTTAGTATCTGGATTGAAATATAAATGCATAAATTTTCCAAATCTACTAGAATTATCATTTCTAGCAGTTTTAGCATTACCAAATGCTTCAAGAACAGGATTAGAAGCAAATATTTATTATTCAATAGTTTATCCATGTTAAATTGTTCTAAATAAACCACTTCTTGATTCAGCTGCTAAATATCTCAACAGTATTTTTGTTGATTCTGTTTTTCCTGATCCACTTTCACCAGAAATAATCATTGAACATATTCTTAATTCTTTCGTTTTAGTTTCAAACAATTAATCAAATGATAATTAAGCAATTTTAAATAAATGAGGTTCAAATTCATTCTCTCTAACACTTGTTTTCAATTATGCTTAATGTTATCCTAACTTAATTTTATAATAAGCAATTGTTTCTTGATTGTAAATATTTTATAGAAAAACATAAGGATTTATAGAAACTAATATAGAGGATCCAATTTATGTGTAAATTAATTCTTTTAGATATCTAATTCGAATATTATGAAGACAATTGAATTCATTTAAATCTAATAGACACTAAGATTTTCATAAAAATAATTATACTAAAAGATCTTATATTCCTTATTTAGCCAATGGATCAACTCTAAATTTTGTAGCTGCTTAAGCTTCATTTAACCTTTCTATTTTACAGATTTCTTTTTCATCTTCTACCCAAACTTCATCATCAAAACTCATATTAATTATAGAATGATTATTAAAATAAAATCAAAACCTAATAATCATCTTTTCTTTGTTATTAATACCAAGGTTATTATAAGCAGAATATAGTTTCAAATTATATTCAATTAAAATATGATGACATTAATTTTTGTGTATACACAAGTAAATCTTTAAAAAATTTAATTAGAAATTAAAGAATATTTTAACAAGAATTGGTTTCATTAAATCTATTATAATCTCTTAATAGTCAAGAATAGGATTTATATGTAAATTATTTATTGTATGATTAAAACTTTATATTATATTAACTCAATCTGTCTTTCCTTTCTTTGAATTCCAATATGTTATCATTTAAAATACTAGTGTAAAATTCAAGGTTACACTGATAACATTGAGGAGCTAAATAAAATAAATAAATATATAATTTACTATTAACATTCCATCTGTTGAACTGACTAATATAGTGAAACATCTTGCAGCTGCTCCAGCAAATTATAAAAAGATTGTTATAAAAGCAAGTTAACCAGTATCCTTATTTCTAAAGTTTGACCAAATTTAAGGTAATCTTGCAAACATAACTAAAATATTATTTTTATGATATTTTACTTAAACATATATTTATGATAATAGCTAAGTTAAATACACTATTAGGAATAAGTCCTGTGAATAATGGTAAGTTTATTCCAATAAAAATAGCAGTTCTTATATAAAATTATCTCATTGTGAATTATTTCTCATAAATCTTATAAAGTGCAACTATAATCACAGTTTATATTAATATGGCAACATTTTCTGCATAAAGTTTCCAAGGATTTTATTTATGCATATTATAAGCAATAGAAAATGAATAAACAAAGAGCTTAGATTATATTAATAAAATACTTCAAAGAAAATTGAATCAAATGATAATCCAGTTACTTTTGATTTTTGTACTATCTTAAAAATCTAAGGTGCTTTCAAAATGACTGATAAAGCTACAATTGAATAACTAATTAATTCAGATAAAGTCTTTTTAATGCATTCAATATTTAAGAAATCTTTTTAGAGTACTAATTTATCAAAGCATTCCTCTGAAAATATGAAATATACAGATTTCTCATTCTTTTCTGTACTTTTAGAATAACATGTGCATAATAATGATGCATATAATATCACTAGGACTGCAAAGTATTTCATAAATTAAATTTATTTATTGNCACAAGTAAATCTTTAAAAAATTTAATTAGAAATTAAAGAATATTTTAACAAGAATTGGTTTCATTAAATCTATTATAATCTCTTAATAGTCAAGAATAGGATTTATATGTAAATTATTTATTGTATGATTAAAACTTTATATTATATTAACTCAATCTGTCTTTCCTTTCTTTGAATTCCAATATGTTATCATTTAAAATACTAGTGTAAAATTCAAGGTTACACTGATAACATTGAGGAGCTAAATAAAATAAATAAATATATAATTTACTATTAACATTCCATCTGTTGAACTGACTAATATAGTGAAACATCTTGCAGCTGCTCCAGCAAATTATAAAAAGATTGTTATAAAAGCAAGTTAACCAGTATCCTTATTTCTAAAGTTTGACCAAATTTAAGGTAATCTTGCAAACATAACTAAAATATTATTTTTATGATATTTTACTTAAACATATATTTATGATAATAGCTAAGTTAAATACACTATTAGGAATAAGTCCTGTGAATAATGGTAAGTTTATTCCAATAAAAATAGCAGTTCTTATATAAAATTATCTCATTGTGAATTATTTCTCATAAATCTTATAAAGTGCAACTATAATCACAGTTTATATTAATATGGCAACATTTTCTGCATAAAGTTTCCAAGGATTTTATTTATGCATATTATAAGCAATAGAAAATGAATAAACAAAGAGCTTAGATTATATTAATAAAATACTTCAAAGAAAATTGAATCAAATGATAATCCAGTTACTTTTGATTTTTGTACTATCTTAAAAATCTAAGGTGCTTTCAAAATGACTGATAAAGCTACAATTGAATAACTAATTAATTCAGATAAAGTCTTTTTAATGCATTCAATATTTAAGAAATCTTTTTAGAGTACTAATTTATCAAAGCATTCCTCTGAAAATATGAAATATACAGATTTCTCATTCTTTTCTGTACTTTTAGAATAACATGTGCATAATAATGATGCATATAATATCACTAGGACTGCAAAGTATTTCATAAATTAAATTTATTTATTGGATAATCATAATTTTAATATAAATCATTTTTTTATTATTATTTGTCATTTTATTATTGATAATTCTAAAATTCTTATTATATATTTAATTAAATTTAAGATAGATTTATATTGAATGACTCTTATTATTGTTAATAAATATAAAATCGAAAATATATTTCTATTTATATTCAAAATTAAATTACATTAATAATGACAAATGTGTATATTTATTATAACTAATTAAGCTTGAATATTTTAGAGGTTTTACATGTCCAAATTCTTTATCATAATATTCTCATAATATAGACTAATATTTTAAATTTATTAAATATAATTGCATATTATATCTAAATAGTTTTACTTCTATTTTAATATTTTATATATAATTGGTATCTTTTATAATCAGAAGGCATAATTCTAAAATAAATGTTAGATGGAAATTTAAGAAAATGTTAATATTATTATAAAAATGAGACCAAAATATTAGCAAACTTAGAATGATAGTAATTCTTAAGTTAGAATTAATATTAAACATGTTTCAACAATTCAAATAGAAGTATTAAAATAATCAGGAGAGAAGGTAGAGGAAAATGAAAAGATTGGAGTTTATATATTTGAAAATCTAAATAAATAGATATTGGCTTCTTCATAAGGATTTATTGTGTGGGCACAAAATGAAAAGGTTTTTTAAATACCTGCCACTGAATAATATTTTACAATTGGAATAATCTATAAAAATAAGAGCGATATACCAAATCATGTATAAAATATTATTAATTATAAGTAGGAAGAATTTGATAATACTACAACTCCTACTTCTTCATAAGTATAACATAATTATGTTAAATTGAATTTTCCTTAACTTGCTAGTAAGAATTGTTAGGGAGATATTTAAGTATTAAAATGGAAAGTAAATGTAGGAGATTGCATATCACCTACAATGGTTTTAGGAATATGTGCAGATGAAAACTAAGAAGATGTTATTGATTTAAAATCAAATGTTAAAGGTCGAATAATTGAATTAGCAAAAACTAAAATTATTATACCAAGAGGATAAGCATTATTAGTAATTGATATTACATAGACTTGCAATCATTTGAAAATTGAGAATAGCTATTGTCTTATTTGTAATGAAAAAGTCATAAGAAATGATGAATCATTAGATCTCAATTATTCGGATGATATTTCTAAAAAAATTTCAAAAGAAATTGTTCTTGATATATTAAAGAAAAGAAAACTCATAATGGTACTTGATCTAGATTAAACTATTTTACATGCCATAAAAGTAACAACAGGTTTTAATAAATATGAATTTTGTGAAAAGCAAAATAAAATGATGTAGGCAAATAATGAAGTATAATTTAATGGATTCCAATAATTAGGATTTAATATCTAGGAACATTTTTTAGATATGTCCTGTGATGAATAAAGCAAATTTATTATTAAATTAAGACCATATTTTGAGTAGTTTTTCTTAACATTAATACCTCTTTTTGATATATTCATTTATACTAAAGCAAGTAAATCATATGCAGATTTCATATTAAACTTTATAACTCATAGATTAAATGAATTTATTCCTGAACATCAACCTTTCTTTCCTCCATAAAGAGTCTTATCTCGTGAAGATACTATATGTACAAATAGTAAATCATTGAATAGACTCTTTTATCCAGGAATTGCTACTAATTTATTAGTAATTTTGGATGATAATGCTGGAATGTGGAATTAATTCAAAGAGAATCTTATATATACAAAACCATTCATATATTTTAATGAACATGGATCTATAAAAGATGGATAAGGAATTGCAACTGATATTGAAAAAGATGTAGAAATATTTAATAGGAATGATTTTTGGCTTTATACAATTTCATAAAAATTAAAAGATATCTCTGATTAATTTTGGAAGCAAGTTTAATAGGCTTAAGATGATCCAAATTTTATTGTTGAATTTGAATAGTAGGTATGGAAGACAAAAAAGGTAAAAACAGAGATTATTGAAGATACAAACATTAGATTGGAAGAAAGAAATCTTTTAGATTTAATAATCAATAGAAAAATTAGTGTTTCAACAATATATTTAGAAATGAGAAGAAGTGTATTGAGTGGTGTTACACTATTTTTTGCTATATCTGAAGCACATGAAGAAACTATAAAGAGAGGATTAGAATAAGCAAAGGATAAAGCTGTTATTTTAGGAGCAAAGGTTTACAGAGAATTTAAGGAAGATCATTTTGTAGGTTAGGAAAATAGTTATGTTATTACGGTTGGAAGGAGAAAGATTAGAAGTATTATGATTGCATAAGAGAAGAGTATTCCTATTATACATTATAAGTGGATTGAAGATTGTGATAATTATTTAGTTCGAGCAGATTATAAACTTTATATTGAAAGAGAAGATGGAACTAATAAAAATTTAACTGAAGAAGATTAAAGAGATTATGTATTAAAGTGTTAGTTAATAAAAATATGAGGAGTAAATTATTTGTTGAAATTGATTTTAATTAAAAAATAAATTTATTTATGTATCAATACTATTCATAAAGAAGCTCTATTTAAGAAAACGATTATAATAGATCTTTTGGGAACATGCTTAATTCCACTAAATCTGATACTCTTTAGACTGATTAAAGACATTCAGGATGTTTAAATCGATTACAAATCTTAGTCTAAGAATTAGATAGAATGGCTGAAGCTTAAAAGGTGGCCAATTAAGAAATAACATAATTAAAATTAGAACTGGAATAAGCTAAACAAAATAATTAAACTCTGGTTTTAAATAATGGTTTTGATTCTGAAATACTTGAAGAATTGAAGCTACAACAATAAAAATTTATCTAATATAAACAAGTTAAGGAATAATAAATTGAAGAATTAGAAAACGAACTTCTAAAAATTCATAAGCAATTTAAGGAAGAAAAGTTAATTAGAATGGATTTAAATCAGAAGTATGAACAGAAATAAATGGAAGTTGAATATTTACAAAAATAACTATAGAAAAATACTTAACAAGATTAAGATTCAAATGATAGTGGTATTCTTAATTAATTACATGAAGATGTAATTGAATTATAATGTCAAAATAAAGAACTTAAAAACATTAATTTAGATTATCAATAAAAAATAGAAGAACTTTTAAAAAATTAAAAAATCTTAGAATAGAAGTTAAAACAATAATAAATAGATATATCATCTTAATCTTCTCCCAATAAAAATTAATAATCTTTAACTGAATAAAGAACTATTCCTATATCAAAATATAATAGAACTCAAACTATGTAGCCTATGTATTACACAAATGAACAAAGTTCTAATTAATAAACAGCTTCAAGATTATCATTTAATATACTATAATAAAGATTATCATAAGTTCAAATAGAATAGAACAACAATTCAGATAATCTATAATAAGATACTATAAGAAAAGATTCATTAAGAAGTAAACCTAAACCTGTGGAAAACATAAAATATTCAACAAGTAAACTTGTTTAGTAATGTTGATTGAATATTTTTTATAATTTTAGTAATCATAATACATTCCAAGTTCCTTTCTAAGCTTTGGCTAAAACTTTATGAGCTTATCTTCTAATCTCAGAATCTGAATCCCTATTGAATTTTTCTAAAGCTTCCATAACTTCTATTTGTAATCTATTAGGAGAACCATCACAAATAATATGAAGAATTCTAGCTCTAATTCTAGGATCTGGATCATCAACTAATTGAAATATTCTAATCCAAAATTCAGGAACATCTTCTTAAACCTTACAAGGACAGAGTTAAGAAGTTGCTGCCAATCTAATATCATTATCTTCATTTGTAGTATAAGCTAATATTTCATATACATCCTCTGTAATTTTGATTCTTTAAAGAGCATCTTTTTTGGTTTGATGATCTGATTAAACGTTCTTACTTTTATTAGCTTTACCCTTTTATTTCATTAATTTAATGAGTATTTTAGTTTATTGTATTTATTCTTCGAGAAATAATTCTTTACTAAAATTAAGATAAAGTAATTCTAATCAGAATTTATTTAATCAATAAATGATATTATTAATTTTGTTTATCATTCAATCAATCTGACTTCGCATTTAAATAATCCTACAGAAAAGTGATATTAGCCGTCTGGATTAACTTTGAAAGCAAATTACTATTATATAATGTTTTAGAATTTACATGACTACTTCCTACCTTCAAGATAGTAATAGTATGTTCAGGACCATTCCAAGTAAGAATTAATTTATCATTTTAATCAAAATTAAATCCAACTTTTTTAGTATTTATAGATGTATCATTTGAACTAAATACATCTAAATTTAATATTTATTTATTACACCCTCCATGATAAATCAAATACAAACCATGACCAGACTCATTCCAATCATGAAAACTAAATGCTCTTCTTCCTTTCTATTTTCTTTCATTTATATCCATCACTCCAACATACAAATTCTATTATTCCTATATATATATTATACTCCTCCTCTTTCTTTCACATCTATAGTTAAACTTTATATTTGATCCTTCTCAAGTTATTATTAGATACAAACTAGACCCATAGCATTTCCTTTTTCATAAACAGCTTCTTCTCTAATTGTCACAGAACTGGCTTTGAAATTTTGACTCCATGCAAAATGCATTCTACAATACCATATTCTATTGGTACTTTTATAAAATTAATGGACTCTATAAATGTTAGATATGCATGTAACTTTATAGAGTTGCATTACTTAATGTTTTCAAAGCAGATTCTGCTTAAGTATTCAATTCTTTTAGGATAATATCATTTTCTCTTTTCCATTTTTCTAATACTTTTTATGGTCCCAATTTGTTGATTTTTAACACATGTAACAGACCTTAAACATTGAGGGATTATGGAGGATTGGATTCATTTAATTGACTTAGAGCTTAATTAATAGAAGCTTTATCTGCTCCTAATACATCATAAGCTTCTATAGTTCTATTAGTTTTCAAAGAGTATATTTACTTTATTAAGTTTTCTTCAAAAATTTTAATAGACTCATGCATCTATACAGACCTACTTTAGATGGCCTTTACTAGTTCATCTTTATTAAATTATTAATTAATTTATTCCCTCACTTGTTATGGAAATTAAGCACGAATCAATTTCTAGAACTCAGAGTATAGTTGATGATCATGAGCTTTATGTGGGTGATTGTCATTTTTCGCTTTAAATAACCTACTTGATTAATCACATTTAGGATCAATGCATATATATTGTTTTTCTTGATTTTCCTTATGATCATTATTATCCATTTTTAATTATAATTATTTCTCTATAAATTTAATTAATCAATATTTTATGATTATATTAGTCATAATACATAGAGAAATTAGAATCTGCAATTAATATCTTCTATTTAATAAGTATACATATAGTCATAAGATTTTTCTATGTTTTTTTAATTAATTAGATATAGTGTTTAAATTTTATTTGGTTTTTCTAGAATACAATAAAACTAATTTGACTATGAACTTTAATTTTTCATTACGATTTTTCTATAAATTTATTTTAGAAATACATAAAGTAATCAACCAAAAAATGAATAAAATTATGCTCTCATTTAGAAGCTCATAAAAGCAAAATCAATTTTTTACTGATCAACTTCCTATGTTAACTTTTTTTTATGAAAGGGTCTGCATTTTTGGATCAATAAGTGCAATAATAATTTTTTCTTTAGAATTCACTTACCCTATAGGATTTGGGAATAGTAAATATCTTATAATTTGTTTACCTTTGATCTTTTTCATATCCTTTAAACTAATTAAAAAATACCCAAAGTTATTCAACTACATTTTACCTTTTAACAATCTTTTAATTGGCTTAATCTACAATATTACTCTTTTATTTGATTTAATTCCACACTTAAATTTGATGATTGGATAAACAGTTGTTTTAGTATAGTTTAGTTTGCTTTTAGGTTCGAACTTTGTATTAAATATGGCAATTATTATATTTAACTTTTCAACTTTAATTCTAGTTTAAACATTAGTATAGAACTCTTTTAATGGAAATTAAGTTATGTTAATATTAGGTATTAAAAGATTAAATAATTTAGCTTTGATTTTGTCCTGTTTAGCATATTATTCAAATGAATATTAAAAAAGAGAATTCTTCTTATTAAAATAAAGAGATGAAGTATAATATGGTAGTTTGATTGAACAATTTAGTATATAAGTAATGAAAATCAAATTTGATCGAAAAACAAACTTCCTGAAATTAGAATCATAAAATTAAATTTCAAATGGATACATTTTCTCTACTTAAGAAGATTTTAGAAAGTTCATCAGATAAATTTTAATACCAAAATAATAAAGATTTACTATGATTTAATCAAAAATATCATCATCAAGAATAAGGAGTGAATATTTACAATAGAATTCCCAAGTTAGATTTACAAGAATATCAGTTCCAAATTTAGAAGGTTCTGAAACACTTGAATAAGTGCTTCATAAATCATTCACAGCAAAAAAAATTGATAATTTTGATTTTTTATAAGGTTATGATTCTAATGCAAAATGTGATTATAAAATAAAAATCTACCACACAATTGAAAAAGGAGAAGCAAAAGCAATGGTATTACTTTAATAGAATGAAGTAAAAAGAGAACTTATAAAAGTGAAATAATAAAGAGATTATTTAAAGAAAATAATTTAATAATTTCAATAGTTATTTGAAATTCGTATAAAATAATTAAGTTCACTTATAAATCCTATTAGATTATATAACTAACCTATTGTATTTTCAGAAATATAATTTAGATTAGTTCAATTCATTTCAGAATATTTTTCAATATGTATAAATAAAAATGATATACCTAAATTAAAAATTTCATAAATAAACATTTAAAGCTTATTATAATAAATAGAAAATCCTTTAAAAGATTATTTAAATTATAAATAGATTAAATTTTCATATCAAACAGATCACAATTTAATTATTATTAATGATACTTATTTAATCACACATTTAATATTAAGTCTAGTATGTTTTCTTATTTAAAAATCTCCAATTTAAATTAATTTATATATAAATTAGAAAAATGAATCAAAATTAAAAATAGATAATGTTGATGAAATTATAATTAAATTAAATGCTTAATATAGTGGAACTATAAAAAAAGTATTTGAAATAGATTGTTTTAATTAAATGATAAAAAAAGTAATCAAGATTATAGGACCAAAAGGAGAATTCATAAGTAAATTAGAGAATTCTTAGTTTGGTTAGGAAATAAACTTCGAATGTGTAATATTTAAGAATATTAACTCTTTTAAAGCAATCGTATTAGAACTCTGAATTTCATTTATCCTTAAATAAATATAACTATTAATTTTATAATATAAACTAAAATCTGATCATAAGTTTAATAAAAATTAGACAAAGAATGGTCTTAATTTATATATTTTATGAATAATTAAATATAATAAATACAGTTGTATACATGATGACATAGTTGCCAAAACTTATCTAAGAGAACATATTATTTGAATGCAGAGGTAAATTATAAATATTTATGAAGAGTTAAAGTAACATTAATCAGATAATATCATTTTTGATAAGACCATGAAAAGTATAAAAATAAATTAATATAGAGGTTTCGTTTTAAAAGTTGGTCCTACAAATTTATATACTTATAACAATTCTTAAGAATTAAATATAAGGGGTTCTAATTTATACATATAAATATATGTGATTGAAAAATTAAAATTCATTCTTGAACTTATTTCTAAAGATCAAGTATAGATATTTATAATTTATACAGTCATATAAGATAATTGTAGGCCCTAATTTTCAATAAGCATACACAAAAAATAAAAATGAAGTGAAAATATCAAGTGCATTCATTTTAACAAAAAAATGGATTATTTTAGGATTTGATATAGATAGTTTTTTTAAGGTTGGAGAGATGTAAGTTAAGATGCTCAGTATTTAAACTCTATGTAGATTGAAAAAGATTTATGAATCTAATATAATGAATAAATTAAAGTAATAATAATAATATATAACAAAGTGATGGTTAATGTATTATTTAGAAGATTTGTGAAAAAAGAATTTTGGAATTATTACCTATAAGTAATAGAGCTTAATCAGAAAAATTAGAAATTAGAAAAAATTAAATAACTAATTAACTTCGAAGACTATCTGGTGTGTCTAATTCTTAAGAAAGAAATATATAGAGTTAATCAGATAAAAAATCCTTTTAGCCAAAATAAATTAATATGAATTTTTAAGAACAAACTAAACCAACTAATCAAAATGTATTAAAAGTAAAGTCTACATCATATACTTAACATTAGAGAAAAACTATTTAATTATAAAATACCAAAAATCCATCTAATATAAATAAAAATTAATTTTAAACAAAATAACTTATATTAGAAGATAATAATACTATTATTAATTCAATTCAAGAACAATAATAATAACCATAATAAATATTATAATCTCAATCTAATAGATCAAAAAAGTTACCATAAATGGGAGTTACTCTTACTAAGTAATATTCTTAAGAATGTCTATTGGAGAAGACAATTAAATTAGCTACAGGATTATAAGTAATTGAAGAAGTTGCTTCCACTAAACCACCTATTCATTAAAAATCAAATTCAACTAAATAAAGCACATAAATATAATTATAGAAAAAAGCAGTTTAAAGTTTTCTTAGGCATAATCAAGAGTTTTAAAATGGAAGTAATTATACTCATGATCCTTTTGATGAATAAAAAATAGATAATGATTAAAAACATAAACAATCTTAAATTAGTTCTGGTATTAAGGATTTGTATTATGAATGTGACAATTCTGAATATTAAACAAAATATGGTAAATTTTCCAATACTTTTACACGACCTTTGGGATTATCATCTTATAATCATAAATTAGTGTCTCAACAATCTACTAATTAGAATCAAGGAAGTACAAATGAGTATTTTTACTTAAGTAGTTAATAAATAGAATAAAATTATAGTGTTAATTAAACTGCAAATGAAATTGAAGAATAAATAGAAGCACCAGAAATAAAAAGTAAAATGACAGAAGAAAGTTTTATATCTATAAATGGTCTATAAATTAAGTAAGAAGATAGTTAAGAGGAACTTGCAGTCTCAAAGTTTGAATGAATAATTTTTGTATTTATTAAATAGTTAATATCATTCTCTTAATCATAATTAATTAAACAATTATATTAATTTAATAATTTTTAATAAATTCTTTTGTTTCCTAATCAATAAAATATTTTTGATTAAAGAACTTTAACAAATACTAATAATTACAATAATAAGTTAGTTTTTAATATATTTATTCATTTCTATTTAATATATATATCAATCATTTCTCCATCCTATATAAACTTCATCAGTTCTAAATCTTTGAGTTACAAATGTATCTTTGAAATTAGTAGGTCCATTTGAAAAATACTCTAAAATGCCTAATATTTAGATTTTAATTAAGTACCAGTATAAGCAATCATAGCTCCATTATCAATACAATATCTTTCATCCATGGCTCCTATCTTACCACCTCTATCTTTGACCATAATAGATACCATTTCTTATAATCTTTCATTACAACCAACTCCACCAACTATAATTACATCTGTAGATTCACAATGAGACATGGCTCTTTCTGTTACTTCAGTCAACATTGCAAATATAGTTTCTTAAAGAGTAAAACATAAATCTTCAGTAGTTAAATCTCCAGGAATAGGATTAACCCATTTTCTAATGAGATTTTATTATTTATTCTTTCTTTTAGCTTTCTCATTCCCAGCTACTTCAGGTAATTTAACTTGTGGAAATTAATTAACGACGTCTTCCACAAATGTTAATAAACCACTAAAACTCATATCCATTCCTTTTACAACATAAGGAGTATCAAGAATATAATTTTTACCTTTTTTTGCTAATTATTCTATATTATATCCTGGAGCAGGATCATTACTTATATTAACTAATCTTGCAAAACGATCTAAACAATTACCAACAGCAATATCAATTGTTTCTCCAAATACTCTATATCTATTTTTTGAATAAGCAATAACTTGAGTATTCCCTCCACTTACATAAAGAACAGCAGGATTTTGACATTAGGTAGCTAATCTTCCCATTTCTATATGAGCAACACAATGATTCACTCCTATTATTGGAATCTTATAAAGTAAAGATAATGTTCTTGCAACAGTAGCACCTATTAAAAGAGGTCCATGCATTCCAGGACCTTTAGTGTAACAAATAAGATTAATATCATCTAATGTAACATTAGCAATTTTAAGCGCCTCATCTAAGACTTCTAATATTTTATTTCTATGATGTTATGCTGTTTCTTTAGGTACAAATCCAGTTCCTGGTGGAGTTATATAAGTTCTTCTGGGATTAGACAAGATATTTCCATCTTTTGTAACCACTCCAATTCCAATTTTATTGGCACTTCCTTCAATACCCAAAGCAAGAAATTATTTATTCATAAATAAATTAATGTTCATATAATTTTATATTCTTTAGCCTAATTATTAAGATTAGCAAATTCAGATTCTTTAAGAATTACTTAAATTCAATAACTGGAATTATTCTGTTCAGTTGAGAATGCTTATTTATAATTAAGTAATGCTTATATCTTAATTTTGGATTTGGAAGTATTCTAAGTATATTTCTTAAATTTATACCTCCTGAGCAAAAACAACACAAATATCAACTTATAATTAATCATATAAAATACCATTATCTAATATTCAATCCATTTAAAATATTGAAATGTAATATGAAACAAAAAATTTAACAAAATGATTTGTAAATTCAGAACTCCAAATCAAATAAGATTTAAATTACTAATAATACTCTCAAATCCTATTTAGATTCTCTACTAAAAATTGAAATTTTAAAACTTTTATTTGCAATTATATTAATGTTTTTGTAGATAATATTTCTTAGATTATTAAAGAGAATTTGTCTTTTTTGAAAAAAATCATCATCTTTCAAATGTTTAGTAATACGTTTATATGAAATCATTTCCAAATTTAGTGAACCATCTATATTTTCTAATTAATCAATCTCTTCTGAAAATTATCAATCTTGAACAGCTCTATTATTTTCATTAAGAGTTATTTGGATATCCTAAAATTACTATCTTAATGAAAAATAATTGTTATAAAATAGATAAATTTTATTCATGTGATAGTACTGCATGCAACATCAATATAATTAATATATCGTTAAATTTGAAATTCTTATATGATCTCTGAATCAATAGTTTATGTTTGGGGAGGTATAATCTCTATTAAACATTCTAGCTGACAATGAAGGATAATTAGGATTGGGCAAGAATCGAGGATCCTCATAATACTACCATATACCAAAAATTTGTCATTATAAAATAGGGTTTATCTAGGTTTCTTGTGGCAAGGATCACACTGCCCTTCTGACTTAGAATGGTTATGTTTATACAATGGGTTGCAATGAGCACAATAAATTAGGACATGTCACTAAATAATCTCTATAAGCACCTTAAAAAATAGAATAACTTAGCAAGTACAAACTTTTATATTAAAAGAGAGTTATATAAGTCTCTTGTGGTTACACACATACAGCATGTATTACATCTGATGGATCCTTATTCACTTGGGGAGATAATTCTAGTGGTTAATTAGGAGTTAAGTAAAATGGTAATTTGAACAAAGTAAATACACTTACAAATTGTATTCATGTTTCATGTGGCAATAAACATACATTAGTATTAACTGGTATTTTAGCATATAAATAATATATAAGATGCTTAGGAATGCTTTGGATTTGGATTGAATGATAATTCTCAATTGGGAATCTAAAGATTGAAAACTATTATTGAACCCACCAAAATAAAATTACCTCTTTTATAATAGACTTGTGCAGGTAATTTATTTTCAGTGTTCTTAACTTAAGATGGAATAGTATATATTTGTGGATTAGGTTTTGGAAATTTATAAAAATTAAACTATAAATGTAATGAGTTCTATATATTAATAGAAAAATTTATTAAAATAGATGGCAAAAGTACTCCGATTGGTTTGACTTCAACAAATGAATTAATATTTTTTGAATTAGATGAATAACTTATGAATATTAAAGATTTTTGTATGGGTGATTTAGTTGGAATGTGTATAGGAGATAAAGCTTATTAATGGTAATTTGATCCAGAATAAAAGAGAATTACATAATTAAAATCGATTGATTAATTAAACTCAAAATAATTAATACATTTTTCAGCTGGAAATAGTCATTTGATATGTATTGAATAGAAGGGATCCTCATCATTTATTGAAAGTGTTTGTAGTTCAACAACAACTCTTAGAGGGAAGCATGAAGAAAGAAGTAAAAGTAACTATACTGAAAAATAAGATGGAACTTATAATTAAAAAATTTAATAATTAGAAAAATAATTAGAGGAAAAAGATAGATTAATTTAATAAATGAAAGTAGATTACCAATCTAAAATATAATAGATACAATAAAAATAAAAAGAGATGGAAATTTAATTGTAAAATAAGGATAAAGAAATATCAAAATTGTAATTATTTTAATTAAAATATTAGAACTATTGAATTACATCGTTTATAAGAAGTTAATTAGAACAAAAATTCAGATTCAGAAATATTATAATGTCATGTACAAGATGAGGGAAGTGAAGATGAAGATGAAGATGATGTCAAAGTCTTATAGAAATAAACATCATTACCATATTAATAACCCAATTTAACTTATCATCATTCTTCCCATTCTTAGTTACATAATTATACTAATCAATAATAAGTAAAGAGTCCTGTTAAAACATTAATATAAGAAAATAAATATGATGATAATCTTTAGAAAAATAAATTATGTAAAACAGATCATGATAGAGAGGCTAAGTATTAATCATTTGTAAAATAAAAAAAAAAAGAAGTTTTAAATGAAAGACCTCAAAGTTCTATTAGGGAGAAGACAAATAATAATAATAATAATGAGAAAGCAAATCTTACTACTATAAAATCAAGATTAACAGATTTATAGAAAAATAAGGAGTAACTTGAATAAAGAATGAGATAATTTGAGGATCGTCTTAGGGAAAATAAATTATATACAAAGTGATTAGATATATAATAATTAGTATAATTCAATCTGATTACTTTCTTTCAATTTTTTTCTATATAAAACTAAGGAATGTATAAGAAATGTTTTCACTATAAGTTCTTTATCTTTTTTAAGTTTGTTCTTATAGTACAACTTATTTTTGATTTTATTGTTCCTTAATTTCTGTATAGAGAGTCTCAAGATTGTCTGTTGTTGGAGCATCACTAAGAAGATCTAAGTCATCTATTAGAAGATCTGGATTTAATTTTGGTTTAAGGGAGGGTTTCTTAGGTTCTTTTTCAAAAATACTTACATATTCTTCATAAGTCATTGAAGAATTCAATCGCTTTTTTGATTCTGTCATTTTATTTATATTATTCAAAATCCATTTAATTAATTAAGTATTTGAATGATACTATTAATTAATTTTAATTATGTTACAGTTCATAATATATATAATTATACTTACATAGAGTATTGAAATGAAAAACAATTTAATATTAATGAAGAAATAGAAGTTTTTATATGTGATAAATTAATACTGGGAATGGTATATCATCTTCTTGGTAAACGAGTGACTTTATTCTTCTTCTTTCTTTTAAAATTAGGATCATTTTTCTCCATTCCTGCTTTCACCTTCTTTGATTTTGAAATGGATTCATCCACTAATAAATTATCAATTTATAAATTTTCAGACAAATGGAAGTATCTGATATTATTTCCTATGTAATGATAGTCAGCAAACCTCTAATTGTCAATTAATCTAATCCTACAGGATTCTTTCCTTTCAATGTCAATTTCACTTTGCTTAAATGTGTATTCATTCTAACATCAACTCCTGTAATTGTTCCTAAAACAACTGTCCCATTTTTTAATTCAACAATGACTTGCTCATTCTTGAGCTTCATTAGAAACCTTACTAATTTCATTTGTTATTATTAATAATATTAATAATTAATAATAATGAATATTTATCTCAATTGACTTTTAATTTTTCTTTATCTCTCATCTAATAAATATTTAATTCAATATTTACTATTATAGACTTTATTATAAGAATAGCTATGCTTCTCCAAACTACACTTCCTAATCCAATAGCAATACAAACAAACCTATCTTATAAATATTCAATAATACCATTATTTAAGGCTCAAACCATCAAATGTATGCATTACAGGTCCTCCATATTATACAATTACAAATTAAAGCAATCCTATTAATATAATTGTCGTGTAAACTATCCAAGATCTAAAAAATCCATGAAAAATATTAAATTCTAAGTATACCATACGAGAATTAATCAAATTAAATATTGTAATCATAACAAATAGATTGAATATCATCAAAGACTACTTAATAAAATATTAAAATACTTCATTCAAAAATATGATACATACAGTAATGATATATACAGATAATATAATGATGTGGATTAAAATAAATCTATCGAATATGAATCCAGTTTTATTAGGAGGATTTTAATACTTCAATTAAGAACTTGGTGTACAATAAGATAAAGCAAATGTAGAAAATAAATCATTAATTAAATTTATCCAAATAAATTAAAGTGATGATATAACCATCTCTCCAATAACTGCTGAGATTATTAAAATAATCATCAATGAAAATTATGATGTGATCTAATATTGAACTAATCTTTTGATTGAATCAATTAGGTTTCTAGTAAATATAAGTCCTTTAAAAATAGAATTAAAATTGTCATCTAATAAAATAATCCCTGAAGTCTTTCTAGCAGCTTCAGTTCCTGCAATCCCCATACTATAACCAATATCAGCCTGAGCTAAAGCAGGATCTATTAATATGAATAATATTATTATTTACTATCATTTGTTCCATCACAACAGACTCCTACTACATGACCCAATTCTTATAATACTTTGACAAGATTATATTTATCTTGTGGTCTAGCTCTACTCAAAACTGAAATATCTTCAACTTTTTTTTTAGAATTTTCAGTCTTTCCTCTTAATTACTAAGAAAAATCACTTCCTTCCATAACAATTGAGTTAGATGACATAATTCCTGCTTTGATAGCGACACTTTTTGCGCTCGTAGAATTATCCTCTGTAACTATAACAACCTTAACTCCAGCTTATTTAAATCCTTGAACTGCAGATATTGTTTCAAATCTCAATGGATCTACAAATAGTAAGAAACCTAATAATGTTAAATTCTATCTATCATATTCAAATTTATTATTCTCTATCAATTCTTCAACATTTTCATTTAATAAATCGACATCCCTATAAGCTATACCTATGATTCTTCCTTTTTGACATAATTCTGTCAAAAGTTACTCTATATTATCCTTTATAACTTTATCAATTGCAATAATCCCATTTTTCTAACTATAAAATTGAGTTGACCAATTTAATACATGTTCAGCTGATCCTCTTACAGCAATTCTATTGTTATTAATGATGATTGTCTAATAATTTAAAAATTTATTAATACTTATATTTTTCTTACACAAGTAAAAGGGATTTTTTATGTCACTTATTTTAATCTCTCCTCTATATTAACCTTTATTTTTTTAGAGAAATTGACTAATGCTTATTCAATATTACTTTCATATTCTGTTTCTGGATCATAAGACTTATTAATAAAACAAGAATCAATAAAAGCCTATTAGAATTCTTATGGATATAGATTAAATTGTGATGAAGTTAACTCTTCTATTGTATCATTCATAAAACTATCCACAACTATTCTATTTTAAGTTAAAGTTCCTGTTTAATCAACAAGTATCTTAATGATAAATAATATAAAAATACCGAATCCATAAAAGGTAGAATTTCTAATTACTAAATATTTCTTACCAAATTTTATTAATATAACATCAATTTAACCGTCTAAGCTATTTAAAAATAGAAATGAGTAATTATTGCTTTAGAAGCATTTCCAGATTTTAACACTATGATTAGATTAAGTATATTTGAAAATGTACTAAATCTATTTACATTCTATTCACTATAAACAAAAATGTATCTAGTAAGCAATATAAAGATTATAAATATAGTTCCAAAAAATCCAATTTTGTCTATTTTATAAGATATTTTTTCAATTGCTTATAAAATAGGTGTTTTTTTCTCCACTTATAAACGATTAATTTATATTTTATTAGCTTATATTTATGAACCAACTGCCAACACTAATAATTTACCACTTCCTTCTACTACTTGAGTTCCTGCAAAGAGTAAATGCTTCTGTAGTTAAATTTTCTATTAGGATTCAACTGCATCTTCTAATGTAATTTTATGAATGAATTTCTATTCTCCTGTTAAGAAGGATTCCTAAATAAAAAATAATGAGCATATTTACATCAATATATAAATTATTTTATTCTACAATTAATCCGTCAACATAGATTTAATCATTCTCTTTTAAAATTACCACATCTCCTACTACTAGATCCTTTGCATTCATACTACACTCTTATCCATTTCTTAAAACAATTACATATTTCGATGATTCATTCAAAATTAAATTTTATATTTTTTTTTCATCTGCATATTTAATCTAAATTTAAAAATTGATATTAAACTTGAAATCCAGATATTATTAGGTTTAAAAAAATTAATCCAAATATAAATAAACTTTCGATCCATTCATTTGTGTAAATTCCATTTGTTGATAAATATTTAAAAATAAATGCAATTGATGACAAGGATAAGAAAAGTATTGATTTTGGTTTCTTAGTTTAATTTATTATTTACAAGTAGAACAATCTAGAATATTTTCAATGAACTTATGGAATCTTAATTTTCTTTCCAATTCACTCCAAATTCTTGTTGACTCTATTCTATAGCATTATCAGATAATCCTTCTTAAATGTTTGATTTTAAAGAATCTTCAAAATACTTGGTTGAATTGAATTCTATTAGATTATCTTAATAATCTGAAAATAATCCAGAAGCTAATATCTGCTATAATTTTTCTTTAGATACTTTAAACATAATTTATTAAATATAATCTAAAAAATTCTTAATTAATATTAGTGCTGTTATGTATTCAAAATTTTATTACATTTTTCGAGGTTTTTCTTTTAACTACATCTGGGAAAATGATATGAAATGATATAAAATTACCTAGATATCTGAAATATAAAAAATATAATTTATATTTAATAATTTTTATAACATAAATAAAATGTCTGAGTTAATTTTTGTCTCCTATAATAATATTAATGAAAAATAAATTTGAGAAAATATTTTGGATATAATTTGAAATGAAAAAGAGTGGAAATTTGAAATAATCATTTTATGATCAATCTAAACTAATTACATATGAAAGGTTTATGATAGTTCTTTTGAAAATGATTTTATCTATTATAAAATATAATAATTAATGTAAACACATCACTTACTTGCTACTCTAAGAATTGAAAAACCAAACTAAAAGCCATAATTCTTGAAAATAATGAAAGATCATAACATTGTTAATTGCACTAATGAACAAATTGATTAGGCTTGGGAACATTGTTAATAAAAAGAATATAAATAAGTTATAGAAGTTTTATAATAACAGAGATAGAGAAGTATTTCATTAAATTCTCAAAAAATCTAAACAAAATTACAACCACTTGTTTAAATATTTGATAAAATGGATAATATTAGAAAAAGAGAAGGTAATGAAAAAGAAATTAATAAATAATTGATTGCCTTAAAATTTGAAGCAGAAAGAAAATTAAAAGATTTTATTAATGAATCATGTTTAGATCGTAGTTTTACTCAAGTATTATAAGAAAAGATAGTAGAATTTCAAGGAGAAAGAAATAAATTAAATGAAGAATAAGGCAAAGAAGGTAGTAAGAAAGCATAATAAAGATTGATTGATCGCTAAAAGATTAGATCTGCAAAATAATAATAATAAATTTAATTTGTCTTACACAATGATGATAATAAAATAAGAGCTTAAGCAATCTGTACAAAATTACTTAATACTTCGGTCCCTAGATATAAATCAACATTGAATGATAAATAAGAATAAAGAATAAATAAAATAATGAATACTAAGTTTTTATTATGAACACTTAATCATTCTATAATATGATCGCTGCCATTTCTTGATTTTTTATTAATTTCATCAAAAGAAGGAAAGTAATTTGATCCTAAACTTTATTCAAAACTAGGTTGACTTCCTCTAATAACTTAAATCTTGATTTCCGCTATATTATCATTAGAATTAGTAATCTACATAGGTTTAATATGGGGAAATGTTCTAACGATTTCATGTGGGCTTTCATCTGCAACTCCTAAGTCTCCTATTGAGAAAGTTACATACTATGTTACCTTAAATAGATTCTTCAAAAAAGGGATGTAATAGAGCTTATTCTGGAGAAATTCTTTTATTTGGATCTTTTTATAACATTTATTTCAATAAATCTAAAATTTCATTAGAACAGCTCTTAAGATGGTTATTACACTTAAATCTTTTATTATTTTCAAGAATTTCATCACTATTATTCCCACTAAATAAAGATCTTCTACTTAGAAGCTTATAAAATATAGCACCTAAACTAAACATATCAACTTTTGTTGTATATGGATATTTATCAATAAACATTTCTGGTGCAATATATCCAGGAGTACCACATAATTGTCGATGAGGAGTTGATAATGGGATGGCTAAACCAAAATCTATGATCTTTACTGTCTCTACATTATTTGATTCTAGAAGTACTAAGTTTTCTAATTTTAAATCTCTATGAATAATATTAAGGAAATTTAAATAAGATAGTGCTTTAAGGCATCTCTAATGGTTTTTAAATAATCAATACAATCATGACTGCCTTTATTTAAAATATGTTCAATTATGTCTTTTTTATGAATTAATATAGGGTTTCACCTTTGAGCAATTCCATTATAATATAGTATGACTTGTCTCCTTCATAAATATCAACCATTTTAACAATTGAATCATGTTCGATTAATCTCATTAACTCTATTTCTTACAATAAACGATTCTTTGATATTAAAATCTCATACATATCTTTCTTTATCATCCCTTTTATAAATATAATCTTTTCTGATGCATTTTGATGCAAATTCATAATGTGTTATCTTATTAACAACCTTATAAACTTTACATGAAGCTCCAGATCCAAGCATTTCCTTACTCTCATATATTGCTGATATATTTCCAAAGAATATGCGAGTGTGTAATTCTCTATACAATGCTTCTAGATTATTCTTTTCAGCATGAAACCATTTAAGGACTTTATTATATTTTATGCCAAATGCAATCAATTAATTTTATTCAGTTTTCCAAAAAACTAAATTTTGGAATGTTAAATCAAGGATGTACTTAGATTATTGAAAGTTTACTGACTCTTTTAGTGTGAAATTTTTCTTACTTGTGATATTTATATGCGATTATCATCAATTAAGAGATGATAATGTTTATCTTTTAAGAA
Source organism: Paramecium pentaurelia (assembly GCA_905183005.1). Lineage (NCBI taxonomy): Eukaryota > Ciliophora > Oligohymenophorea > Peniculida > Parameciidae > Paramecium > Paramecium pentaurelia. The sequence goes on from CAJJDO010000087.1 coordinate 111,991, forward strand.
ATGCTTACGTTAGCATCTAATTTAAAAGGAATTTTGATCCATTTATTATAACATTATTATTTATAAATAATTTAAAAAAATAATAAATCTCATCACTCAAATTATGTCAAACCACTCAAAATTAGTATATTCATAACTTAAAAATTAATGATATCTGTATAACTATATATTAAATAATATATCTCAATTCTTCAAAATTCTTATTTCATAGAGATTTGTAATGATTTTATTTTATTTAACAAAATTCAAATAATAAAAAAATAAAAAGTTTTAAAAATAATATTTATGTACTTTTTATTGATTATATATCACTTGTTCATCCAATTAAATAGCTTAATTCATAATCAGCTTTTAATGATTGATCAACAACAGTTTTATTATTTTTATGATACTCCTCAATATCTACTAATTTATCTCCAACAACTTGATCATATCCAGTGTTTTCTAAAGCCTTATAATTGGCTATCAATTTGGTTAAGTTAATATATGAGGGACAATATAATTGTTGTCCAATAATGCAATTGTTGGTTGGATGAATAATCTAAATAAGTTAAAAATAAATAAATTACTTTTTCAATAAAAGAACTATTAAGTTAAGCTTTATAATTATTTCCAAGACTATCTTCAATTAAATGTATAATAGATTTGAAATCTATATGTTTATGTCCTTTAGCCAAGAGTAATTTACCAGCATGATCTCCTGCAAGAACTCTTGCAACAATTGCTTCTAAATCTCCTGTAAAGATTGGAGCACATGATTATCCTGTAGTTTTGAAATAAATGCTTTATCCATTATATATTCTTTGAGCAATTTTATTAGTAAATGTGCTTTAAGGTCCAAATGTAATATCAGATCTGATTCCAACTAATTGAGGAATGGATCGACGACCTTCAACTTCTAAATGTTTCCATTCATCAATTTCTTCTTAATGATCATGTTCAACTGGAGCTACATAAGCCACAGTTTTGTAGTTTCTAGTCTTGGCCAAATCTAGAGTGGCAACTAATAAGTTTTTCTTGGAAGCTGTAACTTAGTAATAGTCATGGCTCACATAAAGGAGATTATTGGCTTATTTAATTACATCATGTAGATCTTAACGATCACCTACTTTGAACAACTCAATCTTGGTTGAGAATTATTGCTTGAATTTAAGTAATCTTTGAACTGTGAAGTATGTTGGGAAGATATCAGCACAAATGATCTTCTCATACTTACCACTTTCAGCAGCTACTTTTAAGAATCCTTAAGCAATTCTATTGCTTGCATTTAGAAGCAGAAGAGACATATCAAATAAAAAATTATATTTAGGATTTAATATCTAAGTAAATTTATATATACATAATCTCAAAGTCCTCCAGTCTTTCTTGTTCTAATTAAGTAACACTTGAATTCATCTACTAATTTGGTGAGTTATTGAGCTTCTCTTTACTTCTGCAATTTCTATACTCGTTAAATTTAGAATTGTTTTTATCTCTAATCAAAGCTATCAAAATTATGAACTTTCTTTGGAGTATAATGTGTATTAATTAAAGTTTATTGACTAATCAATATATTAAATAATACATCTGACGAATGAATGAATCATCATCAAAATAATCAAAATCACTTTTAGGAGTTATCTTAACTTGAACTGTATTTTATTATATGCTTAACATAGGTTATCTTTTACTATTATTATTATTATTTTTCTTTTCAATTTCTTCAATAACTTTTTACACTATGATGTCAACATATCTATCTTAATCAATACTAGAAAGTGAATTGTTGTTTGAATAAATAGTTGGAGTCTTTGATATTTTTAAATAAGGTTATCTATTTTCCTGTACTTCTTCATTCGGTAATTTTAGGAACACTTCCTTAGTATTTATTTCATCTTATCTTTCATCAATTATTGAAGAATTGCTCTCCTCAGTAGTAGTCTATTTGTCTTTTTTATACTCTTTCTAACAGTTCTGGAATTATTGAATGAATTATCTAACTTCTGGACTAACAGAATCTCTATAGTGTTTCATATCAGTTAATAATTTGTTATTAAATTATAAAATAGTAGTAAAATACATCTCAATTTACTTATTGACCTTCTTAATGTTCTTTAAAGACTTTTTAATACTCTTGGATCTTCCTATTTCAATTCTTATTATTATTTAAAATATTGCTAGAATAATTTTATAAATAATATAAAAAGATGGGTCTATTTTACCTCTTATATCATAATTTTATTAAATATTTGAATCCTATCTATCTATATATAATTTAATTTTATTGAATTTCCAATTAAAGTATTTAATTAATTCTATATAACATTCCTCTCTCATATTTAATAATTTTTAATTTACAAATTTTTTTCATATTTTTATTACTTTTATCTAAACCAATAACATCAGAAGGAATAAATGTTTAATTAACCTCTTTATAAATATCTAATCCAGTATAAATAGTTATTTTACAAGTATTATTATGGATCCATTAAACGTAGAACAACACAAGTATAAATACTTATTATTAAAGAATATCTCAAAAAAAACTATAAGTATTAATATATTTTAACAAATTACTAATTAGATAATTTATTAAATAGATTAGTAAGAGAATAAAATACATATCATGAATTTCATTTTACAATTTTCTCTAAACAAACCTTAAAATTTTCAAAATCTTATTACTCTTAGAACCATATATTGAAAACCTTTTATTATTCATCTTAAAAATGAAAATAAAACCATTATGTGCCTTTATTCAACTCAAATGTTAATCCCTTTTTAATTGTCCTTATGAAATCTTAAGTTGAGTTTTAATTAAGTATAATGAAGACACATTAATCGGTTAATTTAATTAAAAAGAAAGGTCCTTGAAATCCAGCCTGATGCCACAATTAAGTGCATTTATCAAACTCATTCAAACTGGTAAATTTGCCAGTATATAAAATCTATTCTAGAGTTGGAAACAATCTCTTTAAATAGGAGAAATTAAGTTGATCTCTTTACATTAAATAAATATATATATATATTAATATTCAATTATTTCTTTAATTACCTATTAATTTACTTAAGAAGATATCTGTGTTTTTCTTTTTTTACTACTTTGTACTCTATCATGAATTTCTTAAGCACATTATCAAGAAACTTTGAATTCCTACAGGTATATTGAGAACTTGATTCCACTATGAACATTATTCTTGGTTTTTCTCATTAATATAAATTTATTATTATGTATTAAGTGTTTATCCTGCAATAACTTTCTCCTACTTTGTTATCTTATATGTTTAACATGTCTCCTTTTATTTTCTAGACTCCTTATTCTTTATTCTTTCATTTTTAATCCCTATCAACTTCAATCGCTGTTTTGGCTTTATAATCATACAATAATTTCTAATTTGTCTTTAATTTTTCCAGCTGACCATTCAAACTTAATATTAATTTACTCTAAATCTAATCAAAATACTCCATATTCTATATATAAGACAGAATAATTGAGTCTGCTACTCTAGAAACTACTTCTATTAGTCTTGGTATCTATGAACTTAGTGATTTTTGATCTTTTTAAACATTAAATTAAATCCTTGTTAGTTTTAATCCACTTTCTCCAAAACTTGAGTAAGTAAATTAAAAACCCTCTAACATCTTTAATTGCCTTCTTCTCATTATTAAGACTTAGATTGATCTCTTAATACTATAAAATTGTTGACATTTCTATTTCAAATTTGTATTTATGATATAAAATTATATTTATAGTAAACTTTTTATTTTTATCAATTCCTCAATTATGATATCTGAATTAAAATTATACTAAAGAATAAAATCTTAATGTTTATTTAAACAAAATTAATAGTTTCTAATAAACTTACTTTAATCTAAATATTTGTTTAAAAATCATATTTTAATTTATAATATTGATTAAGTATCTTAATAAAGAAAATAAAAGATTTATAAATCGATTATATAATAATAGAATTAAATTTGAGATAAAAACAGATTTCAAATTAAACAAAATAAATAAAGAGCATTTCAAGATAAAAATGTAGCGTTAAAATTTTTATATCTTTTAATCAATCTATCAATAAGAACTATTTAACTTTATAATCAATATGCGAAAAAACTTTATTTATATTTACAAAAAGATAAAAACCATATATAATAATTGTTTAAAAATTAACTCTATAAAATATTTGTTGGAATATTTAAATATACAATAGAATTAAACTGTATAATTTTTTTAAGATTTTTTTAATTGCAATATATTATATCAATTCATAGTTGAAATGAATGGGTTTTCCATATTCATTATTTTACACATAAATTAGTTGTTTTCAATTTTTATTTACTCAATTCCAATCATATCTACTATTATACTCATTAATTTCTTAAAAAATTATTAATTCTATTCCGTATTTTTCTTTATTGGACCTTTTACTATTATTTCTAGAATAGATTCATTCAATTAACGTACAGAAAAGGTGCTTACCTTATAATATTTACTTACAGAAATCATTAAGATATAGAGTAATGGTATATTTGTATAAAAAGCATCTGATTTTAGATTTAAGGAAAATAAAGCTGCATTGTCTCTTAAAATATTCATTAATAGAGCACTTAACTTATTATAATTAAGGGATTATATTTTAAAATTAACTATAGATTTTGGTTTTACTAATAATGCTGCAAGAAGATTTTTCAATGATTCTGTATGGTAATGCTATCTATCAATCTTCTTTAATTTCTTCAAAATTCCTTTGTACAAAAGTGGATACATATTATTTTCAGTGTAAGCCTTTTTAGTAGTAATCTTTAAAATGATCTATGTATCCATTATGGAATACTTCCAACATTCAATAAATAAATGTTGATTCTTACTTTTCCAAAAAGCATTGATTTAAAAGGAACTCTTAAAATCTTGGATTTTATAATGTAAATAAGTCATTGTGGACATCTTTTATAAAGATAGTTGAGTTTCTTTCAAGAAATCTAAAGGGTTTTCATGATACTCAGAATAAAATGATTTGTTTGCATAAATAACTTTAAATTTATCCCATACATCATTATAATTGAGGATGACTAAACTCTCTTTAATCAAATCATCAAAAATAAAATATTAGTTTAAGTTTTTTTCCTTCCATAGAAACTAATACCTTAAACCTTTAATTCTCTAATATTCATTATAACAAGTAAGTATCGTGAATAATAAAAAGAGTATGAACATAGGGTTGAATTCAAAAATAGATCTAAAATAAATACGGGTTGATATAAAAATTGCATAAAGAATAGCATTTTGTATAAGATTCTGAGTTATATTCATATGCAAACCCATTTGAATTGCAGTGTCTTCTATCCAATTAATTTCAGAATCAGCTAAATTCTGTATCCAAAAGGGGATAAATTACATAATTGATGCTTATAAACTAAATGATAATACTATAGTGCTAACTATTTTATACCATTGTTATCTTATCACAACTTTGTAAAAAAAAAAAGTGTATAAAATGGTCAAAATAATATATACAATTGATAGTACAATTTAATTTTTTATCATCCAATATCCTGCTTGAAATGCATAAGAAATAATGGGTATAATTGTATTAATCTTAAAGCCATGTAATATTTATGGTCTTTGGCTTTCTTGATATCTTTCCTCTAATAAGGAATCTGAAAAAATTAATGAAAATTTATTCATAATAATCAAAATAATATTAATTATTTTTATATTCCTATTCTACCATAAACCTAAAGAAAAAATATTATATAAATTATGATAATCAATTAATAATTCTGAAATTTAGTAACTTTCTCAATTTTTATAATTTTACTATTCAACTCAACTTAAGTATTAATTTATTATTTAAGTGATTATTTTCATATCTAATGGAATTTAATAACATAAATTTAAACAAATAATTAGATGGAGAATGTCTGATGAAATTTAAATATTTTTATAATCAAATTAAATTACAATTTTAGAAACTTTATTTTTATATATTAGATAAATAGTGATTCTCAAATATTAGAGTATTAAAAGTAGTAGTAGAATAAATCTATTCTTTATTAATCTCAATTTTATGATATTTATAGATTTAGAATTTAAATTATATGATTAATAAATATGTCATATTTAGACACTTAATCATTTCTTAAAGCTTGTAAATTTATATGATTTGTTATATTGTTGGGTTCTATTGTATTCTATTAGAAATATTAGTATTTATATCCTTAATACCTTAAATTATAAGGGAATTAATTAATATTAACATGAGTTCGAAGCGAAAGTAAGTAAAATTAGAGTCAGAGAAAAAGATTAAGCAAGAGGAATCAAACTATGAGGATTCATTCAATGAGTCAAATGATGAAGAACCTAAGAGTACTGGGAAACAGAAAACTCGACATGACAATTCATTATCTGTGCTCACAAAAAAGTTTGTTGAATTAATTAAACATTCTGAAGAGTTGACAATAGATTTGAATGTAGCAGTCAATGATTTAGGAGTTTAAAAAAGAAGAATTTACGATATTACAAATGTATTAGAGGGGATTGGTTATATTGAGAAAATCTCTAAAAACAAGATCAAATGGGTTGGAGCCACTGATGATCCTTTATTGGAAACTGAGCTTCGTTAAATAAAATAAGAATTAGAAGCCTTATAAGATGAAGAGAAAACAATTGATTATTGGATAGAGTACTTGCAAAAGAATTTATAAGAAAAGTTCTAGAGTGATCCAGAAGTGGCTAAATACACATTTCTCACACATGATGACTTTAAAGAATTATCAAAGAGTTAACAGACTGATCATAAAGGAGAGGCGCTTTTTATAATAACAGCGCCAAAAGGAACTTCTGTAGAAACTCCTTAAGAAAATAATCCTGAATATCCTTATTAGGTTTATTTGAATAGTTCCAAAGTATAAGGATAGAATAATGAAATTTAAGTGTATATTTGTTCTGATGAGAATTACCCAATAGAATATGAGAAGAAGCAAAAATGACAAATATTTTAATTTAATATAATTTTATCATAAATTATGACTAATTTCAACTAAATAATTTCAATAACTTTTACTAAAAATTAAAAGAAGTGGAATTGTAACTAGATTTAGAATTATAATAATTAAATATTGTAAATAGATCTGAAATTTATATGATGTTGTTTTTAAATAAGAGAATATAGTCGAACTTTTAATTTTAGCTATTAGAGATACTTAGTAGATATTTCTATTTACAAATTGTGAGAAATATAATTATTTTATTATGATCACAACTTTTTAAATAAAATAAGTATATTTTCAATATTATTGTTTAATTTCTTTTGATTATTAAATTTAAAATATCAAAATTATGATTTCTCCATCATTAATGTCCCTTAAATTGAATTAATGCCAATCAAATTCACAATAATTTATTTTATATCATCTTCAATCAAATAAAAAAATTCTTAAATGTTTCAGTATTATCATTATTCGGATTTATTTTTCTTTAAAAATTTTATAAGCTTAAGCTAAATGAATGAAGCAAGATTTATTTTAAATAAAAAACATCTTAAGGTGTATTTATTATGATTTTCTTCAATTTTTGAATATCATAGTAAATATCTGATTTAAATAAACCCTTACATCTAATGTACTCTATATTTGATAGATAGGATAGAGTGATGTTTATATTAACCTCCATTATAGCCTTAAGAATCCATTAAAAATATCTAGATCATTTTCTTAAATAGACATGACTTTATTATTGCAATCAAAAAAAGGATTTCAATTCTGCAAATCATGTGTTTTTCATTTGTATAACGAAATTAGCATTTAAATCTTAAGGGAATAGTTCTAATAATTTTTTTATTGATTGATAATTGCAAAGTTATCAAAATATTAAGAGCTTTGTTAGGTTATTCTATTCTATTTGATTAGATGAAAATCTTGAGTTATAAGATGTTTATTGTCATTCTTTTTACATATCATAGGGATTATGATCTTATCTAAAATATATAAAGATTTTAATTTTATTTTAATGTATTATTGCAATATATGAAAACTCATCTACCCAAAATATTCTTGGTACCTCTTGCAGCCTTGAAGTCATCACATGGATGTCTATAGAAGGAGATGATTTTTTTGCCCCATTAGAATTATGAGACCATGTAACCCTTTAAATTGATATCATCTTTTGATCCTGGAATCCAATTATGAGTTTCTGTTAATTCTTCTAAATCTGCTTCTAAACCTGGATAGAAATCATAATCCTCATGAACTAATGATTTAAATTAAATATAATACTGACATAATCATTTCTATCTCCATATTATTCTAAATCTAATAAAGCCAAGTGTTGATCCAAATAATAATTACTCCAAACAGCACTATGGAATGTAAGTTCATTTTCTAAATCTTCTAATTCTTTGCTTTAACTAGACACAACTTGATGACAGATACGCTCAACATCATATTCCTTATTTAATAAAGTGTCATGTCCTTTTTAAACTTTATCAACTAATCCTTCAGTTGTGATCTAATCTTTCCAATAATTCCAATCAATTTCCTATTCATCGAAACACAAGCAATACTTGAGCAGCACCCATAGAAGGTTTTGAATAGAAATTAAACAATGAACTCAATTATGATGCATAAAATCTGCTTTCTAATGTATTAGCTTTAGCAGTCAATGTTTACAACCATTTATTGATACGATCAAGATTTGCTGATGGACGAGCAGCAACTGTTTTGCTTCTTGTTTAATTAACAATTAATCTTTTCATATCTAAAATTAAATATTTTATGTTAAAATATTCATCATTCAATAACTTCCTCAATAGCAATTTCATCATATTTAGATTAGAACATTTTATAATACTCTATTGACATCAAAACTAAATGTTTTTATGGATTATCAAGTCTTGTTACTTTAGTATTAAACTCTTTCATTTATTTTGTACAATATTTTTTAGCTGTCATCAAATCAGGAACATAATCATAATCAACAGTTTATAATAAATTTTCAATAAAAGTTGGTTTTATGTGATAACGCTATTTGCTTATGTGATCAATGCATTTAAATTCATTATTCTCTGGTAAATAATTTATTGATGTGATAATATCTACACATTAATCACTTTTTGTATAAACCCTATATACATTCTTTTAACCTGGAAAAGTAGTTTTATCATATTCTTCAGACAATTTCATTACAATCTAATTTTTACATTCTACTAATTTATAAACAAGACCTAATGCAGGCTATTTTTAACATGTCACTAAATGAGTTCCTATTCCAAATATATCTATTTTATGTCCTTTCTTATTAAATTATATAAGTGCTTCTTCATTAATATCATTTGATGCAGCTACTTTAAGATGACTAATATCTTTCTAAAATTAATCTCCATATTATTTAAATAATTCTTTTGCTTATCTAATTATTTATTATATTTAAATTACATTGATAATTATGCTAAGTCTCCAGAATCTAAACGAATTCCTTTAGCTTTTATTCCAGCATCATCTAAAGCAAATGCTACAGCCAAAAAATTTGGAACTCCAGATTTTAATGTATGATAAGTGTCCACCAAACATAAGAAATTATTTGAACAAGATTAAGCATAAGCTATAAATGATGCTAATTCACCTTAATTTGTTTTAACTCCCATTTTCTTATGATATTCAATTGCTCTCAACTTTATATTTATACCATTTAATTCTGCAGATTCAACATCATTCAATTCAGAAAAGGATGTTACAAATGAATGTGCTATTGTACCTGATACTGGTATTCCCAATTTTAATCCAGCCATCATATTACTTGTACCATCAAATCCACCCAAAAATGAATATTGAGTTGCACTCATACCTCCATCAGGTCCCTATGCTCTTCTTAATCCAAATTCTAGTAAATGTGCTTAACCTGCCAATTATCTCATTCTACTTGCATTTGTAGCTATTAAAGATGGAAATGAAACCAAATTAACTAAAAATTTATTAATCTTTAATACTGACTGCTGTTTCTATGAGTTAACATATACCTTGTGGTCCTTCTATACTAATTAAAGGTTCTTTAGGAAAACAAATTGATCCTTCAGGCATTGCTCTAATTATAATTTAAGAAGAATCTAAATTCTTAAGATATTCAAAAAATTTCGGGTTAGCATCTGATGGCAAAATACTTTTAAAAAATTATCATATCTTTATACATACTTCTTTTTCACATATTCAATTTCTTCATCTGTAAATTTGAAATTCTTAATATAACGTACAACTTCATTTAAACCAGCAAAGATGACATATTGGCCTCCAAATGGACATTTCCTAAATATTAATTCAAAAGCTGTCTAATCATTTTCCATTTTGTTTTAGAAAAAAGAATAAGTCATTACTAATTTATATGAGTCATTTAATAGAGCTCCTAAGATGTCTTAATGTCCTCCTGTTTATTACATTTCAATTAATTAATTATTAAAAATGAAATAAATGAGAGAGAATTTCCATATTAAAATAAGAGCTGAGTAAAGATAGAAAGAATTTGCAAAAAGGAGAATTATCAAATTATAAGCTACTCCTTAATACTTTAGATAAGCAGTTCTAGATAATCCAATTAGCGAATTGTTAAAAGAAATTGATTAACCAGATTATTTGTAGTTCATCTCATTTTTAAGTTCAGTTGAAGATTATTAATGCAATAAATATATGGCAGATTAAGGGGTTTTAAAGGTTGTAATCGAAAATACTATTAACCTTATGAAGAATTATAAATAGAGCTCAACTTAAGAAGCTAGTTTAAATTATGTAATTATAATTTAAGTAAAAATTTAGTTACTTTCTATAATTGGAAATTTAATTGATTTTATTTAATTTCCAAATGATAAAATAAGATATATAATATAAAGAGCAATTGAAATTAGTAATTATTCCTTAACAGAATTTAAACTTACACTTATTTGGTTGATTGATGAATATCTTAAAAAGGAATAATTATAAGAAGAATTCTTATTTTGTGTAACAAATTTTTTGTTTAACAATATGGGTAGAAGAGATATTACATCTGCTATCTTTGATACAATTTTAAATTTGCAATGTAGTTAACCAGTTTATTTATCAAAGGAAAATTTAGATGAATTAATTAAGCATATTGGAGATGAAGATAATTAAACAGTTTAAAAAAGTTTATTCATATTAGTCAATTATTTAGAGATAATGAAGAAAATAGAATTAAATGAAGAAGTTATAATTTTATTAAATGAACTTTTTAAAAATAAGGACTACTTAGCATTATTAAGACTATGTAATATATTATATCCAAGAATATAACTTGAACCAAAGTTAATTCTATAAAGAATGGAAATGTGTGCATTTGGACTTAAATTATAGGAATATTTCACTTTGATTAATAAGTTAATAATAGATAAAATATTATCTCCTTCTTAATACTTGAAATCTTTGTAAAATATAGAAATGGAGAATTAGTGTGAAAATAATAAATCTATGATTTTATAATAAATATCTTAATATCAGGATTGATGTAAATATATATATTATTCTATATCACTAATTAACTCTAGTAATTGATGACGCATAGGTTTAAAACTGTACTTGAATCCAAGTAGGTTTCTATTTGGAGAGAGATGGTTGATATTAACTCTCTCTAATTTCTCAGGATAGTTCTTGAATGTATGAAACTTCTATAAATATTGTTTGAATCTTTCAACTGACTAGATTATGAATTAATGAGAATACATTCTTATTTTAATCTGATTTCATTCTTTATTCTAATTATTCATCTATTGTTTATTTCAGAATAGATTTAGTTTAATTCATAACAGGTATCTTTTTTTCAAAGAATTTTCTTTTGAGTTATCTTTCATGCAATTCTTTTACATTATCAAACATATCAACATCATTTTAAAGTACTCCATTTTTTGTTACACATCTTTGTGGTCTATTAGGAGTTGCTACTTCTACTTAAAATTCAGGATCAGATAATATTTAATTGTTTAATGTTCCAATATCTAATTAAGTTGTTAATTTAATTTCTGTTTCATTTCCTTATATTAAACCTAATTTTGATAAAACCATGTTATTCATAACTTATGATTAATAATTGATTTTCTTAATATATGTCTTAATTGATTCAACAGAATGATTTTTAGCTGCACTATCATTTGATTCCTTAATAAAATTCATTGCTCTATCATGATATTCTTAAGCCAATCTTAATTCACCTTGTACATAATAGAGTACTCCAAAATAATCATAAATTGTAGCTTCATTTTCTGTATCATTTAAATACCAGACATATTGTAAAGCCTTTTTAAGATATAATTTGCTTAAATGATATGATTGTTGTAATTTACACAGATCTCCCATTTATATGAGTGCTTCAATTTTTAATGTTTGATTATTTTAAATATCTGCCAGAATACGTAAAACATTATATATGTATAAACCATTATTAAACTCTCTATTTGATATATACATGTCTGCTAATAAATGTAATGATTTGCCAAAAATAGTCAGATCATAACCAATACATTGTTATACCAATTTTTTTGTTACTATTGTATTGGATTAATCAATTACTCTCTAAAGCTTCATCCAATTATCTTTCGTATATGCATTTTATCAATTCCTTTTTTAAAGTGTTCAATTAAATCAGAACTCCATTCTCCTCTAAAACAAGTTTTCTTGAAGAAGATAGAACTTAATTATGTTTCGTATTCAAATATGGTAATTTTGGAATTTTACGAGAAGAAATACTATGATTGTTAATCGTTGTTTCTATCTAAGAAGTATTTGTAACTAGTTTTGTTTTGATGGATTTCATTGATATTAAATAAATACAATCAAAATTCAGAATATTCAATTTAACTTAGTTAGTTATATATATTTTATATTGCTGTTTCTTTAGGAATATAATATATATCGATACTTATTTTAATTCAAATTATTGTAACATACATTAAAATTACAATTAAGATTGATTAATTTGAAATCTATATGATTTTAGAAACATATAATATAAATATTTTCATTAATATAATAAAACGGAATGCTTTATATATTGACCTTAACTTAGTTGCTATTTTTAGTAGTTACTTAGGATCCTGTTGATAAACTATTTGAGTTTTAGTAGCTTATGAAATAAAAAACCAAAGTCCCAAGTAATCGTTTTTGAACTATTACTTAGAATAGAAAATTAGTGAATATGATAGTTCAGACATATTCAGTGAAGGATATATTACAGTAAGTGAGTTATCTGAAGAAGATGAGTATTAATAATATGATGAAATATCATAATATGATATGGTGGATGAATCAGATGATAATGATGAAATGATGATATAATAATAAAAAGAATAATAAAGAATAGAATTATAGAAAATTGAATAATAAAAGATTGAATAATAGAGAATTGAATAATAAAGATAGGAATAATTAAAATTGGAATAATAAAGATAGGAATAGTTAAGATTAGAATAATAAATTAAAGAATAATAATTAATGGAATTATAGAAATTAGAAAGATTAAAATTAGAATAACAAGCATAAATATTAGAAAATGAAAAGAAAAAAAAGTAAATTATTGAAATTCCAGAATAATGGAGTGATGATGATGATGATAATTAAATTATATAGGTTACTAAATAATAAAAGAAAAGGAAACAAAAGAAACCAGAATTTGATGATAATTAAATATTAGAAGTCTTAAACACTGCTAAGAAAACAAAAGTTTAATCTCTTGAAGATTTTGAAGAAATGGAAAAGAAAATTGTAAAAAAGAAAAAAAAGAAAGAGTCGATTCCAGAAGATGAATTTGTGTAGAAAGTACCTGCATAAAACTAAACCTTTATTCATTTTAATAATAAGAATAATTATTTAGAATTAGCACCTTGTAGCAATAATCCTATTTAATAAAGAGCATGTAGTTTATGTAAAAGTGAAGTTGGATACTAATTAGATGATGATAATTGGTATATGATTGGTTTATAACATGGATACAAAAAGGAATTTCTTTTATTGATAGAAATAACTAAATAATCATTTGGAGATAGTCAATTGTATTTGAGTTTCTCATCTAATGGATCTGCTTGTATGACTAGTGATACTCTTAAATAAGATATTGATGTTGAAAATGTTTTATAAAGATTTTCAGGTAGATCATGGAGACATTTTATAAAAAATGAATTGTTTGCTCTTCCATAAAAGTTAGAGGGCAGAAGTTTTTAATTCAAAGCAATCTATCAAAACAAATAATTTACATTTTCTGATTTTGAAATCAAATTTACATCCAATCTAATTCAAGAATTAAAGTCTTTATCTAATTAAGAAGTTACTATTAGAACTAATACTATAGAATTTATTGGAGAATAAGTATAAATATATTTAATTAAATAGTTGTAATGCACATTAACAGGATTGATGAAATAATAAAATGATGAATTACCATTCTCATTAAAATTTAAGAATGGTGAAGCAACATCAGAACTTCTTATTCCAAATTGTTAAATTCCATTACACAATGAAATCTTGTATGGTGTTTCAGATTTATATTTTGGAGAGTACTTTAAAGAGACTTTACAATAAAAATTGAAAGGAAACTTTAGAGGAGATTTTAATGCCACGACTTCATTTGAGAATGGTAAATTAAAAGTGAGATTGGCAATGAAGAAATTTAATAAATGATTAATGCATCTATATATCACTCATGTTTTTATTTTGGCTTTTCTAGAATTCCCAATTAATTGAGATATAACACTAATTTATCAAATATTATTATTGCACCTAAAATAAATATACACGTAAATACCTCTGGTTTTAGGATAATACATCCAAATAAGAGTCATATTTTTGATAGGGAAATACAATTATAATAAGTCATGAAATGCAAACCACATCACTCTGTCTAATAGAAACATGAGTAAATAAATAACCCAATAAGAAAGCCAAATTTTAGATTTTGCATTATCCTTTTATTTCACACATTACACACTCATGTATGCAGGATATAGAATACCAATCAATATTTTGACTAATAAATTTCCAGCTCCAAAAATTGTGAGTGTAAATGCAACAAAAATTATACCTAAAATTAATTATCCTGGATTGACATTAAATTTTTGAGCAATTTATTAAAGTGGAGCTACATCACTAAAATCATCAGAAATTCTCTTAAATATCTCATCTAAATTTTCTAATTAAGGCTCTTTTTATGGTCTTTTAGGTCCTAAAGGTTGTGCTGGTTTATTTTCAATATTAGAATCTATTTATTACACTTTTTCTTCAGACATAAATTAGATAATTAATTTAACAATAATATATAAGAATATTTCATTCAAACTATATTAATATATGTTATTTGAAATTATATATAAATTAAAAATCAAGTCTTTTTCTTCTATTAAGCTTTTTGTTATAATTATTAAAGTTGTTATTACAAGAATTATTACTATTAATAAAACTTATTATCCAAATTTTATGTTTATTATTAAAATGTATTATACATTTAAGAAACAAAATTAGTTGCACTTTTTTAACTAGTTAATTTCTATTATTACTAAATTCCAACTTAACTTTATGATTTCTTTAATTATTGTGATTAGATTTATTGTTATTTAATAATATTTTGTATCTCTTCAATATTAGATTTCTATAATTATTATTATTATTATTATTATTATTGTTAAGTTTAATGTTAAATAGAGCTCCCATTAACATTTTCATGACCTTATAATGATTTTCCTTAAGATATCATTTCAGATTGCTCCTAATGTAATCTTATAATAAATTTATAATTTATTACCCATTAATAAGTTCATCAGGATTCATTCCTAATTACTACAAGTATTTTGCTTACCACTTCTTTCTTTGTTCCTTCTTTCTTCTATTTATATCATTATACAAAGCCTCTCTGTATTCCTTAATAGAAAACTTCTTATTATCATTCATAGGTATTCTTATCGGCTCTGAACATTCAATCTCTTCATCAGGAGATGAGAATTCTTTCAAATACTTATGTTTAATAGCTTAATGAACAGTAAGTCTCATCTTTGGATTGAATTGTAAAAGTCTATATATAAAAATGATATTTAAACCTTCTTAATAAATCTAAACAATCATCTGAGGCTCCTGAAAAAAATTGTTAGAATGATCTTCTTTTTTGAATTGAAACAGATGCTAGAATATTAACAGCTAAGGGAGATTCAAGTGATTCAATGTCTGCATCATTTGGTTTACCTAATAATTCAATTATTCTTTCAATTTAATTTAATGTAGATGTTCCTGGAAAAATTGCCTTACCTATAATCAACTCACCCAAAATACAACCAACACTCCACATATCTACAGCTTTAGTATAATTAGTTGATCCTAGTAATATTTCAGGAGCTCTGTACCATCTAGTAGCAACATATTCTGTCAAAACAGGAGGAGCTAAACGTTAAATTTAAATATCATCATACTACTGTCATCTTCAGTGATTGCTATACTTCTGGCTAAACCAAAATCTGCTAATTTCATGTGACATTCAGAATTTAGTAAAATGTTAGAAGGCTTTAAGTCTCTATGAATAAGTTCTCCTGAATGTATGTATTTTAGTGATTTCAAAATTTAATAAACAACATATTTTTTATGAACTTCTTCTAGTATACCTGCTCTCTATTCAATTTTATTTAATATATTTACAATCACAGCATGTAAATCTGTTTCCATATAATCAAATACTAAATAAATGTCCTTATTGTTTTCTGCTTTTATGATATTCAACAACCTCACAATGTTTTCATGTCCATTTAACTCCTACAAAAACATTATTTCTCTAAATGTTCTTTAAGCATCTGTAGCATTATGGAAAGCATCAAATACTTTTTTTAAAGCCACTACCTAAACTGTAAATAACAAGTCTTACTGTCTTTAGCTTCTTATCCACAGCCTTCCAAACTATTCCATAGGCACCTTTTCCTAATTTTTGAATGATTTCGAATTTTCTAGCAATATGAGGTTCAATTTCTTCAGTCATTTAATTTATATTTAATTTTTACTCATATGAATTTCTCAAACAACAATACTATTTATGATGTATCTAAAATTAAATGAAGAAGGATTTGAAAAGGATATATCTATTAGATCAATAAAACATCATCAAACTTTGAATCTCAAAGATCATCAAATAATTAAATTATTCTCAATTGAATAAAATCTATTTAAGTATATAAAATAATTCATAGATTATATTTTAATCTTAGAATGTTAATCTATAAAATTTATATCTAACACAATTTTAAATTATATAGTAATATCTAACTATTTTAATCGATATAATTAATGATAATCTAAGTGAATAAAAATATATTAGGTTTTGACTATTCAATTTATTTTTGGATTCATTCATTCTACACTTTTTTATTTATTTTTGTTGATTAATTGATTTTTGTAAACTTAAAAAAGAAATTAAGAATTTATCCGTAATTATATCGAACACAAAGAACCAGATCGTTGGTTATAAAGAATTTGCTAGCAATATGAATATCTCAATGTAAAATTTACTAATTGTTAACAAAACATTCAGAAACAATATTAACTATAAAAAATATGCTGATTTTGATTTTTAATAATATATTATAGGATTTTAATTTTAGAAAAACTATTATGTTTTATAATTTTTAATTCCTCTAAAATAATAATTCCGTTTTCTTTGCATTGATCATTTTTTAATTATTATTTCAATTATTTCTTTAGAAATATAAATTTTCATTTTATATCTGAATTAATGTTATAAGTTAATCAAATATAAAAATAGTTTTATTGCTTTAATTAAATTTTAATTTCAATTCTATTTTTTAATCATAATATATCTATAAATTTTTTCAAAATCTAATTTATATTTTGTAAATATTGTTTATTGTAATTTCAATTATATTTTTGATATGAATAGTACTGTTTATTCTTTATTCAAACTTTTTATTCTTTGATTGATAATCTTTTTATATTCCCCTATGCTGATTCTTAATAATACTACTTAATGAAATTATATTAAATTGAATATGCTAAAATCTAAATATTTAAATTCGCTTTAAAATTGATTTTATTTTATCATAATAATATCAATTAAAATCTTGATATATAAATGTTAAACATATGATTT
This sequence comes from Paramecium pentaurelia, assembly GCA_905183005.1. NCBI lineage: Eukaryota > Ciliophora > Oligohymenophorea > Peniculida > Parameciidae > Paramecium > Paramecium pentaurelia. Next base: position 130,097 of record CAJJDO010000087.1, read on the forward strand.
TATCCTAATTTTTAGATATATATGAAAATATTAAATCTTATTTATTATAATATAATTATCTACTAAAATTAATTTTCAATCTGTTGTAAATAATTGAGGAATTGATATAAAATAGATAGCCTATATAATTAATTCATAGTAAATATAGCAAATACATTTTTGAATATAAAATTAAATATCTGAAGCTTAGAATAGTTTAGAATTTCTTTTTATAATAAAACATAAATCAGTTTAATTATGAATTAGAAAAAAATGTTTAAATTTTTATATTAAAGTATACTTTATTATAAATGTGATTTTATAATAGGATTAAGGTACAAAATGAGTTTAGATCAATTGAAAATAGTTATACAAATAAATTGATATTTTTGTGTAATAGTTCTATGCATTTGATATATATAAACTATAAAATTATAATAAAATGATATTAATATTTTTAAATTTCTATGCTTAATCATCCACTCTCTCCTCCATTACAATGCTAATCCGCTTAAAATGCTTTAGCTGTTCTACCACCTTCTGCTAATATTTCAGCAAAATAGAAAATTCATGTTTCAAATTTGCCTCTTAATATTACTGCTCAGCATTTGTAATAAGCATTTTAATCTTATGGAAATATAATAGATATTCGTATAATTAGGAAAACTCCAAATGGTAATGAATTGATGTTATTATAGGACTTCCATTAAATTTATCATGTTATGCATTTATTGCATTTGCCGATAACGAATCAGCTGAAAAAGCAATTTAAGATGGCGGTTTAGGTGAATGGAGTATTAAACCTTAAATTGATAAATAAATGGTTGTTAAACAAAGGTCTCGATCAAGATCAAGATCATAAGAAAAACATAGATAAGTGCTTAAAAGTGGTCCTATTATTCCATTAGAACAATCTCCAAAAATATAAATTCAGCTATATGTTAGAGAATTATTTGTGAATGGAATATCAAAGAACTATGATGAACCGCGAATAAGATAGGTAATACAATGTGAAAATTATAGATATTTTCTTAATTTGGTTCTATAGAGAGGATTGATCTGTATCCGAATAAGCATAATATATTTAACAGTTATATAAAATTTTTTACTGTATAAACGTTTTTTTATTTGAATTTAGATAGAATAAGCTATTTATGCTTTTTAAAATATGGATAGTATTTAGTAATAGTTTTCTACTCAAATAAAAATATATTTTTCTGATCCTATCAAAAGACATAATATCGTTGGAAATAAGTAAACACAATTTTATAGCATTTTTTTAGTTTATAATATGAATCATAATCTAAACTTTCGTCAGTATTATTTATATTTTTTCCTCCTAATTCAAATAAAAAAGTCGATCATGCATTTTTATTAGAAGTAATGTTTACAAAATCATATTATAAAAGATTTGTTAAAATAATAAATGTCGTCCTCTCCTTTGGAATTATTATCAATAAGATTCTAATTATAAATCTTACACTCTCCTTTAATTTAAAGATATTCACTAAGCTATTCAAATGAGAACTTACTTTTAATCTAATGCTGCAGATATTCTAGGAGATCCAAAATGTGAAGTTGGTATAGTCTCTATTCCAACACCTCAATAATATTAACCTCAACTACCTGTAATGATACAATAATAGTAATTTACAAATAATATGTTGATGTCTCAACAAATTCCCCCTTAAAAATATTAGATACCCTATTAAATGCCAGCTTATCAATAATTATAATAACAACCAATCATTTACTAATAAATGCATCATCATCATAATAATTATATATAAAATAATGATTAAAAGATGTAATAATAATAATTACCTGATCCAACCAAATTCTTATTCCATTAGACTTAAACTTCAAATGAACCAATAAATAAACCCTATAACTCTTAATAATAGTTGAGTTAATAAATAGAGAATTAAGAAATTCTAAATGGATTTTAAAATTTTTCTTAAATTTAATAAAGATAAGACCTTAATGATTTTTGGAGTGGTTTTATGTATAGGAGTAAAAGTCATAGAGTAGGAGTAGATGCCTTTTGTATAGAATCAGATGTAATATTTATTAAATATTAAGTAGCCTCCTATACAAATGAGTCCATAAATATAAGTCAATTATAAGGGGAATTTCTCAGATGCTAAAAAATGTGCTAATGATTCATTTAAATTCATATTATGTCCTTCTGATTCAACATAGGTAATCTGAATAATTTATATAAATAGAATAGTGCTTTCTAAGAATATATTGATTACTTTCTTGAAAAAAAGAAGATAGGAGTGGCTTAATTAGGAAATGGTATTTTATATTTGTTACCACCATGTGAAATTACTAATTCTATTATGGTAATATCTGGATTGGAATTGTTAGCAATATTTTCTGAAGAAAAAAAGAAATCCTTAAATTATACCTTAGATTATCAATGATGATTTATATAGATATTTAATTATTTCTATTTTTTTTTAAATAACTTGGAACAAATTTGTATTTATAATATATAAATTAAACAAAAATAGTAAATTGTTTTATTAATTTATTTATATATGGAGGAATTATTGGCTCTTTAATAACAATTAGCAGAGATATAGGAAACATCAACAAAGTATAGATTATCTGATAGAATCATAATTGATTTGATTGAAAAACTAGTTAAAGAATATGATTTAAAGGTTTATCATTCAACAGATGGTCAAAGTTTGGTTACTCCAAATTAGTTGTCAAAAGAGATTCATCAATTAATATTATCAAATAAGAGAGTGGCTGTAAATCAATTACCTGAAATATTGGGTATAGGATTTGATAAAATTGAAGGATAAATAGAAAAGGATAGCAATGGTTGGGTATTTTTCATATTAAATATTGATAACAGGATGTTGTCAGAATGCAAGATGAAATGATGTCTCATGATTATATTCTAAATGTTTGTGAAGAGATTAACGAAGATCTTTAATAAAAGTCAATTATTTCATTATAAGAAAGTATAAACCATTTAAATTTTATCATAAGTAATGTAGAAGTATGCACTTCCAATGTAATTTATAACAAAATATGTCCTTAAATAAGTTGGATCAGTTATATAAGGTGTATGTAATGAAGACAAATTAACAACAGTGACTTATCAAGAGATAATTACAGCAAGACTCTGTGGAATATTAAGAGCCACTTTGAGTCCTGTATCATTCTTAAAATTGAATAAAGATTTAGAAATTCAAAATTCTTAAAAGATTTGTGAATAATTGTTGTTAACCAAATAAATTGATGGAAAGATCATTTCAGGTTAATATGTAAGTTTAAGATTTCTTTAAAATTAAGAGGCTCAAGTGAAATCATTCTTTGAATAAAACTCTTATGTAGAATATGATAAACTTTATTCACAATTTTTTATTCAAAAGCCAAAGGAATATTTAAAATAGATGTTCAAAGATAATGTGATATTCTTGGATACGTGTGGTTTTAGCAAAGATGCTCTAATATCTAAATAAGATTAAATATAAGAGTTACTAATAAATGAAGGTCATACAAATCTTTAGGAAATATTACCTGTCATTTTAAGTGATTAAGATATTGAAACTTTGTTTTCATTAATGTAATTAAATAATTGTGAATATGCCAACTTTATGATATTTCATAAACCATTTCTAGATAATTTAGCTTTGGCATTTAAGGATAAAATAATAGAATCAATTTATTAGAATCCTTAAAAATTGATTGAATAACAATAAAATTAAGATGATACACCTTAAGATATATAAGCATCAGCAGGAGGATTTACAAATAAGAAAAATAAAAAATAATAATAACCATAAAAAAAGAAATAATAAAATAAATAAGAATTATTTACAAATAAAGAAATAACTGATTTACTTACTTAAAAAAAATTAGTTGAATATAATGATTGTGTAAATGAATTATTCTAGTTTTTATAACCAAGATTGTCTACTTTATATGAACAAATTAAAATTGAATTATTTGAAAGCAAGAAATCTGCATCAAGTTAAGTAATTTAAGAGATTTAAAAAAAAATTGAAGATATGGCATTAGGTTTATTGATAACTTAAAGATCATTATAAAAAATATAATAAGAATGTCATGAAGTAAATACAAAAGTATTAGTGGATAATTGTTTATTTGGATATAGATTACTAGTTGAAAATTTAGTTGTAATTACTTGTAAAAAGTATAATATTCAACTTCCATAAAATTTATTTGTTGATCCTAATCATCCTAGTGTTTTAAATGGTCAAATTAATTTTGGATTATAAAAGTCTGGAAGAGTATTTTTAAATAAAGTTGCTTTAGGAGAAGCTATTGCATTTTTACCAAAAGAGTAATAGAAGGCATTGAAAGACACAATGGAATTATATACAAAGAAATCTTTAGATGTTTTATCATAACATTAATTTTTTGATGTTTTCAATTTAAAAGTTCATTTGGATAAAAAAAATGATAGAAATCTACTTTTATTTATTAAACATCATTGCAAAGAATATATTAAATAAAGATAAAATGAGATCTTTGATGAAAATATATTTAATTAAATACTTCTAGCAATGTCAACAGATTTAGGTTTATATTTTGTAGGAAATTATGATTAATAATTTTATTCTGCTTTAAAATAAGTTGTTTATGAATAATAAAATGAAAAATAAATTAAAACCTTATTAAATAATATCATAAGTATATATATTATTTAATTTAGATTCACTTAATTAATAATTAGAAATTACAGCAGAGACTAAAGAATTATTAGAATTACTAAAGCTCTTATGATGGAAATCTTAATTATATAAATACATATAAATATAATCATTATATTAAAAAATTAATAAAAAATACTTAAATAAATATTCTTATTAAGAGGATAAATTAATAAGAGTTTTAATATTTTAATTTGTGATTTAATGTTTAGATTTCGAAGAGCCATTAATCTATTTAATAGAAAAGATGGGTTCATTACAAAATTGAAAAACAAATTACTTAAAGATGATGAAGATGAAAAATAGATAATTCCTCATTAAACTCTAAAATAACCACTTAATGTTAAATAAGAAATTGAATAGTTCATTACTTAATAAACAGAAATTAGTGATTTAGAAAGAATTAGAATGAAGAATTTAGATAATAAATTAGGTACAAATACATATTTTCATGAAATATAATCATATGAAGAAAGATTGGATTCAGATAATGTGATGAGAAGATAAATTTTAGCAAGAAGAGAACTATAAAAAGAAAAAGATTTAGCAGTTGCTCATTTATTTAATCCAGATCCTTAATAAAAAGTTAAAACACCTTGGATTCGTAATATTAATGATTTCACATCCGAAGCTATTAAATAAAGTATTATCTAAATTTGATTTTATTAGTACCTTATCCTAAACATCCTAAAATATTTTCAGAAGGTGATTTCTTTAGATATTTTGAAGAGAAATACTATGAAGTTGATAAAGTTGCTCAATTTGATTTTTCAGAATCATTATACACTTAATTAGTTTAAATTTAAACTTTGAGAAGAGAAGAAACAGTAAAGCATAGATACTTGGAATTATTAGATTGTTATTAGAATATTCCAATCGTATTTAATGAATACACATACTTTAGTAAGGATTCCAAAGAAGGTCATCCAGTTTATAATATATATAAGAGAAAAAATGAAAGTAAGAGTTTATAAACTATTTAATGAGAGCAGCAAATTAGACAAAGAACTTATTAAAGATGATGATGAATTAGTTTTTAGTGGTAAAATAATAACAGATTTGATTCCAAAACATTATGAAGATTTAATATTAGACATAGAAGTATAAATAATATGTAAATTTAAAAGGAAGAGAAATATTAATCATTATATAATGAGTTCTTACCTAATTAATCACATGATATATATGGATGTATAATTGAATAATAAGGTTTAAGTTTCTTAATTATTCGTTCTGATAAAATATAATTAGTATTAGAAAATGTATCTAATACCTTTACTTTTATTGATAATTATCTTTATTATATTGAAAAATCAGATCTTGATCTTTAAAAATATGTATTAAAATTAAATTTGCAAAATTTTGAAGAAAAAAATATTATATATGAAATTTCACCTGGAGAAAATGCAAAAATTAAAAATTTAGGAATTGGAAAAGCTGTAATAGAAATTTAGATGGCTAATGAAAATAAATTTATTGATCTCAATGGAAAAGATATTGTTTCATATAAATAAGGATATAAATACAATATAGATTAAAATAAAGTTAATACTTTTATAAGTTAATATAGATTAGAAGAATAATCAAAAGAAATTAGAACATAAGAAGGTCATCTTGTTTATGAATGCAAATAAGGCAATATTCAATCATTTTGTTCAAATAATCATTTTTTAGCTATACATGAAAGAAATTCATCAAGTTTTATACCAGATAAATTAATCATTCTTAAAGAAAAGAAGAATCATGAATTAGTCATACAAGAATCCTAATATTCCATAAATTTAGAACATAATTAAATTAAAGAGTCAAATATATTATATTTTCATTTAATATGTCCTTATAAACCATTTCAAATATTGAAATATAATATAGATATAAAGTCAATATCTTTACATTTTTCTGAATAATTTCCAGGATTTGATTATAATAGACTTTAAGTGGATAATTTTAAGATATCAGATTAATTTAATGTTTGTGTATCATTTTTACAAGATTTGACTGTTTAATTTGTTTTGATACAATTAATTGATTAAACCTAATACTAATCTTTAAGTTAAGAAGATGTAGTACTCTATGAGAATGGTTGTGCAATTTGTTAAATCATTGTTAATCCAAGTTGTTAATAATAAGTGTTGGATAATCTTTAAAAGGTTTTTTAAGAAGTTTCAGTACTTTCTGATAAAGTTATATTAAAAACTAAGGGAGCATTATCTGGTTTGATTGGGAGTTATACACATTTCTTTGTTCAATAATTTTATGGATTTTTATGTCATGTAAAATATATTAATAAATAGATTAGAATGGATTATTTGATAATTAAAAAAATATGATTGATTTACCAATAAGTTCTTATGATATTACAAAGGTTCCTAGTTTGAGAAATACATTTATAAGTTATACATTGAATGATGAATTGACATATCAATCTTAGAAAATGGTTGCATTATTAAGAGAAAATAAAGATAATGAAGTAGATTTAAAGTATTTATATTAATATTTTTAGAAAGTAATTTGGAGTTGTATTATAATAATGTGAGTCAGATATTGATGAAGCTATCTTTAGATTAACATTTTTAATGTCTATTTTATGATTATTAAGAGTATATTATCAATAATATAAAGAAATATATTTTGAAATAACATATTATTAGGAATAGTAGCCTAAAATAATAATTATGAATTTGTATTTTGTGTAATAATAACTCATTCTTAAGCAGCATCTTATTTTGCTTTGAATTCCTTCTCCTATTGAAGAGCATATTCAATAGTTCGCTGAAAGATAGATTAGCAATTCTTACTTTTTTGTTGTTGAATTAATAAACCCAGAGCCAAGGATAATAACATAATGAAAAGATCACAACAGAATTAACAAATATGTAGACTTACCAAGCCCAAGGATTATCAGCAACATTTCTTCCTAAGAATCTCCAGAAGGCTTTCACTTTTGGATCAGCATTCAATCTAGATACAACTTATGGTTTTCTAACTTGATATTGATATTTTATTAAATTATACCAAAACTTGGTTTGACTGTTTATTAATAAGGAATAGTCTTAAACCATTAAGGAGTGTAATCCTTAACATTGTTGTAAATCAATCTGCCGTAAACCATTAATAAATATAATTAATCAAAATTATATATTATGAAGTATAGCTGTGATAATTCAAACAAATCAAAAAGTTTATCAAATCTATAACTGATATCAGAATTTAAATAATTTAATTAATAGCTTTATATATCTATAAATAATGAAGAGTCAGCATTATTTTTAATGAAAGCAATAAATTTTAATAATTATTTTCTATATGGTCTAAGTAAATATTCTCAAATGAATTTAAAAGTAATTTAAAAGAATATTATGAAAATATGTGATTATTGGTTAGATAATTAATATTTTAATTTAAAGAAAGATTCCCTTAAATTCTTTAATAACTTGATATAGACAATCAATTATGATTTAAATAAGAAATAAGAGAATTTAACATATAAGTTAATTATTATAAATTACTAGTTTTGATTTTTATTAATTTATGTAGATGTACATTATTTAAACACTCCTTTGAGTTTTGGTCCTTAGAATTGTTAATATTATTGGTTACTACAAGTTTGATTCTATTTAATCTCTTATAAATTAAAGTTTTTTGATAATACTCTATTATACGTTATAAGTTATTTTTATAATTCGTTTTTGAATTCTTATCTGTTGTAGGATTTCAAAATACATGATTTTTAGTATATAAATTAGATTATCTTATTCTCAAATACCTATTCTGAATATAAATTATAGATTAATATTATGTTTTAATAATGCAGTGTATTTTGACATGCAATAAACTTAAAATACATTAGAATTTTTGATTTTTAATTTAGGCATGACTCCTTTTGTTCTATTATGTATTTTAGTTTTAGGACACTCAATGAAAGTTTCTTATAGCAATTAATGTACCTGCTCTAAATTCTCGTCTGATACAAGTTGTTTAGAGTAAACAAATTGTATTTGGAGAAGTGAAGGTTGCCAAAAGAGAGATTGTACTGAATACTATGATAAAGATAAGTGTAATAGGGTTGCATCCTGCTCATGGAATGTATCAAAATGTGAAACGTTCACTAAATGTTCTAATTACTTTATGAACGATTCTTTTGATTGCTACAAAATAGGTGATCAAAATTTAAATCTTTATTGTGAGCCTTCAGATGAAGGAAACACATGTAAAGAGTATAAACCTAAGTAATGTGGGGATGTTGAAGAAGATTGTACAGGATTTTAAAGTTAATGGAGTTTATGTTACTGGAATAATAACAGTTGTAATCTAGTGGATATACGATATTGTGATCAATTATTCAATGAAGAATTGTGTTTAATATTTGGAGAGGGTCTTGGATGTCAATGGAAAGAGAATAAATGCACAGTTATATCATGTTTAGATTATACTTCAGAAAGTACATGTGTTTTACAAAGATAAAATTTTATAGAAGATGATCCACTACTTTGTAGATGGAGTGAAATCAAATGTGAGGAAGCTTAAGATATTTCTCATCTTGATTTTTCAAACTGTTTAGTGAATTCCTTTTATAATTACATTTGGGATTCAATTAATAAGGAATGTGTTTCTTGTCTAACTTATGTTCCACCAAGTACAACAACTCCGCAACCATGATGTGAAACAATATAAATTTTATTTTAGATATATCTAATATAATTTTTATTCTTTGCATAAATATTAATCTCCACTGTTATCCATTAATATAAAATTAAAAAATTGTATAATAATATTAAAAAGTATATTTGTAATTAGATCATATAAATATTCATTAAATTTAGATTTATTCATTGTTTTGATACTAAGAAAGGATTGAACAAATTAGTAAATCTTAGTAAAATTATCAAATTGTTTAATTTTATTTGAAATAATTTGAAATAATTTATATTATACTAAAATATTTAGATATTTTGATAAATTCATAGCTTAAATCATCATTTTTAATTATAATCGAAATAATATTCATTAATAATTCAAATTTTCATTTTATCAAAGTATGTAATTTAAAAAACTGTATTTTATTAGTATAAGTTATAAATTGATTATACTAATATTATAATATATTAAATTTATTTTAAAATAATGGGTAATGCATGCCGTTGTTAATAATTCACAAATGATAATTTAGAGTTGACTTAAGGGAAAGGAGTAGTAGTTAATAAGAAAGGAGACACTATCACAATTCCTTAATAAAATGGTACAACAATATCAAAAAAAACTACTCAAAAATAGAATGATGATGAAGGTGAGGATGATGAATAACCATAAAATTTATAATAAATAGAAGTATCAATTCTAAAAATAATAAACTTATTAGCTTAAAAGAGGAGATCGAAAAAAATAAGCTAAGATAAATGCAGTATCAGATACTGTAGAAATATTTGAAAATATTCTTAAAGTTGAGAAACGAAAATCTCCATTTGATTATCAATTAATGTTAAATGCTTTTAATGATCATTTTATATTCAAATCAGTGCCTTAAAGTGATATTGAATATGTAGTAGAATAGATGTTCTATTGTACTGTTCCAGATGGTTAATTCGTATTCAAATAAGGAGATAAAGCAACTTCTTATTTTCTTATTGAAAGGGGTTAATGTTAAATTATTATCAATGGAGAATTGAAGAAAACCTTAAAGAGTGGAGATGCTTTTGGTGAATTAGCAATGTTATATAATGCTCCTAGAAGTGCAAGTGTTAAAGCAGTTGGAGGTATTATTAAATAATTTAATTATTTTTAGATTGTGCTTTTTGGGCTATTGATAGAAACACCTTTAGAAAAGTAGTAGAGTAATAAAATCAAAGAAATTATGATGAAAATCGTGAATTCATGAAAAAAGTGGAATTTTTTTGTATTTATTTTAATAATATTTATTATAGCCTTCTTAACTGAAGAACAAAGAGATGCTATATGTAATGTTCTTATTACTTTGTTATTTAAAAAGGGAGAAATTATAGTATCAGAAGGTGATGTGGCTAATTCATTTTATATCATTAAAAAAGGAAAGGTATCAATTATTAAAGGAGACAAAGAAGTGACTTAGATGAATGCAGGAGAATCATTTGGAGAAGCTGCATTATATCAAAGTTGCTAGAGAGCTGCTACAGTTAAGGCTGCTGATGAAGAGGTTAGATGTCTTTCATTATCAAAAGATGATATATAAAAAATATTAGGTTAAAAGATTTAAACAGTTAAATATATTAACACATAGAAATGGGCATTACAACAAAATCCAATTTTAGGGAAATTAACATCAATATAAATTGAAAAGATAATTTAGAATGTGAGATAAGTACATTATGAGAAAAATGAAATTATTTTGAAGGTTGGACAACAATGTCTAAAGGTTTATATAGTTTTAGAAGGTGAAATAGCAACAGTAACAAATTATTTCGTAACTATAAGATATTTAGATTCCTTCAAACAAATATGTATTCGGTAAAGGCAAAGTTTTTGGCGATCAATTCTTGAAGTCATCTAATCTAGATAATAAAATGGCAGAGAGTTTACAAGTTAAATCAGATGAAGCTATTATTGCAGAATTTGAAATCAAAATGTTTATGTAAATGATTGGAGGTAGTGTTGAATAAATGATATAAAAAAATGAAAATTCTCATGAACAAAAATATCTTAATCGTCCTAGTGCTTTATTAAAAAAAGATTATTCTAATATTACATTGGATAAACTTATTTGTATTAAGAAATTAGGATAAGGTTAATTTGGAAATGTATATTTGGTAAGAACCAATTAAGAAGATAAACTCTATGCATTAAAATGTATAAGTAAAGCTTAAATTGTGGAATAGCATTTAGAAAGACATTTAGCTGTATTCTTCTATTATTATTATTTAGTAAGAGAAATAAGTGCTTTCAACAATTAATTTCCCATTTTTAATGCAATTCTACAAAAGCATGAAAGATTAAAATTATATTTATTTTTTGATTGAGTTTATTAAGGGAATGGAATTATTTGATGCTATTAGAGAAATAGGATTATTGAATGTGACAGATTCTCAATTTTATATTGGATCATTATTGATTTGTGTTGAATATTTGCATAAATTACAAATCATATATAGAGATATCAAACCTGAAAATATTATGGTTGATGAGAAGGTATGTATTATATATTTTATATATAGGGTTATTTGAGGATGATTGATATGGGTACTGCTAAATTTTTAAATTAAAAATCTATTCGAACTTACACTATCATAGGAACTCCTCATTATATGGCACCAGAAATCATTACAGGAAAAGGATACACTTTTACTGTTGATTTATGGTCAATTGGTGTTTGTTTATATGAATTTATGTGTGGAGGTGTTCCTTATGCTGAAGATGCAGATGATCCATATGAAATTTATGAAGAAATCTAAAAGAAATCCTTAAATTATCCACCTTTCATGAAAGATAAGAAAGCTAAAAAATTTATAGAATAATTATTGTCTAAAACTCCAGAAGTTCGTTTAGGGGGAAGTTATGCTGCATTAAAGGCAAATAATTGGTTCGACAAATTCGATTGGGTACTATCTATATATATATTACTTATAAGGATAAACTCATGGACAAAGAGCTTAAACCTCCTTTTATACCAAAGAAAACTAGAATGATTTAAGATAAAGAAATACAGAGTGCTCTTGCAAATGGAAAATTAGCATCGAAAGAAATTAATTAAGTTGGTGTAACCTATAAAAAGGAGAAAGCTAGAGATCCTAATTGGGACACAAATTATTGAGATATTAAATAAAATACTAAAAAGAATATTATTAATTTTTCATTTAAATTATTAAGAATTCTATAATTTGTATTATAATATTAACATAATTGTAGAAATAAGATATAATTATAAATGAACAAATATATTTATTTATTATTCAATTATTTAATTAGAATTAATTAATAAAAATAATCTATAACACAATAATTTAGAGTAGATTATTTATTGATAAAATTTAATAAATAATTAAATTTATATATATATTTTAATTTATGAATTAACCTTATCTTCATCCGGCAAATCAAATTATTTAAGATTCAGCACCCAAAGAAACTCTGTATGTAACTGGATTGAATGATAAGATTAAACTTGATGATTTGAAATTTGTTTTGTACATACTTTTTTCATAATTTGGAGAAGTTCTTTAAATGGTTATGAAGAAAACACAAAAATTAAGAGGATAAGCATTTATTGTATTTTAAAACATTACATATGCTACAAATGCTAAAGCAGCTTTATCAGGTATGATAGTATATGATAAACCATTGGTATCTATTCCTGATATTTTAGATTATTGAATTTGCATATAAGAAGAGTGTTATTTTTGATAGAATTGAAGGCAAATTTTATTATAAATAAAAACAACATAAAGAATTGTAACCTAATTTGCCAAATGAATTGATGAAAGAAAAGAAATAAAAAAAATTTGAAGAGAAAATACAAAATAATAATAGCAATTTAAATTAGGGAGAAATCAATAATGTCTTATTGATAGAATCATTACCTCCATTTGTTACAGAAATAATGTTATCAGAATTATTTAGGTAATACCCTGGTTATTCACTGATTAAGTTGATACCTGCTAGAGGCTTAGCATTTGTTGAATATTAGAATGATGATTAAGCAACAGTTGCATTAAAAGGTTTGAGTAATTTTAAAATCACTCCTGAATGTCAATTAAAAGTAAAATATGCCAAAAAGTGAAAGAGTATACAAATAACATTATTTTTTAAAAACCTTTTTATTCATTTTATGCTTATACTAATAAAATTTCAAATTAAACTTATTTTATATCAATCAGTACTCAATCTTTTTATCATAATTTGCTAATGCAATCATAAATGCTTATAAAGGAGAAAAAGGTTTTTAAAAATCCAAATTGAATTTTCCATCATTTTCTTTTCCTAATTAAATATATATCTATTCAGGTTATTCATTAATTTAAATTAACTAAAAGTTTTTTATTGATGAGACTTTGACTCTATCATAAAAATTTAAAGTAAAACTCTTAGTTTTTTCATTCCATTTTGGTTTTCTATTCATAAAAATATGAGAATCATCTGAAGGGAATCGAAACTAAAATATTATAATTTATAATATACTTCTTATTATCTAGGTTCTGTAGGTTTGGAAGAAGTAATGAATTTCAATTAACCTAAAGTATTACGTACAGGTAATTTATTTCTTTTAGGATTATTACCATTATCATAAAAGAAATAATCATATTTTTATTTACAACTAATTTATCCAATAAAATTAGAAGATTTTCTTTATATTTTATCTTTATTCATGCTAATTATAAATTTATGAGATGATTTCTTGGCTGCTAAAAAGATTTTGCCATTTTTTTCTAAATAAAATTTAGGTTTCAATTTATTTAAACCAGATGTATTAACTATTAGAGAACACTAAACAATTCCATTTTCATTTAATGATGAAGTAAGAAATTCTTTGATACATTAAAATTCAAGAGTTTTATTAACTAAAGGATATGCTGAAACTACAGAAGCATTTGAGATTACTGAATTTTAAAGAGAAGGTCCTACTTATTCTATTTTTTTTGGACTCTCTTCAGCATTTATTTCTTATCTATTTTCTATTGGAGATTATCTATTTTATTTGTTCAAATCATTCTATTCTTAATATTCAATTCTTTCTTAATCTTCTTTTTCTGCTATTTCTTAGAACTAAATTACTGAACCAAAGTCATCCTCCTCACTTTCTTATGATTTATGCTTAATTTAATTGTCCTATTTGAAAGGAATAGTATTTTCAACTTTCATCTAAAATTGTTTGTCACAACTTAATTACCTAATTTATGTCAAATTTTTTATCATCTTGATAGGAGGCTTGATTTTATCCTAGATTTTTATGAAACTATTAATTCTTAATCATTTTTGGAGGAGTTGATGGACGTTGATCTTCAATTTAAATTTTTGGAGTAATAGCCTACTTATATAAGTAAATAAAGAACATTGCTAGCATAGTCTTCAAAGTTTATTACATCGATTCCCTCATTATTATCATTCTCGTTGTACATATTTTAAATATTAAAAATAAGTGATTATAATTCAATGCTTTTCTGTATCTAAATCAGGTATTTTAGTTTAGACTGTAGATGATTGTGAAATCTTAACACTCGAGCATTTAGTAGATATCCAATATAATATATGATCAATTTTCACTTCCCAATAACAAACTAAGTTATAAAAATAATGTGCATAAATATATCCAGCAGGTACCTATAATAATTTTTATTAAAATTACATCAATTGTATAATGAATTCTAAAAGAAATAACAATAAAAGCTTAAAAGAAAGATGATATAAAAAAAAATAAAGCAAACCATTTCTTTCCCAATTTCCTCATTTCCAAAGCACAAATAACCAAAAATCCAACATGACCCTAAAATTATGAATAAATTCTTACAGAATAAAAGAAGTCTGAATAATTACCATATTTTACAACAAAGGTTGGTACTCCTGGATCCTACCAGTAGTAATTATTAGCAAACTGTAATTTAAAAATATTCAAATGAATTGCCCTGATTCCATAGAATATGATTAAAGCTGCAAACAGTCTGAAATTTCTCACATAAAATACCCAATAGAGACTAACATAGAAAAATGCAAAATCTAAAATGAGACCAGATATCACTTACATAAGAGAAGCAAACCTAAATACAATTTAAAATTAAATATGTACCATGTATGAGAATGATATAATTAGTTGATTCCATCTGTTAAATTATGACCTATATCAAATATGCCTTTGATGTCATCTTAAGGTGTACCCAAAATTTCACCAATTTGAGTGATCACAATATAACTGAAAAAAATGAAAATTCTAAAACGAAAGTTATAGCAAGGATTATCAGGGACAGCACTTTATCTATAATCAAATTTTAAAGAGGACTCTAATTTTTAAACTTCACATCCATGATAAATTGACAAATCTTATTATTATTTATTTGAGATATGCATTTTAATAATATTATTTATTAAATTAATTATCATTTATTAAGTATGGTATTTATATTATAATTTAAAAATTTTTATTTAAAATTAGAGTAATTGATTTTAATTCATTATTATTCTTCCCCATTAGAATTATCTATAAGAAAATTGTATATTTATATAATTATATATATATAATATTCATTCTCTGATTCCTAAGGCGATTTACAACTTATCTACTAGAATAGCTCCACCAATATCAATTGCTGCACTATACAAATCAGCAATCTCTAATTTCATTTTGACTAAGGATTATGCCTATTTTTCAATCTTTTCTTCTAACTCATTTACTTAATTCTTATATTTATTCTCAATCTAAGAATTGGCTAATAAAGCTCTTTCCAAAATAGTCTGGTACTCTTTTGACATTTTGAATCTTTCATCTATTAAATTTTAATTTTGATCTTCTATTTTAACAGCCTCATTTCCTTTATTATTATTAATATTTGCATCTTCCAATTATTAAAAAGCCAAAGATTCTCTATGACTAACTAATATACTTGTTCTGATTTAAGCAATACTATTTCTTTAAATAGTTTTATCTAATCTCTATATTTATAAATCAGATAATTAAAATTCTAATTCTGCTATTTTTTGCTCATAAGTTTAAATTTTATCTTTACAATTGCATTATTATTATTTTTCATCAGCAATCTTTGTTTTAGGTAACTCACCTTTTAAAACTTTTGCTTAATCTTCCTTTAAAGATTTAATTTAAAGTTGTAGTTCTGATCTAAGCTTTTTTTCTTTCTCATAAGCTTATTTCATTTATGTATTTTATAACTTATACTAATCCAGAGTTTATGATAGTGCTTCTTCCATTTAAATATTATATTATTCAAGTTCAGAAATAAGTTCCTGTTCTTTTTGAAGTTCTTAATTTTTTTCTTTTAAAGCTTTTTATTACTCAGCTATTTTGGCTTATAATAAAACTTTCTCCTACATAGACTCTGCTAATTACTATTTACATTTGGCTAAATTTGTTCTCATACTAGCAAGTTGGGCTTTTGCTTCTTCTGATTATTTTTAAGTCTCAAATTCCTGTATTTTTTATTGATCTATCTATTATTGAAGAATTCTCAATTGTTCATTCTTTCTATAATAATTATGTAATATATCATACTACTCCAATGTTTCATTAAGCTTTGAGATTTCATCATTCTAGGGATACGTTTACTATTAAAATTTCGAATCAGAACACTCCATATTTAATATTATATTACTTATTAACTTTATTCCAATTTCAATTTATATTAACAAACTTCTAATTCCTATTCTAATTATTGTACTCTAGACTCAAAGTGTTATTGAGTAAGTTAATAATTCTGAAGCTTTCTTTAGATGGCTCTTCTGAGTAATAATAGTGGTTCTATTAGTTCTTTTTGATCCTCTAAGAAACTTGGCACATCTTCTACTGATCTCTATAAGTATTAGACTTCATTATTGTAATCGCTAAGTTCTTTTAGATTACTTTCATATTTGGATTACCATATTTATATTTAGTTTTTTAATCTATTTATTTATTATTCTGATTTAGATCTAACATTTTTTTCATCTATTTATTTTTCTGATGAAATAATTTAAGTCATTGATTCATGATTTTATCTATTAGAATCAAATTCTTTTCTAAATGATTCATCCATTTTTTATTGTAAATTTTAAACAATTTCATCTTTTTTTGTCAATTCTGATTCATATTGTTATTTTAAATGATCAAACTCTTATTATTTAAGTTTTAATGCTGATTACAATTAATCAATTAAGTTATCATTTTCATTAACATTGATGGGTTATTACTAAATTAAAAATCATAAATATTACATCTACATTTTTTAAATTGAATGCTATTTATTAATTTAATTGATTCTCTAATAGTTAATTTCTCTATTGTAATGCAGAAATAGTTCCAGATGTTAAGTTTTTCATATTTTATATTTATTCATTTTTTTCTTTGATTTAATTTTGCAATGTCTCAATTTCTTAATTAAATTAATGAATTTGTTAATTTAAAGACTCATTTAATTATTGTAATTCTTCTTTTTCATAGTTTATTTTTTGTAAATCTAATTTATTTTATTCATCATTTTATTCTGATTATTGATAATTAACTGATTTTGATTTAGGATCAAGTTGTTAAATTTTTTTATTAAGTTTAGATAATTCTTCATTTTATTTTTCAATAGTAATTCTTTATGCTTATAATTACTAATTAATTTATTTATTATCATCCTAAATTAATTAATTTTTCTTTTCTTAATCCTTTAATTAGTATTCATATTTTTTTATTATATCTTAATGGATTTCTTGTTCAACCATTTCTTTAATTTTACTCTCAAGTTATTATATGTATAAATTTTATTCATTAATTTTGATATCTTTATATATTAATTACTAGCTCTCATTTTCTGGTGTCTTTTATTTAATTCCAGAACCATCTAATTTTTTTTCAGGTTATATAATTGACTCTGTTGTCTTTTATTAATTGTTATTAGTAAATGATTCTGGACCAGGAGTGATAACAGAAACTTATGAGAAATCTAAAGATTAATCATTTGTTTCAACACTATTGTAAATTGTATATAATACTCATTCTCTAATTCAGCAATTCTAGTAATCTTAAAGTTAATCAATAATTTTGCTTTTTTATCAGGACACTTGTCTAACGCTAATGCTTCTTAAAATTCTAAGTTGAATCTTAAAACAAATCTATTGTACCTACGTTTTATTAATTCAAATATTAGGAGAAGTCAAGGTTATGAAAACCAGCACTTTTCTATCCTTTTTCTGTCACTAATATAACAACTAATTAGACTCTATTTTCTTCTAAGTTTCCATTCTATGATAGAGAAGTATTTATATTAAATTGCAGAATTTCATTGATTACAGCAATTCCCTATTGTAATTCATAGTTTTACTAAGTTTCAAACTTTTAAGAACCTTAAAAATAACTAAAAAATTATGGAATACCTTTTTTAATGACAACTTAAATCTTGCATGGAAAATGTACTAATAATTAAACATTCAAGATAGTGGCTTAGACTAAGAACTTATATCCTCCTCTATTCATTAATATATAATATAACAAAAAAAATTACAAAATTATTTAGCAACAATAATTTTATTATTATTTAATAAGAATTATGCTAAGTTATTTTACTTAATAACAAGAAAATATTAATCCTATTACAAAACAAGACTACATTAGATATGAGTATATACATAATATATATATTATTAAATGATCGAAGTTAACAATTAAAATAACCGTTTTATTATGACAATTACAATTAATAAGTCTTCTATGCAATTATTTATTAATTATCAATGCTTAAGATTACCAATATAATCTTGTTCCAAAAAAGCATGTCCATTAACCCAAGAATGAAATTAATTAAATAATTTTGTACAATCTTTACCTGCTCCCAACATTAATTTCTCAACTCCCCCAGGATGATAATCCATATATAATGTAATATCATACACTTTTCCATTTAAAACTGTCCAAACATCTCCTGGTTTATTATGTTTTGAAACTTCCTCAGCAGTATAATTTCTAAAAGCAGGTCTATTCTTTCTTGGCTATTAAACATACAACATTTGTCCTCCTTTTACTTAAACCTTTTCTCTCTTTGCCACTTCTTCCTATGGAAGTAATGGAGCTATGAATTTACTCTCTGCAAAATTAGGTTTGCTTGACAAAAACACCCCTGTGCTTTAATTAAAAGATGATAGCATTTTATTTATTTGTTCAAATGTGATTTCTGTTGATTCAGTTTTACGCCCATTTCTATACTTTTCTTTACAAATTTTCCCATCTTTAGGTTCATATGTATATCTGACCTCTTTTTAAGAATTGGAATCCATAGAATTTTTTACTCCTGGAACAAATAAATATACAAAACGATTAGCTATACACTCTTCTAATGTAAGTTTTTGCATCTTTTGAGATTGTAGCAAAATTTTATCTGTCATTTAAAATTTTTTATAGTCCATAATGATATAATTTAGGATTACAAGAAGCTCCTCTTTCGTTGCATTTAGATGTAAGATTTCATCTATTCTATCATCTGTAATAATTGAAGTTATCTTATCTTCCATAAGTAAATTGCAATCTTAAATAAAATATTTATTTTAGAATTTGAGAAATAATTCTTAATTTTAATTTATTTGTTTTGTAAATCTAAACATTATCATTTAATACCACCTGTTTTTTTGACTTAAATTATTCTATAAGGTTATTTTAGATTCTATAAAGAAATTTCATATAAATTTAAATTATTAGATTATGTTAAAGAATAATTTAAGAAGAAAATAGGATGAAAGAAATGGAATTATATTTATATTAAAATTAATAAATAAGTAACATAAAATAACACATAAAACTAAAAATTAATTTCTTTTCTGATTGTTTAACTTTGTTTGTGTTCTAATTATCATTTGATTAATTCTTAACATGATTATCTAGTCGTGAATTAAAGAACTATAATTATAGAATTATGTATAGGTGAATATAAAAAAGCAATAGAAGATTACTGATAACACAATTGATTGAAAAATGTATTCAATTAAGTGTGATTAAGTATAATATTGTTATAATATTTAACTTCCCTAGGTTAAAATTGTTTTAAAATATATCTATAAAATAATCATAAACTTATATTTTAAGAAATCCAAAAAAAGTAGTAATATAAAATAATTAATTTTCAAATTTAAAACAAAGAACTAATAAAATTGATAGGTTTAAATTATAAAAATGATTGCTAAGGGAAGTAATTAAATTTTTTTTATTTAAAATAATACTTAATAAAAAATAAATCTAATTATATATATATTTAAGTAACTAATTCATTTCCTTTTAAAACTTATTGAAATAGATCTCAATGTGAGTTTGACTAAAAATGTATTTAAAGGTTAAAAAAGAAATATATTTTATAAAAAATAAATTTTTTAATTTTTCCATTCATCAGATTTTTATTTCAATTTTTTTAATTTCTTATCTAAGATTGAACAAAAAACTTATAAGATAACATTTTTGAAATATTGAAGTTAAGTGCCCATAATATTTGAGATATATTGTAAATAATTAGTTTAAAATAATGTTGATTGAATTGCTCTGTATAAATTGTATGAACTATAATTAATATTAACATTTCCGGTATAGTCTAGTGGTTAGGATATCAGGTTTTCACCCTGGGGACCCGGGTTCAATCCCCGGTATCGGAAAAATTTTTTTGTTAAAAAAATAAATTAATCGTTTTTTCTAATCTGAAATTGGTTGAAGAATTATTTTGTATATAAATATTTAATGGAGATTTTACAATAAATAATCAAGCAATATTCACAAAACAATTTTTAAATTTATTATTGACTATTTCTTTAATCTTTTATCTAATTTCTCTCTTTTTTGAACCTTCTGCCATAATTATAGCATTATGGTCAGCTCCATGATTCCAAATATATATATCACTATTGAATTCTGATAGCAATTATCGTATTCCTGTGAATTTCTCATTTGTTGCCAAAAGTAATGCTTAAATAGAAATTTTGACCAATGGTGATAATTGAATCTAAAGTTAAATAAATATTATATACAATAATAATGATTGTGTTGGTCATTGCAATTATTGTACCTATAGCTGCATAAGACAAAGTGTTATCAAGCATACATTCTAGAAATGTACCTATGTTAAATAGTAATTCACATAAAAATAACATTGTTATGGCATGCATATTCAAATAATGAGTGTAATAATATTTAGATGGATTTGAACCTATTAAATCCTTATAGTTATGTATAAATTATTGAATTTATTCTTTGTCATTAATGAAATTTGATTGTATGTATTCTACAAATAAGAAGATCCCTGCAAATGACAAGGCTATTCTCAATGAAGCATAATACAATTCATTTTTTTAATTTTATTCATGTTCATCAAATACATGATTAATAACATGAAGATCTTCTAGAATTTCATGGGCATTTCTTGATATTTGAAACATAGTTAATATTGATACATGAATGCATAATGTGAAAGAAGATAAATATTCTAATCTTTACATTCCAAAGGGAAATGTTTTTGTTGGTTAAAATGTTTTTGCTTTGATACCACAATAAATAGCAAACACAATTACTATTGCATTTAATATACAATCAAAGCTCTCTTCTGTCAAATGTACACTTGAACTTGTTAATCCGGAATAAAAGGCTTAAACAGCAAGAGCAATGTATAAAAATGCTATTATTATAGCTTATTTATAATCAGAACTTCCAAATATGAATTTGATAAATTTTGTATCTTGACTTTGTTCTAATTCAGGTACAAAATGATCATCATGATCATCATGATCATGGTGATGATGATGATCGTGATGATGATCGTGATCATGTTCACAAAGATTATGATCATGATTATGAATATGATGATCCTTATTAGTATGGGTATCACAGCTTACATTATGTTCTCCATAATCACAAAATGTTAATGATTATTATTCTGACATTTAATTAAATAAATAATAATATTTGATGTTAATCATCATTTTGTTAAATTTACAAGTTGCAGTATACACGCGTTATGCATCTACATAAGTTAAAAATACTGCAACTTTTTAATAATTTAAAATTCATACAAGTGAAACTACAGTATCAAGATCAGGACATAAAATTAATTTAGAATAAAGTCTCATATTAGAAATAAGAAAAGAAAATATAGATTAAGTTGATATTCAAATCTATGATGAGGCAAATAAACACTTTAGAATACCATCAAGTCCTGTAATTGAATTCACTTATAACATAGCCTTTCAACTATAATGATGTGAAAGACCCTTAATTATTTGATCATTATGATTATGATATCAAAGTATCATAAAATCCTATTGTAATATAAATTTAACGAGATAATGCTACCATTTTTACATTAACTGATTTAATCTTTAGTGAAACATATATTGAATTCACTCATTTTCCATAAAATAAATAAATGTGGGGTTTAGGAGAAAGAAATTAAGTTGGATTTCGTTTCAGAGAAGGAATTTATACTTTATTTGCAAGAGATGAACCGAATATAATAGAAAATGGTAAGAGACCAGGAAAACATGTATATTCTAGTCATCCAGTCTTATTAAGTATGGAAGAAAGTGGTAAATTCAATGTTATGTTTTATAAAACAGCATCTCCAATGGATGTACATTATGAAGATGATAAAATGAAATTTATAACTATAGGAGGAATAATAAATATAAAATTATTCTTAGGTGATTCTTATCCAAGAACAGCAATTAAAAAATATCATCAATATTTAGGAGGTTGGATGCTTCCACCTTTTTGGGGATTTGGATTTCATTAATGTAGATGGGGATATAAAAATAGCAGTGTTTTAATAGAAGTTGTACAATAATATTAGAAAAATCATATACCAATAGATATTATTTGGACTGATCTTGATTATATGGATGATAGATAAATATTTTCTGTTGATAAGCATAATTTTCCAAAGAAAGATTTTTAATACTTAAAAGGATTAGGTGTGAGATATATTCCATTGTTAGATGTTGCTGTTGGTGTAAAATATGGGACTTAAGATGAAGGTTATAAAAAAGGAACAGAATATGATATTTTTTTATATTCTCCATATACAGGTTATCGCTTTTAGGGTTATGTATGGCCAGGAGATTCCTATTTTCCTGATTTCTTTCATCCTAATATCAGTTAATATTGGAATGAAATGCATTAACACTTATATGAATAAGTAGAATTTGATGGTCTATGGGTTGATATGAATGAACCAGCAAATTTTTGTGAAGGAGAATGTAATTGGAGAAATCATCATCGTGATCATCCAAAAAGAGAAGATAAATTAAATAATGAAATCATTTTTCCATACATTCCAGGAGAAATACCATTAGCTAATAAAACATTACCTCCTCATTTATTACATCATGGACAATATTTACATAAGGATGTTCATAATCTCTATGGAATAATGGATTCTTATTATACTTATTAAGCTCAAAAAGCTTTGGGGAAAGTACAACCATTTTAGATTACTAGATCTACATTTCCAGGTACTGGTAAATATGCTTAACATTGGACAGGGGATAATGGAGCATCATGGGATTTTCTTTATTTATCATTGGGACAAGTATTTTAATTTTAAATATTCGGAATTCCTATGGTTGGAGCTGATGTTTGTGGATTTATGGGTGATACAAATGATAAACTATGTTGTAGATGGATCTAATTGGCCTTCTTTTATCCATTTTTTAGAAATCATAATAATGATTTATCTAAACCATAAGAATTCTACAAACTTGGATTTCATGTTGTTTAATCTGCATAAAAAAATATACATTTAAGATATTCATTATTGAAATGGTTTTATTCAATTTTCATTCGAGAATAAAACCATGGTTCAAGTATATTATAATAATTAACTATTAGTAATTAATCCCTTATTTTTCATATTCCCTGAAGATTATCTTACATATAGAGATTTTGTAATGGATACTCAATTGTTAATAGGAGAAGAATTAATGGGTGCCCCAATCCTAAATGAGGGTGTAACAAGAATAGCTTATTTCCCAGATTCAAATTGGTATGACCTGATTACTGGATTGGAATTAAAGGGTAAATAAGATCATACTCTGTATTGTTCATACAATGAAATAGTACCAATATTTATTAGAAGTGGTTATTTAGTGATACAAAATACAAAAGAAATGATAAAAAATCTGAAATCTTTAGATAATCATTATAGGATCATTGCAGCTCCAATAAATTAAGAAGCAAAAGGAGTATTTGCAGATTTAGATGATTTTGAAGATGAAGAGAAAGCACTTGTAGCTGAAATAATTAATATCAAATTATCAGTTGAAGAACAAAATATAAAGATTACGATTTCTTAAAGTCATTCAGAACTAATTATTGATGAGATATTAATTTATGGATTAGAATGTACATATAAGTAATGTTCATCTGGGTATTATAAATATAACTCAGTATTCAAGGGTCCATTTAATATGGGATAAGATAAAACTGAATTAGTGTTAAATTGATGATGTATTTTTGTTCAATATTTAGATTTACTTTATAATTTGAAATGAAGATATTTTTATTAAATAAATATATATCATCTTTTATGATGTTTCTTATGATGTCTTTCCTTTTTATGTCTATGTTTTTTGTGTTTCTTTCTTTTAGACCTACTTCTACTAGAATCTGAAGATGAATCAGATGATGAATCACTATCAGAATCAGATGAACTACTAGATTCAGGTACTTTTTATTTGATTTCAACTGGTTTTGTAATTGTTGGTTAAATCAATTAAGGTTGTTATTAGATTTATTATTATTGTTATTGAGTTGGTTATGGTATTTATTCAGTGATTCCCCATCTCAATTCTTCTTAGAATTTTTCAACATAAGCATAATCAACTAATTTTATTTTGAGTTTTTCATTTTTATACTCAAATACTTTATTTCTATCATTGATTAATCTTTTAGCATCTCTATCATTTTCATATCTAACAAATGCTACATTTCTGGTATTACCTGTTTGACGATCAATTGGAATTTTCAATTCTTTTATTTTGCCTTCTTTTCTAAATAATTCCATCAATTCTAAATGACTAGCTTTTTCAGGTAAATTCTTTATTAGAATTGTATCTTCTATAGCTCCAGATAATGTTGCCTTTAATTCTTCTTAACTCATCTTCCCTTTATTTATGCGTTCCAATTATCTTACGTCATTACGCAATTTCTCTATTTTATCTTTCAACCACTTCTTACAATCATCATAAGATATTAACACTTAATATATTCTAGTACTCTTAGCAAATTTAATTTTATCTTCATTAGCTAATACTACTGGTAAATGAGATTCAACAAATTATTCATTATGAAAAGTGCCTCCCTTTGAACCCAAATCAACTAAACATACTTATGATTAATTATTAACAAAAATGGCTGCATGTCTTCTAGAAATAGAAGGATGAGCTAAATGAACATGATTTCTTTAATGAGATCCAAAATATAAGAATGCTGAATGTTTCATTTCTATTTTAGGTAAATTCTCTCCCTCTAATAGTTAATTAATTTATTATTTACCTTTCAAAACCTTCAATTCCACTTTAGGTATCATTTTTGATTCTTATTCAATTGGAAATGTCATTAATAACCATTTGTCTTAATCTTCATAATTATTAATGTCAGTTCTGATTTGTTCAAGCAATCTTCCTATTTAATTCTAACCCTTTCCATCTACTACTCCCCAATACTAATTGCTTGGAGTAGAATGTGTAAAGGTATGAATTAATTAATAGTTATTTGTGGCTCTTAATGAGTCTCTAATATCTGCATTTCTTCTGAACTTATCTCTTAACAATACTTCCATTATTCTTAGTCTTTATTTTGTCCAATGTGGTGGATCATCTATATGTTGAGCTATCTAATACACTTCCTAAACTGATTATGCCTATTGCACTTTAAACAATATATTTACATTAACAAATTTCTATCTCATCTCCTCATCCTAAGTTCTTGCAGATTAATATGCAGCATATACAGAATTATAAATTAATCCCTATATTAATTAATTTACACTTCTACCTAATAATAAACAGCACATGGATATTCATTAGCCAAAAATTCAAATTGATCTGTAAAAGATTCAATTCTTTCCATTCTCTATTTTCGAAACAGAAAGTCAGCTTGCTCTTCATATCTCTAGAGCTCAGCTTAAAATTAGGCATTCTTCTCCATTTAAGCAAAAAGAGACATCCTAATAAATATTTTATAATAATATTTATTGTATTAATGATATTTTTCATTGATATTTTCTTTAATTTAAAGAATTTTTTTATTAAATATATATATATGGTCTGTTAAATCGAATATCTAAATATGCCTTTTCAAATATTTATTAATTTTAATAAAACAATTATATTATAAATATTATGGAGTGGATTATATAGTCTCCTCATACAGGAAGAACATATACTTCTATTAAAATTATTGGAGAAGGAGAGTATGGGACTGTATGGCTTACTTAAAGAGATGATTAAAGTATTTTGTTTTTAATTTTCTAGATCTTTTTGCTTGTAAATTATTAAAACCTAAGTTTGCTTTATGGAGTATAGAAAAAAGTAAGAAATTTGAAGAAAGAGCATAATAAGAAATATAAACACTCATCAAAAGTACTCATGTTAATGTCGTCAGATATGAAGACTGCTTTTAGAAAGAAAATGGAGGTAAAATTGATAGATACATTATATCTGAATATTGTGAAGGTGATACTTTAAAAACATTATTGGATGCGAAAGGAAGATTAAGCGAAAATGAAGCTTTTTCAATTATGATACAATTAGCTGATGGATTAAAATATATGCATAATTAAAAAATTATTCATAGAGATATTAAGCCTGCTAATATTATGTTTAAATAAGGAGTCCCTAAATATATAGATTTTGGATTTGCAAAATATATTGAAGAATAAAAAGCAGATCAAATTTAAACTGTTGATGTAGGATCTCCATAGTATATGGCTCCTGAATTATTAGAAGAAAGTGGCTATTATGATTAAAGAGTCGATGTTTGGGCTTTAGGGATTATATTTTATTAGATGCTAGTTGGCCATTTTCCATGGAATATCAATTAGGCTAACTCATAATAAATGATCTTAAATATTATTATGGAAGATGAAAGCATCAATTTTCCAATTGAGATTGAAATTTCAGAGAAGCTAAAAGATATTATCACCTAAATGTTGTAATTTGATTATGAAACTAGAATAGATAGCAATAAACTATTTATGATGTTATAAAATTGATAATCATTCCAGAATCATCATTTTATCTATTATATTATCAATTGGAAGTTCCCTATTATGCATATTAAGGATTTTGGCTTTAAATTATTCACTCCCCTCTATTGTTTTTATGTTTGGATACTGCCTAATATATTTTTAATCTAATTATTTCTAATGATCATGATTAATAGAAAATTTAGCATTTTATTGGTTTTATTTTATCACTTATTATTATTCTATTTATTAAGGTTATTTTTTTGATGGTTCGACTCTTTGACTTTAAGTCTCTTTAAATTATTTGAGGAGTTATTCTATTTTTTTAAGTTCTTCATTCAAATGCATATTCTCTTCAGCCTTTTCTCTATTTTATCTTTAGTATCTCAAGATTTTACTAGTTTCTTCTTATTTTAATTATTTTTTTTCAGTTTCACCTTCTCCAGGATCTTATATATCAGCTATGAATTCCTCTCCTTATTCAATCATGGATTTGTTTGTAGAAATAAGATTTTTGATAAAATTTTAGTAAACTGGCAAATCTCTAAAATGAATATTGGATTTAGGATTTTATATCCATTTAGTTAGATTATAATTAATTCTTTCTTTAATTTGATCATCTGTTAATTTGGAAGTTGATTTAATAATATCTCTAATTAAAATTAATTAAGGATATTTTACCTTTCTTTTTTTTATAGAAATTCCTTATTTGGTATTTGAATTCCATTTTCTTCACATCTTTTTTACCATACTACAAATTCTTATTTTTAAATTTATTGATTAGAAATAAGAGTAATATGTCTTAATTTAGCTTCCTTTACCTCTCCAAATTATAATTTAAGCAATTTATATGTTTGAGTCTATTCTAATTGATAAGATTTCTCTCCTTCAACAACAGCCAAAACTTAAGCAATTGCATAACTTTATTCTTTTCTTCTGATGAGATTGGGTTCATTAATTTTAACAAAAGATCCTTCAATGACATTATCACAATAATGTTTCATCAAAAGATAATAAATTTGATCTCTTTTGAGTTATGCATTTTGGATTAATTTAAAATAATTATCCAATTATTCAGTATTGGGTTCTGCCATGATGGGTTTCTCGTCTATTTTTTACTCAAATTGTGGCTCTTCTTTTTGAAATTCATTTTCAGATTGTAAAGAGTCAGAGGATTCTGAATCACTAGAAATCTTTTCTAGATTGACTTTTTAAGTCTATGGATTTTATGTTTAGGAACTTTATAAAAGAATTGATCTTTTATATTCTTCTTCTTCTTTTTATTTTCTAATTTCAGCCCAAGCCTTTTCTTTTTCTAACTCTGTTCTAGCTCTCAAAAACATTTTTTATTGATCTGAAGTCATTTCATTGAAATTATAAAGAAGATTTTACTATTTAGACATTATTAATAATAATAATCATTTTTTATTTGGTTTATTTAACTTCTTAGCATTCTTATCTTTAGCTTAAGCTCCATATTTTTATTTTAATTTGGCTGTTACTTCTTAATCAATATCATCTTCAATTTCACCATCACTAACATCATCATCTTCTTTATCTTGAATTCTAACTCTAATATTTCTACTAACATTTTCTGGTTTAATATCTATAATTAATAATACAAATATAAACTGTTATCTCTTAAATTCAAATTAATGAATTAATCAATATGTTCTTTATTGAAATCTTTCCAAGTTTATTTAAAATCTTATGCACGATAAGATGCATCATTCTTAATCAATTATAAAACGAGTTTCATTTTTTCAACAACCTAAGATAAACCATCAACTAATGTTTCATCAGATATAACAATATTAGGTTTTCCTTCTAATTTAAAGAATTCCAATTTCTCATACAAATGTTCAATACCAGCTTTTACATTAACTAATATCTTTTAAACTCTCTCATATTTTAATTTAGTTCTTTCACATTTATTAATAGCATTATTAACATTGTTTTCAATCTAATAATAATAAAATATTTTATTTACTTCATCAATTTATTTTCTTGTTAAAGCTTCTCCTCCTTCATACTTTAAATCATTCAAATGATCTCTCAATTTCTATCTTTCAGTTATTAATTATTCTATTTTATCTTAATATTCTCCTTTAAGATCACTCAAAGATTTGCTAGTCTCATCCTAACTTGTAAACTTTTAAATGATATCATTAACATCTCTGAATCCAGTAGCTTCTTTTAATTTATGAAATGCTTCTTCATAATCAGCTAACTTCTATTTCTAGATATTTGTATCCACATTAGGATTAGATGATTCTTAAATAGGAATATTTGAAGTATTATATTCTACTTAAGTTTAAACATTATCTTTTTCTCTTTTCTCCAATTTCTATATCACTTTTTCTCTCTCTTCAATTGCTTTTCTCTTTGCATCTAAATATGTCTTTCTTAATTCTCTCACTGCTGCTTTCTTATGTTCATATTTCTTTAACTCAGCTTAAGCCAACTCTTTTGCATGTGTGGCATCATGAGCCAATAATAATAATTCTTCATAATCATGTTCCTTTCCTTTTAATGATCTTTCAATAGCTGCTAATTAATTATCATATCCAACTCTTTCTTCTTTCAATCTCTTTACTATTTATTCATATGTTTTTCTAATTGATTATGCTTCATTATATTTTATCATCACTTTATCTAAGTTATTTTCCAAAATTCGAATTTATCTCATCAATGGTGATTCTTCTGGAACTCCAAATTTAGTGTCACTTACTTCATTCAATTTGTCTTGTAATTAAATCAATCTTTCTTTTTTGGCTTTTGTTAAGTGTTTAGCATCATCTAATTTACGTCTCCAATAATTCTCATCTTTTATGTCTCCAGACCAAGATATGAATGCCCCTTATGTCTTTGCTAAAGAAGCACTTGCACCCTACTATTTGCAAACTCATATACTCTTTTATTTGCAATTAACTCATCTTACAGTTTCTTTAAATCCCTATTCTCTTTTTTTAATTGTTCAATGATTTCATTGTTCTTACGTTTAGTCTCTTCAGCATTATTATAAAAATTCTTTCTATCAGCATCAAGAAGTCCAGACTTTTTTATTTAATGTTCTAATTCTTCCTCAATTGAACGAATATTTTATTAACTCTTTGCTGTTTGAACCCTTGACATATTTAATTAAATTTATAAACATATATTTTTAATTCACATTTCATTCAACTATATCTTAATGGGAACTCTCTACTCTTTAATATTTGATACTCCCCCATTAATTTTGATGATTGGTTTACCTAAATCTGGAAAAAGAACTTTATTAAATTAAATTTCTTGTAAATTCAAAAATACTTAAATATATTCAGGAGACCTAATAACAGCATTAAAGTATTCTAAATTTAATTTTCTTTGTTTCCATAATATAAATAACAACTCAATCCAAAATCATTTGAATCCTGTTTTTCATAAAATAGATGCTCTTATCTTTGTAGTCGATTCATCAAATCTGGCAGATATAAAAAATGCTCATATATTATTGCAATCTTAATTAAAATAACTAAATGAAATACCATTCCTACTTATTATAAGTAAATATAATCTAGCATAAATAACAATATAAGAAATTGTTATTTAGTTTGAACTAATTAAATTGAGATAACCATGGTTTGTTAAGACAGTTGGATCTGAAATATCAGATACAGAAACAGCTATACAATGGCTTTATGATTAAATTTATAATATTAAAAAATGAAATTTAAATTTACTATTTTTATTCAAAATATTAAATTCCTTGTAGGAAAATGTAGAATTGTTTAAAATCAAATTCAAAACTATATATAATTACAAAAAATATTAAAATTATGGGAAATTTATTTACAACTAATTAAAATGTTTAAAAGTCTAACCTAATTATGATAGGTTTAGATAATGCTGGAAAAACTACAATTTTGTATAAATTAAATCCAAAAAAAATAGTAACATTTATTCCAACGATTGGATTTAATGTAGAAAAACTTTAATTAAAATAATGTGAAATTTTTGCCTGGGATATAGGAGGATCAGATCCAAGATTATTAGTTTATTGTCCAGATGATTTAACTTATAATGGAATAATTATTGTAATTGATAGCTCTGACAAAGAGAGAATGATATGTACAATCAAAGAATTTCATAAGCTATTGAGTATTGAAAGATTAAAAAACTTGCCTATTTTATTATTTGCAAATAAAAAAGATCTTGTTTAAGTGAACATAAAAGAAATTGCGAGTGAGTTTATGCTTGAAAAATTACATTAAAATTGGCATATTCAACCTTGTTGTGCCCCTACAGGAGAAGGGCTTTAAGAAGGACTTAAATGGATGTAATAATAGCATAAGTGAATTATAAATTTAGTATTATTTAATTTTTAACTTGCTTTATTATAATTTTATATTTTTCAAAGTGAGTAATAGTTAGTTAAACAGAAAAAATGTTACATTTAAAAATTAAATTCAATTCTTTCTTCTTATGATATTATTTTAATATTGGTTTAAAGTGATAAGTAAAAATATTGTGAGAGCATTCTTAAATAATAAAGAGTTTATCAGTTGAAAGCTCAATAAAATTTATTTAAAATTTGAATAATGAGCCGCGGCAATGAATTAGACGATTTGCTTTTCAAAAGAAGAGATTAAAACTAGAAATAGGGTGAAGATTTGAAATAGATTATAGAGAATATTCCTTATCCTCATGCAGATATAACAATAACTTCTTATAGTGAATTCTCTGATAACACACCATAAAAATATCTCCATAAATTAGTGCATACAGAAAATACTGAAATTTAACCTCAAAAGGTTAGACGACATCGAACTTAAGTAGATGCTTATGCAACTGATAGTGAAGTTGAATAAAGAGAATTGAAATCCTAAAAAGTAGATTAAAAAAAAAAACCTCTTCAATAATAACCAATAAACTAATAGGAAATTAAACCCCCTTTAGTACCTTAATAATAGTAGCAATTATAAGATTTCTATGCATCAGGAGGATCTTATTTAGAATCAATGACTCCATAAAGAATGAATAAGATTGTGGATTGGTCAAAATAACATGTTACACCAGGTGATGCTAAAAATATCTTTCCTTAAGTAATAGCTCCAAGTATTGAATTCTCAAATGAAAATTCTCTATCTCTTTAATTTAAAAATGTTGATTTAGAACCAAAGAAACCATAAATTCTGTCTCATTAGAATCAAAATAATTAAAATTCTCGTTTAGAGAATAGAGTATGGGAAAAATAGAAAAGATATATGGAAAGTGAAATACAAGGGATAAAGAAATAATAAAGGAAATTGGAGAATGAAAATTTAGTATTAGCATAAAAATTAGAAGAATAAGAAGAAATGACAAAATTGTTATAAGAAAAACATAAGGATTATTCATGTTTAGAAATATTAAGAGGTAAATATTTGGAAATGGCAAAGTAATAAATGAAATAACTTAAGTAATAATTGGAATTGAAAGATTAGAAATTAAAAGACTTAAATGAATAAACAAAAGGAATGATAGAAAATGAAAAAAGAATGTAAGAGGCCATAGAATTAGAATTAAGAGA
Organism: Paramecium pentaurelia; assembly: GCA_905183005.1. Classification (NCBI taxonomy): domain Eukaryota; phylum Ciliophora; class Oligohymenophorea; order Peniculida; family Parameciidae; genus Paramecium; species Paramecium pentaurelia. Next base: position 163,186 of record CAJJDO010000087.1, read on the forward strand.
ATTACATGCTTAATTAGAAATAAAGGATCAAATGGTTAGAGCTTTTAAAAATTAATAAAATAATGAAGATAATGAAAGATAAAAAGCTTTATAAGAATATGAAAAAACAATGAGTGATGGCAATAAATTTATTGCAAAATTGAAAAGCTAAATTGAAACATAAATGAAAGCTTTAGAAGAGAAGGAATCAATAATTACATCATAAGATGCTTAAATTTAAAATTTATAAGTAAGATTATTAAAAGAAGCAGAATACAGAAAACAAGATGAAAAAGTAATTAATGAATTCAAATCTAAAGAATAATTACTCTATTAATAAGTGACTGGTAATACAATGCCAGAAGTACATAATAGGGCTATGGAAGAACTTCAAGCAGAATGTATAAATTAAAAGATTTTAATTACTTAACTTTAAAGTTAATTAACATAATAGATGTAGATGCATTAATTATAACATATTAATTCTAATTCTTATAAGGAATGTGAGTAATGCAAGTTATGTAAAGATGAATTAGCGAATATTATATAAGAATGTTCTTTAGAAGAGGAAGCTAAAACTATAGATGCAAATTAAAGTATAGCTCAAATTTCCAGAGAAGTTGTTACTCTATTATTAACAAAATAAAGGGAATAAATAGATCATGCTTTTTTATAATATGAAGAATAAATAAAAGAGTAGGCATAATAAATTGATTATTTTAAAGAATAAAATGATGAAGTTATGTAAGAAAATTAAAAGATTTCTGATTAAATTTAAATGGTTTTGGAAAAGAAAGAAGAATAGGAATAATAAATATTTGAAGAATATGAAAAACTTAGATAAATTAATTAAAATATATTGTCTGAAAATAAAACACTTAAATTAGAATTGGAATAACTAAAATTATAAATTAGAAATGGAACTTAAGCTCATTCTAATGAAATCTAGTCATTAAAACATGAAATTCAAGTTAATAAATAAACACTCTTATAAGCTAAATAAAATGAAACTAAATTAGTTGTTTAATAAAGCTAATTAAAGAGTGAAGAAAAGATATTGATTAATTAAGAAATGGAAAATATGAAAACTGTATTTTAAAATTAAATATAAGAATTATATAATAAACTTCATAATCAAGATGAATAAATTTAAGAATTAACTAAGGAATTATATTCAAAAAAAAAATAAATTGATGAAATGTAATAATAATAATCATCATCTATCAAAAAGTAAAGGAAAGAAAATAATTAAAAAGAAACTAAAGAATAAAATTAACTTAAGAGTTATGCTTAATAATTAAGTGATCTTAATGATGAGAAAAGCAAATTATTATAAAAAATATAACATCTAGAATAATAATAAAATTATTAAACCAAAAAATTGGATGAAGAGAAACATGATAAAATGGAAAAATTAAATTAATAAATTAAAGAAAAAGATAAAAAGAATATAGATCTTTATAATTAAAACAGAAATCTTTAAACTTTATAAAAAGAACTTGATGATTAAATTTCATCAATGAAAGATGAAATTGAAAAATAAAAAAAATAAATTTAACTTAAAAATTCAGAAATCAAATAGTTATTAGAATAAAATAAATAATTATAAGATAAAAATTAAGAAATTAATAATAGATTAAGTCTTCTCTAATAATAAATGAATTAATTTGAAAATGAAATTAAACATTATGAATAAAGTCCTTAAATACCAGAAAAATTAAGATCCTAGGCTTCTGTCAGAAGTTTTGATAAAACTCCTCATGCAGTCATTGAATTAGTTGAAGGATTCAATCAATATTAATAGGAATTTTTTCATTTAAAAAAAATGTTTACTGAAAAATTAAAGGCTTAAGAATAAGTAATTCATTTTATTTATATAGAATTTATTATCTCTATAATAAACTAATCAGTAAATTTCATAATAAAATCTTAAATTGATTCAAGAAAATAATGCTTTAAAGGATGAAATAACTTAAGCTAGTCATGGTAAACATTTTGAAGATAGAGGATCAGCATAAACTGGGGATTCTCTTAATATTCGTTCCTTCTTGGATTAAGATCATAAAAAGACCCATCCATGCAAAACACCTGAATAACACTTTTCTATAGTTGAATTAGTTTAACCAGAAATTATGTCAATTGAAGATACAATAATGATTTTCAAAGAGATTTTGAGAAGATCAGTTAAATCAGTAGAAATGATTAAAATGATTTGTCCTTTACCTGAAATTAAGGAATTATTGATGATCATTATTTAAGTAGAAGAAAAAATGCAATAACAAAGTTAAGTTACTGCAAATAAAAAGTCAAAAATCATTAATTCAATATTGGGAGCATCAAATATAAAAATGATAGATTAGTCAAGAAAAAAGAGTGCTTGTGGTGGAATGAGGGTTAAATAAAGTCATAGAAGTGAAACAGGAGTAATTGAATTTTATGAATGATTTATAAATATATCTTTTATATAATTATCATGTAATTAATCATCTTCCTATAATACAAACGTTATTTTATAATGTTTGACGGCAATTGTCATTTGGTATTTAAATTAAATAACCTTTGTCTTTATCAAAGTTATCAACATATGCTAAGAATGCTAATGGAGCTTATAAAATTAATTTTGAATTTAATTCAGAATTAGATTCTTCGAGCTATGTTTTTTTGAGATGAAGAACTGCAATCGTTAGTTTAACTATATTAGTAGATTTTGTTTTCTCAAACATTATTTATTTATCTTCTCTCACTTACATTTAATATAGTTCTAATTAATTCTCAGGTATAGATTGACTACTCTAGAAAGAAGTATAATTTAATGATTCTAATTCTTTAAGATTATAGGAATCAACAACTCCTTTTAATTTTTCCATTTTGTAAACAATGATATCTTACATTTTATCAAGATCTCTGTAAATATCTGGTTTATCTATTACTATAACCATAGTAATTTTTAATTTTTCAATTAAAAATTTAATCTACTCTATTATTTAATTATGCAAGCCTAAGAAATTTGGACAATTTACAAAAATCCCACTTGCATAAATTTCCTTTTCATCTTTATCTTCTTAAGATTTCATATAAATTAATTCACATAATTTCTCTATTAGAATATTTATGAATAATACAATCTTTAACTTTTCCCAATTAATTCAACATTTAAACTTTTTATTCCTTTGCTCTTTCAAGATCTGCCTGCAATTTTCTATCTACTTACACACTTAATTCCTCTGTTAATCTATCAAATAACATTCTTTTTGAAATATCTCTTACGATATCCTTATCTTTTCATTCTTAAATATTCATGTACATTAATATCCAAAATAATAGGTAACTCTGTTTTTCTACATTTATTCTTTTACACATGTTTGAACTTCAGCTCTTATCGAATGAGGATATTCACTTTATTGATTATCTGGATCAATATCTACATAGATTGGTTTCCAACCATAAACTAAACTATAATTGATGAGAGTCTTGCATAAAGTATCTATAATAAATCTTAATTATTACTTTTCCCACAAGAATGACTACCTAAGACTAACAATCTTGGACCAATTTTATCAGTTAACTTAAAAGACATTTGTCTTTAAGCTTAAAATAAAATGACTATTTTACATTCTAAAACATGGTTTATTTTAAGAAAATCATGCATCATTTTATGATAATTTAATTCTTCTTCATTAAAGATATATCCTGGCTAATCCTCTTTAGTCTTATATTTAATCTTTAATTTTGATGGAACCCAACAGAATAAAGAAAATGGTTTATGTGGAGGGAATTCATATAATTTTTTCTAATCATTTTAATTTATAAATTCTACCATCAATAATTCTTAACCAAAGATTTCAACAGCTCCTTCTATCAGGGTCACTTAGACGATATCAGTTGGGTCTGATATACGATAAGCTTCTTCCTCTTTCAATTCAATGATTTCCATAAAAATAAATATTAATATATATAATTTAATGGAAATTTTAAGAATATAATCTATTTTATAATATATTATAAATTCAAGGATCTATAAAAAGTATTTATATTTAACAAGATGGTTATCAGATTGATCTTATCTAATGAATAAATTAAAATATATGAAAAAGATCTGAAGAAACTTTAAATGATTTTATTATAGAAAATATTTAATTTATAAATACAAAGTTATTTAATATTATTTAAAAATATAAAATATAGAATATAACTCTATCTTTTTTTGGATAAATTAAGAATTATTTAAATTATTTAAATAAGTAAATAGAAGGGACAAATATATTATATTTTTGAATATTTAAGAAAGTCTATATTTGAGATGATAAAAAATGTATTAAATTAATTTTAGTATATTAAAAAAAGAAAAGAAAGATAAACATTTATGCTAAATTAAAATGAATTAATTATTATATATTGGATTATTTTAAATATAAAGTGAAGATTAGTATTTTATATTAATTTAAATATATATATATTTATATTAAGAGATGGAGCAAAAGCATTTGATGGTATTATTAATGAATAATATTTTAAGAGATACTATGTTGAGGAATAATAAGCATTACATAGAGCAGCTGCAGTTTATGGTTCTGGGTTAGCTATGCAATTAAACTTAGAGAGAAATATTTTAGGAGCTCCTGGATAAACATCATTTATTCATTTAGAGATTGCTATGAATAAATTGAATGATATAGATGAATTAGATTTTATGGGAAATAAGAAATTGGAATAAGAATATGTGAAAGGATTTTAATAAATATGAACATTAGTATAATGGAATTGTTAAGTTATTATCATAATAATCTCAATGATTTTCTAAGTTGTGTAATATCTGTGTTAATATGTTCTTCAAAATAAACATTCATTATAAATTCGCTTTTGTTGGCTCTTTTTAAAATTTCAGGTAAAGTCTCTATTAGTTTTTGTTTTTCTTAACAATTTAATTTGAATGATCCTACAAATGCACTTAAAGTTGCTGATGGTAATCCAAGTTAAGCCATTTCAAACCATTTTACAACAATTTCATCATAAACACTAACATCATACATGAGTAACACATGTATAAAATCATGAATCTTTATATTTTTAATATAAGAATTATACTTCTTTATATCTTTGATAAACATAGGCTAATTCTAAATCTGGAATATATTTAACTATTGGTCTTTCACCACTAGAGAAATCTCTATCCCTCATAAATTTTCCATATTAATAACTTTATATTATAGTTGAATATACTACCCAAATGTATTTTCATTTAATTTTAATAATTCTTCTATTTTGAATGTTTCAGGTGTAACTCTAGGTTTATCATTTAATATTCTCTAACCAACAGGATGCTGAATCATTCTTTAATGAATATCATATACACAATAATAACCTGATAATTCACCCAATTATGAAAGATGATTACCACTTAATAAATATTTATTTAATAAATTTACTTTAAAGGATATTTGTATGCATTTATGGCACATTAGAATAGAGTGGATAATCTTTCAAAATTATTTTTTAAGGGAGTGTGATTATTAATTAAATCTCTTAACATTTTAATTAATGTATATAAACTATGAGAATTTATTACCAAAATTATAAGGATAAGCATTTGGTATTGATATTGAATTTAGTAAAAAAAAAATTTTTTTAATTTAAATATCTGATGGAAATTAAATATATTTGTTCGATCCAATAGCATTAAATTTAGAGTAATACTTGAGAGATTTTTTTTAAAATGATGCTATCAAAATATTTTATAGTTGTGCTCAAGATTTGAAATGGTTGATAAAATAATATAAAATAATAGTGAATAACTATTGTGATTTATAAGTGTTAGCTTAAAAAGAACCAGATTAAAGTTTAATTGCATTATGGAAAAAGTATTGTGGAGTCTAATTTGAAAGATATGTAAAAAAAAGATTATAAAGAAGTGATTGGCTTGCAAGACCATTAGCTGAAGAATAATTATATTAGTTGACTTAAATTAAAGATAAGTTGAAAAAACAATCAAAGAATTTACATGGAGAGACTGTTGTTAAGAAATTAGATACAGATGAGAAAATTAAAGAATTTATAATGATTTTCAGAAAACATTTCTTATTATCTATGAATCCTTAATTTTTACCTAAGGAATGGGCTATTGATCATCAATTTATAAGAAACTTTGGAGAATTTTCCTGTGTATTATTAGAAGTTAGAATAAAATGAATAAAAGTAGGATTTACAATAGTAAGAATAACAAATATAATAAAAATGAGAATTTAATATATATAGATCTCTATATAATAATCAAATAGTTATTATATAGAGATAATTCTTATATTAAAAAATATAATCTAATAAATTTATTATTATTAATAACTATTTACTCATATGAGATGTTTAGAATCACAGATATTATCAAGAGATTTAAAATAGTTAAGAGATTAATCTTGATTAAATAATTAGATTAACAATTTAATTTATAGGATGGATATTGGATTTATTTTTAGTATTTATTATATAGTATCATATTCCTCTTATATTTGTTCACATTATACAAATTCATAAGACCCTAATAAATTACAATTATTAGATGGAGAATACATTATAATAGAACTCTGATAAAAGGCACTTTAAATAATTTAATTATAGCTGTTTGAATGAAAGAATTAAGATTACTAATAACTCATTGTTTAATATATAAATAATCACTTTAAAGTATTTTCTTTGAGATTTACCATTTTTGACATTAGATTGTTTAAAATCATTGTTTAATTTGCTTTAGGACTTTTAGTTTGGGCAAATAGACTTTCTGCAATTTGAGCTAATTCAAAACTTTTATTCTTTATTAATGATCTTTCTTTTATTTAAATCTTATTATTTAATACAAGTTATTAAATTTGTTTATTAGATGATTTGAACGTGCTATTATTTAAGCTATTATCTCTTGAGTGCCTAGGAGAACCAACAATAGATAGACAGGATGTTTTATCAAATGATAAGAGCTTAGTTAAAGGGTTTTTAGAGAGAGTTTATTTAAATTCTTAGTTGACTATAGGGGTTTCTTCAGTTTTAACATCATCTCTAGTTGTTTTTGGATAATCTTAAGAGACTTCGTTAATGTTTTCAGTAAGACAAATTTATGATTCTTCATCAATTTAAGTTAGTTATCGTGGTTCTAATATTGTTCTTTCTTCAATCAACATTTATTTGTTAAATGAATTTTGGAGATCATCTATTACTATAGTAAATATAGCTTAAAGATTTGTCTTAAATATCTAAGAATTTAACTTATAATGTTCTGCTAGTTTGAATTCTTTCAAGGAAATTTCCTTTTGGTTTGCTAATTTTAGTAATTCCTACTTATATCTGTTATGTACTTGAATAGTAAATTTGTGTTCTTCAGCAAATATATCTTTGATTAGATGATATATTCTATCTAAGAAGGTACTAGTAAGACGTTTGAAGATGTTTTCAATTTCTAAATACTTTAAAGTTTCTTTGTGTAGCCTTAACAAATCAATTTCTTGCATTGATAACTATCAATTTTAATTTATAAATATTCGTTAAAAATTAGATTTTAATATGAAATAATCATACGATTTAAGTCAGCATTGTAGTTTCATTAATATCTTATAATTTTCTAGTTTGAATCTAGAAACAAGTTTTGTAATTGAATAAATGTGATGATTTTTCTTTTGATTTTTTCTTATAAGATATTATTTACTGCTACTTTTGCTGATATTCAAAGTATTTTATTTAATAATTATGATTCTACTTTATATTCTCCAGAATTAAATCTATTCTAATAATTATTATTATCAATAAAATCAGGTTAATTATTCATATTATGAGAACTCTATTTTACTAGGGAAGTTTAATAGTTTTATAAATTTAGATTCATTTGAATTACTTTTATTTTATCTCATAATATGAATGAGATTTAATATTTGAAAAACATTACTAAAGATTTTTATATCTTATGAATATCTATTTGGTTTTTATAAATTTTCTATTTTTAAGATATTTCTATCTAAATTGATATAGGCAATATAGTTTAATTACCTAATTTATATAATATTTAGTAATAATTTTTTCTTATTTAATTAGTTATTTTTAATTAAAATTGCTTAAAATTTAGTCTAATGGATTAAGGTAAAAGAAATATATAAGTATCATCTTATAGTGTATTTGTAAATTGGAATAAATTTATATATTTTCATTCAACCAGAATGTTTATCATTTTTCTTCTAGTTATTGTTATTATTATTTGTTTATGTTTTGTTTGCCCCTTAATAAAATCCAGTTTAGCCTCCTCCTTATAAGGCAGCTCTTTATTAATCAGTCATATTCATAGTCTAAACACCGGCACCATTAATGTTAGGATTAAGACTCTAAAAGGATTTCATAACAAATGTCAAAACAGTTCTTCCAACCTAAAAATTATATTTTTATATAAATTACTTATATAGCAATTTTATCCATGCATATAAGATATGGAGTTTAGAGACGAACTAAAGTGCCGAATTTACTATTATTATCAACTATAACAAAATTCCCCTTTTCATATTTGATAAACGCATGTAATCTTGATACTGAGATATCTGAAATTCTAATTTCACATTAATGTCCTCGACCTAATTTGATTTAATCATCTGGAGTTCCTTTGATAAGATAGATTCCTCTTTAAGCCTTTTTATCCTTTTCTGATATTTATGTATTTTCAAGAATTATATATGGTTAATTTGGTCTTTCTAATGCAGCTAAGTCTAGCACTTTTCCTTTGAATCTAATTTATTGTGGCAATAATTCCTAACATACTTCACACTCTAATCTAAAAGATATATAATTATTAATACTTCTTCCATCTATATGAAATAGTATTGCCAGATTCTTTTTTATATCCTCTACTTTCTAACCATTGTTTAAGACAATTAAAATGCACATAAGCACAACTTCCATTACATTTACAAGGAGTAATAAATGGATCTTCTGGGGTTTCTTCTTCATTTAAACATATTTTGCACTATTATGTTACATTTCCATCTAAAGAAGGTGTTATTTTAGCTTCTGATTAGAAAACATCTTTCACTGTTCTTATTTATCCTTTACTGTCTNAAGATATTTCTATCTAAATTGATATAGGCAATATAGTTTAATTACCTAATTTATATAATATTTAGTAATAATTTTTTCTTATTTAATTAGTTATTTTTAATTAAAATTGCTTAAAATTTAGTCTAATGGATTAAGGTAAAAGAAATATATAAGTATCATCTTATAGTGTATTTGTAAATTGGAATAAATTTATATATTTTCATTCAACCAGAATGTTTATCATTTTTCTTCTAGTTATTGTTATTATTATTTGTTTATGTTTTGTTTGCCCCTTAATAAAATCCAGTTTAGCCTCCTCCTTATAAGGCAGCTCTTTATTAATCAGTCATATTCATAGTCTAAACACCGGCACCATTAATGTTAGGATTAAGACTCTAAAAGGATTTCATAACAAATGTCAAAACAGTTCTTCCAACCTAAAAATTATATTTTTATATAAATTACTTATATAGCAATTTTATCCATGCATATAAGATATGGAGTTTAGAGACGAACTAAAGTGCCGAATTTACTATTATTATCAACTATAACAAAATTCCCCTTTTCATATTTGATAAACGCATGTAATCTTGATACTGAGATATCTGAAATTCTAATTTCACATTAATGTCCTCGACCTAATTTGATTTAATCATCTGGAGTTCCTTTGATAAGATAGATTCCTCTTTAAGCCTTTTTATCCTTTTCTGATATTTATGTATTTTCAAGAATTATATATGGTTAATTTGGTCTTTCTAATGCAGCTAAGTCTAGCACTTTTCCTTTGAATCTAATTTATTGTGGCAATAATTCCTAACATACTTCACACTCTAATCTAAAAGATATATAATTATTAATACTTCTTCCATCTATATGAAATAGTATTGCCAGATTCTTTTTTATATCCTCTACTTTCTAACCATTGTTTAAGACAATTAAAATGCACATAAGCACAACTTCCATTACATTTACAAGGAGTAATAAATGGATCTTCTGGGGTTTCTTCTTCATTTAAACATATTTTGCACTATTATGTTACATTTCCATCTAAAGAAGGTGTTATTTTAGCTTCTGATTAGAAAACATCTTTCACTGTTCTTATTTATCCTTTACTGTCTCTGATTTCGATCACATGGTATTCAACTCTACCTAATTTTAGTAGATCCCCCTCTTATAATGTATAACCCTATACTGTAATAAATATTAATACCTTTTAAACACCATCAGCATTTTTTAAACTACGAACGATTAAATAATTTTCATTTTCTGTTGAGTTTTAATTAGGTTGTATAAAATATTAGTCTGAATCTTAAATAAGAATTATACCTCCTTAAGCTTAAATGGATGTTAGAGGTAAGTGTGCCTCATCCTTAGCCTTTCCATCTTATATAACTATTTCATTCTCTATAATAAATTAACACTTTCAAACCTTCTCTGCTAACTTTGCATGATCCTTCAACCCTATGTTTTTTAACGCTTAAAGATTTAGTCTCATAATCAAACAATCCATGAGAATCTTTTTGCCATGTAACAGCTTTCATTTCCACACTACAAATATTATGATTATTTACTAGTTCTTATTCTTTGATATAAAAGGAAGGGTAGTTGTCATTTATTCTTGTATTTTTTTTTTGATTTAATATAATTTATTATTCACATTCAAAAACTCATCTCCACCATAAATATTACTATCATCTCGTCATTAAGACTTATAATTAAGATATTCTCAAAAAATGAGCTCTATCGACCCATAAATAAAAATGTGTATTTCCTGTTTGTCAATTATAGTTTCCACTATAATTAAACGATAAATAATAAAAATAGAAGGCTGATATCAAGAAATCAAATAATAATAAAAATTGAATGGTTTTGAGATTTAAAAAAGTAAATTTTGTTTGTTTATTTTACATAATTTATAAATATCATTATGTTTGAAATTAAAGAACTGGTTTAGATTAAAATTGATATATTAATGAATAGAAATTCTAATATTTTTATAATCCATAATTATTAACTGTTTTCTTTCAGATATTTTATTCATATCAGATAATTATTTCTTTGTTTAGAATGTACTAATTTTTATTAGACATCGATGATCAGATGAATATATGTAAAAGATTGATATATATTCATTAAACAAAATTGAATACAATTAATTTAACCTATGTTTAGAAAATTAAAATATTATCAACTCAGTAGTAAGCAAAATACAAATAATTTGAGATTAGATACAAAATAGAAATTTATTTAGATTATATATCTATTTATTTTGTGGATATATTCTATTTGGAAGCAGAAATTCAATTCTACTAATACAGTTTAAAAATTAATAATAAAAAATATTAAGTCTGATTTTTAAAGAGGTAAATTGATAGTACAGAATATTAATGTTAGAATCTTAACTAAAAACCTTTAGCAGGTCTTTTGATGGATAAAAATAATTAAAATGATAAAGTAAATCAATTTTCTAAAAAAAAATAATCTAATTGGAGCTTTGAAATATCTGGAAAAAGATTAAGATGAATCATATTGAAAAAGAACAAATTGCAAGTTATAAGTAAGTATTAAATTATAAGAAACAAGTAACTCTTAGGTTAAACTAATTTTTTATGGAAATAATAGTTTCATAAAAGTTCAATTGAAACTCAATTTATTTAGTAATCTTTTAATAATCTCAAAAAATCAGCAGAAACTTGTGTCCTTAGAAAAGTGAATATAGCATTTATATAGTTTTCTAAAATAGAATATGTTAGGGGTTTTGAAAGAATAATTTGATTCTGATGGATCAATTATGATCATAACTGTTTAATTGTTTGAAGAATTTAAAGCAAATGAGAAAATAATATAGGAAGGATGCATTTATATACTACTTAATTAGAAGCTTTGATTTAATTTATATTTATGTCTTGGTTATTTAATAAAGCTTAACAGCCAGCACAACAGCTCAAATTACCAGCCTAATTTGCTGAGAAGGTCTTAAATTTAGAATTGGATGTTGACTCTAATGCTGCTTCAAAAGATGAGATTCAAGAACTATTATAACTCTATAGTGTAATCAATTACTCCTAATCTTTTTAGTAAGCCGTAGAATACTATTCTTCTATGAAATCTGAAAGATACACAGTATTTACAAATAAAATTCAAACCTTATTGATGAAACCTTATGTAAATAAAATCTTGGGATCAGAAGCCAAATAGGAATAAAAATAATTTCAATAGCAAAATGTACAGAAAGAATAAATCAAGAATAATATCTAATTTATTTAGCAGATGGATAGCAATAAATAGGTTTAATAGATGATGACTGCTGCAATTGATGAAAAGATCAAAATAGAAAATATGATAGCTGACGATTTTAAATTATAAGATCATAGAGTCTAATAAAGAATGCTAATGAGAATAAAGGTACTTTTATGATCAATAATAATTTTAAGGATCCTTCCAAGTACAATTTGGCTATCTCGAAAAGTACTTCCTTGAGACATCTAAAATTAGACATTGAAACTTAAAGTTAATAGTCAACACTACCTGATATGTAAGAACAAGGGTTAGAAAGTATATCAGAATAAGCATTTGATAAAATATCAGAAGCTGAAGCATAATAACAGTTTACTGATTTAATTAAGAATGATATTGATTCAACTGAACAAATAACTCAAACCCAAGAACTGAATATATAATCTAATCAGATTTCCCTACCGATAAAACCATCCTAGATAGAGGATTATCATTAAGCTTATTTAAATGATGATCCTCAACCTATTGATTAATAAAATTGGACACCATAACTAGGAGATTTTAGTCATCCAAAAACAAAAAAAGTTAGAGACATGGTTAACAAAAATTAAGTTCTTAAGAAATAAAAAATGGAACTGAATAACGTTTTACCATGTTGAATTTCTATAAATGTAAATTTTCTATCATATATAATTATTCTAAATATATAAAGTCTTACTTAATAATTAGTTATTTTATCTAAGGTTTGCTATGTTGGAAAATATTAATAATATTTCAATATATAATTATATATCTAAATGGGATAAGAAAATTCAAATACAAAACTGAGTTAAAATATTATTGTTTTTGGAGTCAACTTGTTACTAGATGAAAAGCTTATGGGTTCTGAATGGTAAAAGGATTAAAGTATATTTAACCATTTATTTTTATAGTTAATTGGTGTCAAGATTTTACATTGTACAAAAACAGTATTGAGAAACCTAACTAACTTTTGTGGTGTCCCAAATAATGTGAAATAATACAGCAAACAGTTGAATCTATAATTTTAAATATAGAATTTGAGGGAGTATTATATGTTTTTGAGCACACTTAAGATCAATTTATTTTGAATGAACATAGAAAATTGATAAAGTGGTTAATGAGTGAGGATTCTATGAGATAATGTTCATTAATTTTGTTGTGTGTGTCTAAATCAAATGATCTAGCAATTAATATAAAATCATAAATGGAAATAGAATTAGATTTGGAATCTATGGATTCTAAATAAGCAAGACATTTGATAATTAAATAAAAAGATAAGGATAGCAATTTATAATTTAAAAAGATTATTTCACAATTGATTAAAATGAAGAATGATTCATGATATAAATGATATTATATCTCTTAGTTTTAAATATCTTATTACATCCCCACATTCATTAATAACTTTATCATAAATTGTTAAGGTCCTGAAAGTTTTTTTATTTATATAATTTTGACATTTTTATATGCATAGAGTTTTATTTTGAAAAAACGCAAATTTATCTAAGTTTTTATTTTTTCAAGTTTTTAAATTAAATTAAAAGTTAAATTGATCTTAAACCTATAATTATCAAAAAAATATCAATTGATGAATTAATGATTTTTAATTTTATTATTCAACTTTTTACTCTTTATATATATTTAACTTACCTATATATATACAAAAATCATCTGAAACTAATACATAAGTGTTATGATTATTTAGAAAATAAAGATTAAACATTTATTGAAGATTGAAATATTAAAAAATTAAATCAATTGCAAAATTGCTTTTAAAAAAAAATGAATATATTAATCTTTATTTATAAGATGAATAATAATTTAATTTTTATTATTGAATATTCATTTTATGGAGTATAGTTTATAATGACTCAATAAAAATATTGTAGTATTTATAATTAATTTATAATATTTATAGATAGAGTGCATCATACACAATTAATGACTTCACATTTCAAAGGAAAAGGATAAAACAGAGGAGCAAAACTATTTCAATCACAATTATTATTATGAGCCAACAATTTGAAGACTTTTAGATTATTGATGCAAATTTGGAATTAACGAATGTCATATTTTTATTGGTTTTATCTACATCATCATTTAATTTATTAAGATCTGTAATTTATTGGTTAATTGTTTGATTTATATTCTATCCTTAATACTTTAAAACAATTGCCTTAAAGATTAATATAAAAAATTACTTGTTCATTGGTCGAATCTAATAATTTATCTTATTCTTATTAGAGATCTTTTTGATTTTTGAAAAGTTCTTTATTTGTCATATTGCTTAATTCAGCCAATTATTTTGGAGCTATTTACTATTCTTATTTTGTTTCAAGAACAGCTTTCTTAAATTGCTCAGAAATTAAGTCCCTTTAATTCTTAAACTCTTATAATTAATTCCTACGTTTCTCTTATTCTTTCTGCATCAAGGTATTCTCTTAAAGTTTCATCAAATCACCTAAGAGCACTAATTCACGATCTTAAATTCTTTAAGTATATTAGTACCCAAATTTGTTAATTGACCTCTAATTTCACCCTCAATTATGGTAAACTATTAACCAGCTTTCTTTTTTTATTCTCTTTTATTGATATCAGTTTTAATAGATACAATTAGTTTCTAAATTCGATCAATGTCATTTTTATATTGATCACTCATATTAATAATATTAATAATTACAAAATGAATGAATGATGTATTATAATCTGATGTTAAATCAATATATTTAATTATCTGATCTTTTATATGAACATATTATAGAACATAAGAATTTGAGAAAAAGAATTATAATCATTATATAATAATGTTTATAATTAATATATAATATAAAGAATTAATTATATGAAAAGATTTATACAAATCCAAATTCTCAAAAATGTTAATGCAAAACATAAATATATACATTTTAGATTCTAACCTATAACATTCTCTAGAAAGATACTCTAACCATTTGATTTAAGATATATTGTTCCTTAAGAGATTATTAAAATCAATGGATCTGTTTATGTTAGTGCCTTAACTACAATTCTTAAATGTACAACAACTATAATCAACCAAAGAGGAGTTATAAATTTAACTAGGACTACATTTGTGTTATAGAGGTATGAAATTAGTCATAATCGATATAATACATTAAAGATTTATTGTCTTGAACATTTTTAATTCAGATTTTAAAAGATATTAGGATATTTTATAATAATTTATCTAAATTGTTCAATAATATTGATAAAATATATGGTGAATAATATAAAAATTAAAAATTAATTATTTGTTTATGTTTCATTTGATTTTTTAAATATATATATAATATTATCTAAAATTAGATATGAAGAATCGCAAAATCGATCCACAAGAGTAAGATACTACCAGTTCAGGTTATTCAACACCAGATGAGAAATGTGTGTAAAAATAAGCTAAAATCAAACACTTAAAAAAACATGCATTTGTCAATCGGATTTCATTCTTAGATGATATGGATAAGGATTCAGAATTGACTAAAAATAAATTGGTTGGTTTTTACAATATGTTATATGTTGTGGCCTTCTATTATTTTATCATAAATCCTATCATGACATATTGGAAAACTGGATAATGGATTGAAACTTCATTATACAATTAAATGCGTCGAGATCTCTTCATGTGTATTGTAACATGGCCATTGGTATTTGATTTATCAATATGAAATAGTTCTATGCTTGGAGTCACATAGCCTTGTTGATTCAATATTTAGCAATGATGAACATACCAAAAGTGTTAATTTTTATAATACAACATATCAGTCAAATATGTATGTTTGTATATGCACATTATTTGGTCTTAACTCGAGATTGGTACTTACCTTAAGGTGCCTTTGTAACATTTCAATCATGTGTATTCTTCTTCAAAATGCATTCCTATACTATGACAAATTATAAAATGAGAAGAGAGTGGATTGATTAAGGTTGTCCAAAAAGTACTGATCCTTTTAGTTATCCTAATAATATTAACTTTAAGAATTTTACTAAGTTTATCATGACTCCTGTATTAGTTTATGAACCTCAATATCCCTAATCAGGTAAGATAAGATGGTGGTATGTTATTGTTAAATTTATCAATACAATTTCAATGTTAATTATGGGATATATGATTGTTTCCAATCATATTTATCCAATAATTTTGAATGTAAATGCTTTAACATTAGTTGATTCTATATTTTAAATGACTCTACCTCTGATATTTTTATGTTTAACCTTATTTAATATGATCTTTGAGAATTATTGTAATTTTTGGGCTGAACTTACACATTTTGGAGATCGTTAATTTTATACTGATTGGTGGAATTCTACAGATTATGAAGAATTTAATAGAAATTGGAATAGACCTGTTTATGAGTTTCTATATCGTCATGTATATTTGGAACTTATATTTGAATTTGGATTTGGAGTAAAAAAGGCATAATTAGCTACATTTCTGTTTTCAGCTATTTTACATGAATATACATTAGCAGTAAGTTTGAAATAGATTACTCCAATAATGATTATGTTTATGATGATCTAAATACCAGTAATGTTATGTACAAAGAGAATAAAGGGAACTAAATTTGGTAATTTATTTTTTTGGTGGGGAATTATTTAAGGATTACCATTAATTTTAAATTTATATCTTAGATTCAATGAATTGCCAAAATTATTGTTTGAATGAGTATGAATAAATTATATATATATATATATTTATCAAATATAATCAATTCATTTTCTTTAATTCGTAACTAAGCAAGGCTTTTTATAAAAGAATATTCCCTTAACAAATCTTTAATTGCAGTTCAATTTATTATTTGAGTATTTATCGATGCTCTTCCATTCTTTTTAATAATGCATTTGTTTATTGAGTTATAAACCCAAAAACTTAAGGTCGTTTCTCATCTTTAACAATTTAGGAATATTAATTAAAAATTCTTTGAGCATCACTTTACATCAATTATTTTGTATCAAATTTTGGTTCACCATATTACAAAACAAAATTGGCTATAAATTATATTGGTATATTTAAATACCATTAGATAATTTAAGTTTTTTAACTATTACATCTTCACTCATTATATTAAAAAAAATATAAAAAATAATCATATTGATATAATTTAAATTAAAAGTTCTTTACTTTCTTTTTCTTAAGAGTAATAGGAAAAAGAATTCTTTTTAGAAATATTAATCATCAGTTTAAAATGATTTTATATTATTGAGTACTAAGTCAGTTACAACTAATTTCATTTTCAATCAAATATACAAATTGATTTTTGAGTTAATTTATTCCAACTGGAATTACAGAGAAGTAAATCAATTTGAAATTCAATTTTTGTATTTGATCTCTTTCTCTTTAATTTTAACATTACCTTTTTATAATTCCTGAGCTTATGATTAATCTAATATAGAATTTATACATGTTGATTAACTTAAGTAAATTTCACAATAGAAATATATAGTTATACATCTTGTCTAAAATAGAAAGAAGATGGTACTTCATTTGCTCTCATTTCTCTATATTATTTTTAATTAATTAGTTTCAAACATATATAACTTAAAATGTTATTGAATTACAATTAATTGTATCTTCTTGACCTATTATTCTCTCAATTTCTACAACCAATAAATTTTCGCTAATCTTAATTTAGCAGAAAAATGAGAAATCCTATCTTCATATTCAAAAGAATTTTAATATTAATTAATTACTTTTTTATTAGCCACTTTAACTAAGTTTACAAATCTCTTACAAAAAAAATATTATATTTAGAATGTTATTTTAAGATGTATTTTTATTTTTTTATTAAGTCAATATTATTATAAAAACTAATTTATAAATTTTTATCTTCTTAATTAATATTCATTCTTCGTGATTTAATTGTTAATATAATTGGAATATATTGCAAATTCTATTAAATGTGTATTAATCAATCATATTAAGATAAAACTTTATCATATTTCTTTTTAGCTTATCTATTCTAACTTGATTTAAATCTCATATAAAGAACTACATGATTTCTATCACATAATTATGATATTATTTGCTTAGTTAATTAACTTAAATTTTAAATAGTAAGATTATAGTCACTTTGATAATATTTAATATTGGTTCAAACATATGTATTTATACAATTAAATATAATTAAATTATCAATAGAAGATTTGCAAGAATGTAAAATGATTTTGTTGCTAAAGAAGAAGAATAACAAACCCCAGCATCTTTTGAAATGATTGGTTCGGTAATATTCTACAATAAGATAGATGAGGGATTAAAATTCTTAAAGTTCTATTATTTTACAAAAATAAACAAAAATTGTAGAAAAATTTTATATTGCTTTGGCCCGACTATAAGAAGCCTAATACAAAGAGTAAAATTAAATTACTCCAAGATACCCTTTTGTTTTTTAATACTCATTCAATGAGTTAATTGTAAATTTAAATATATTATTTTTTTGTAGGTTCATCTTGGAGACCATTAAGTCTAATTACATTAGGAATAAGATTCAATTAAATATAAATAGAAAAAATTAAGGTGCTTAGAGAAAAAGCCCATATTCCATTCAAAGCCATCTGTATAAAAGCGATATGGTTTTTCTTTGTAAGATTAAAAAGACTCAAAGAATATACCAAAGAATTACTGTAAAGCTATAATCAATTTTGCATAAAAAAATTAACAATTATGCTTAAAAATTCTTGAAGATGAATTATAAGTTGCTAAATTTATTGAGTTTTTATCAAATCAGAAAAAGAAATTACTTAACATAAAAGTATTCAGTGCATTACTTCAATAATGTGAGGATCCTTCTTTAGAAAAATTTAATAGAACTTTCAGAATTATAAGGTATATATTTCTATTAAAATAGTCAAATTTTTATAAAAAAATAAGCAATTAATTATATTTATAATTCGAAAATTGTTTAATAAAATTGGCATATTAGATATAGATAATAAATACATAAAGGAATCAGAAATCCTAGAAATTTTTCTCACATAAAGAAACTTTGAAATAATAATATATTAAGTAATAAAAATTATAAAACTTTTTCTAAATAATAATAAAATTTTTAATAAGATCTTTCAAAAATAAATATTATAAGATGATAGTTTTTATTATAATATTAATTTATATTTTAAGAATATATTTATATTTTTCTAATTATTCAATTACAATCATTCTAATAGAATAATTAGATAAATTCTATTTTCTTTAATTGATATATTAATATATATGAGTAAGATTTTTGAGGATAGAAAACATATAAATTATAATTCCTTTTTCTTTAATTAAATTACAAACAATATATAATAAAATAAACTACATCGATTATTTATTTGTGATATCTTAACAAAATATTAAATTATGTTAAAAATCTTAGTCTTTGAAAGTCAATTAAGTGATGAAAGAATCTCACTTCCTGAAATTCTTTCGCAAATAAAATTCTTTAATTAAGAATTGCAAGCCTACTTATTTTATCAAAAGCATGATTTTTCAAAATAATTATATTTAATTTATTGAAATCAAATTTTTATCAGAAATTAGAAAAAACTCTAATTTATATTCCAAATATATTTTTAAACATTCATATCAGTAAAGATTCTAGAAGTCTACAAAATATCTATCAAATTTCTTCAACGTTTAAGTAGATTATAGGATAAAAGAATCAATCTATCTAATAGTTAAATTAAGAGGTTAATAGTAAAAATTTAATGAAAAAATTAGTAAAATCTTTAAATTATAAATCAAATTAAAGGAATAGCTACAATAATATGATTATTGAAGTGAATTGCATTTTTATCTAAGTTATTAATTATTTCAAAATTAATAATTTTCAAATATCTAGAAGATACCAGCCATTTAGATCATATTTAAAAATAATAATTCCATAAG
Source organism: Paramecium pentaurelia (assembly GCA_905183005.1). NCBI lineage: Eukaryota > Ciliophora > Oligohymenophorea > Peniculida > Parameciidae > Paramecium > Paramecium pentaurelia. The sequence goes on from CAJJDO010000087.1 coordinate 183,365, forward strand.
AACAACTTATTTATTAAAAATCTCTTAAACCCAATATTGTCTCATTTTCATAGTCTCAATAAAAGTTAGCGATCCCTTTAGATAATTCAAAATATGTAACATACTATCTAAATAAATTGAGATCAACTGTTCAAAGCGATTTTAGAGTTACATACTCTAAACTTAAACATTAGTAAATAACTTTAGATATGGATTTATGTAGATGAACACTTGACTTAAAGTTATTTAAATTAATTATAGCATAATTACAAGATAAGTCAAATAGAATACGTTAAGAGATGTCAACTATTATTCTTAAATTCGAATTTGAATTAAATAAATGTCTAAAAAGATAATAAAAGGAAAAATCACTAAAAATTGCTAAAATTAACAGATAAATAGAATTTGGCTACTTGAATATGAAAAATGAATAAAATAGTAATAATTAATTATTACTTATTTAAATTTGTTACATCATTATTAATGCCATGTTCCCTTTCTCAAAAAGATTTAGGCACTCCATATGAACTGCATAATGTATCAGCTCTTGAAATTTTGGACTTATATTGATTATATGTGAATTAACTGACTTGACTAGCACATTCAGATTCTTCAGTGTCAACAGCTGATTATTCCAAACAACTCTTTGAAAAGAATTTGAATCTCTAAGAGATTAATTAATATTTAATACACTATGTTCCAAAAACATAGATTGAGGTGGAATCTTTTTCTTCGACAATGCCTCAAAATCAATACCCTCAAAAAAGACATGTTATTAAGCCTATTAAAGATTATATCTAGTATTAACATTCACATCAAGTAAATGTGATAGTAAATCCTTAGCTTGAGTTGAGATGGAAGTATTTTCAAATTCAATTTATTCTGTATCACATCCAATTAACATTTGATAAAGTACAACACCGAAACTCCAAACATCACATTTATTAGTATATCCTTGATTTCCTAATACTTCAGGTGCTAAATAATCAATAGTTCCACATTTTGAGAATTAAAGTCCATCATTTCTAGTTGATAATCCAAAGTCTGTAAGTTTGATGTATCCTTTATCCAATAATATGTTTTATGGTTTAAGATCTCTGTATACAATACCATTTAAATGTAAATATTCTAAAGATAATAATATTTAGGCAGCATAAAACTTTGCTACATCCTCTGAAAATTTTCCATAATGTTTTAAATACTAAAATAGTTCCCCTCCACTCATATATTCCACTACTAAATATAGTTTCTATTAAGTTTGAAAAGCCTCTATTAATTTAACAATAAAGGGACTATCCAGAATTTCTAACAATTATCTTTCTGTTTTTGCACTTCTTCTCATCCATTCTGAAGTCAAATTTCTCTTATTAATAATCTTCATTGCATATAGTTAGTCTATTGATTCATTAATAAATAAATTACTGTTCTTTTTGTGTTAAACTAACATGACTTTTCCAAATCCACCTCTCCCTAATACTTTAAGTAATTGATAGTCTTTAATACTAGCTTGATTAAGAATTGGTTCTGTATTCTAATCATTCAACTATTTAAATGCATAAAACTCATCAACAAAAGTATTTCTGCATACTATATCATTATGATGAGGTTTCAAGCACTTGTTTCCCATTATAAACAAAATATTTATATTTTAATAAATCCCCATAAACCCAAGCAGATATAAATAGAATTTATATCTATTGGAATATTATATTTGAATATATTTTCTAGTAGAATTAGAGATAGCAAATATAATTCAAATAATTGGCAGACATCATGTATTATATTAGTAGCATATTAAATTTATGATTATTTTAATATAATATTTTAAATCTAAGATTAATGTACATTTATATGAAATAAAATAAATGTATTGTTTATTATTTAATGACATATATAATTGTATCTTAAATCAATAATTAATCTTTTTTGTTTATTTCTAATATAAAATAATTTCAATATGACTAATCTCTTTTATATACATATAAATTTAATTAAAATTATATAATAATTCTAATCTTAGCTTAAATATAATGAATAATCTTAGGTAGTCCAATAAATTATTTAAAAGCATATTATATTATATTCTTTTTAGAAAAATTATAAAATTATTGTTAAATTGATATTTTTTTCAAGTTTATTTAGTATTAATTGATTAAGCAAAATAATTGTCAATTTTGTTTTATAACCATTAATAAAATTCTGGGTTCTCTTAAGTTTTCTTATACCATGGATACTTTTCAAAACTTTTAGTATATTTTACAATCTTTTCAATCAACTAAAATGCAAACTTGATAATAACAAAAAAAAATATACTTTTCTTGCAATTAATGCTACTAGCCATGTTGGTACAAAGGATAATTATGGATTACAATTATTGACAGCCTTTATTTTACATCTAGTTTTAGTTATTGGAGTTATTTAAAAAATGTAATAATTTAATTACAATCTTACATTCTTTGATTTATGAAGTTATAAATCATAATAATCTAAAAATTATTGATCTTGATCTATAGATTTACATAAAAATAAAATTGTTCCATTCTCCTCTAATCTATCAATACCTTAACCTAAAAATACTGTTTCTCTATTAGAAATAACTGGAAAATATAGTTAACTCATACAAACCTTCTATGTCTTTGAAAGTGTTTTTATTGTTGTAGCATGATTACAAAAAGGAACATATTCAGAAAACAATTCCACTTCTGTTATCAAAGACATGAGTTTAGCACAATCAGCTTCAATTTCTGCTTCCATAAGCAAAGAAACTGTTGATGATTTTGGTGGAAATTTATAGGAAATACTAATTCCATGACTATTTTTATCTAATGTCCATCCAGTAGAATCCAATTCTATTAAATTTTTTGTCATGAATTCATACGAACTCTCTATTACAGATAACCTTATGATTTAATCCTATGACAGTTGAGTTTTATCAATTAATTATATAGTTTAGTATGCCTTTAATTAATTACAAAAATACTTTGTCTAATTTTGAATCATTATCATAACTTAATACTATATTATAAAGTTCTTGGCATGAAGGACCAAGTTGAATTTCTGAAAGAATTTATTGATTTTCAAATTATTAAAAATTTATTTCTTAAGCCGAAACATCTATAATTGTCTAATTATTATGAATTTAAGGAGATTATAATTCTTGATGTTTTATTTATTCTCTTTAGACATGTGTTAACAAATTCTTTAATTATTAAGGTCTTGGTGGAGAATGTTCTATTAAAATTTATTAAAAATAGTATTTACATTCCCTATAGAAATCATAAAATTTGATCATTTCTTCATTAGTGTCCAATTATTAGATTAAATCAGTAACCTGCTCCTTATAATAATTATTAAATATGTTCTTACTTTATTAAAACCTTACATGCACATTAATTTTTCTCTCACAAAAACGTAAATCTGATACGCCTCATGGAAATCTTATCTATTTTAATAATATTCATTGATATCCTGCATCTAAACGATTATCATATAAAAAATACTAATTTTTCGAGATCAGATTTCAATTCCTTATAACTTAATTTATCAAAGAAATTACACTAGAAGTTGTCTGTAAAGATTTTATTTTTGTTTTACATCTAAGCAAATTATTTATTCTAACTATTTAGATTTTTAAGGAATTATTAAATGAATTTTATAGTTGATCAGCTAATTAAACTATGTTACAAAATTTAGATATCCATAAATTTAACAATATTGAATCAATAAGGTATTCTTTAATAGAGACTAATAATTAAATTTGTATGTAATTCAATGTGATTAATTATTACTTAAATCTAATCATAAATATATGTATAATTTATGCAATATTTACAGTAATTGTATATTCATGTAATTAATAGATAAATAAAGTTAGAGAATATTTAAAAGATACTATTTTGACTATATACTTTTAAGGTTAATATAAATTAAATTTCTATCTAAAAATTAACTTTTTATATTAAAAAATGGATTTTACAAAATATAAAATATAATATACTTTTTAAATTAACATAAATTTTCAATTGAAATTAGGAATTTATTACAATTAATAATGATCTTAATAGATAGGTATAGTTTTTAGATTATTCTATTACTATGTGATTTTTAAGATATAAATAAATGATTCAACAATCTAATACAATATATCTTTAAAATAAGATGCAAAATTAATTTATTTTATTCTAAAGGTATAAAAACTTATAAAATTATTTGGATTAACATTTTCTTCAAAATTTTGATAATAATTTGTAGAGAATATTTAATTTAATTAACAGTGAAATGCTCAAAAATTATTTACTTTCCTTTACATGTAAATATATCCTGAATTTATTTGGATTTAGTTTAACATTCAAAAGAAATTTATGTTTAATTTTAATTTAATATAAATTGGTTGACTCATTTATAAATATATTAATTATTCTATAATAATCTAAATAATCAATCACTATTTTTAGAATTTTAGTTTTGAAAACAATTCAATTGTAATAATTATATAATTTTAATGTATATTTCATGTATAAATAAATAACATTATATAGAATTAGATGAATAGAATAAAATAAATTCTTTTTCAATAATTCACATTAAAATGGTGGATCCTTTTGAAATTGTTATTCCCCTAAGCTAGCACAAGCATGGAAGTTTGATTAAAACCTAAATGATTCCAAGATTTCAAATCTATTTAATATGGTTATAATAAATACTTTTGAAAGACAGTCATAAAAGCCATTATTAGAGATTGAATTTGAATTTCTACTTCAAAATTCTAATCAGAAGTTTAGATTAAGTTTGAAATATTTTACATACTCCAAACTTGATATAAACTAATTTACTTTTGATATTAGTTGATTTTAATCAAAATTTCAGCTTGGGATAGATTAGTAGATGATAATTTTGGAAATTATCCAACCATATTAATTTATTGATGGTGAAACATCTAACTCTTATAGAGCAAAAGGATGCCTCTAGTTTTAATATTATGTAATAAAATTAATATTAAAAATGATAATATAAAATTTTGTAGTATTTAAAACATAAATATTTAAATGTATACAATTTTAATTTATTGAGTTATTTTGTGATAAATTTAAATTTGTTTTTTCCTCTTAATTTTAAATTAAGTTTAGGATTTAAGTAATGATTAGATTTATGAAATGATATCTAAAAAAGATAAAATATATGTTAGATCTCTACAATTTCTATAAATAAGCTTTGAAATTAGTTGATATGTAGTATAAATAAAAAATGAAATAAAATGATAAACATCCTATAAAATCAAAAATTCCAGTTGCAAAGGGAAAACATGCATTTGAATGTGGAGGTTAAAGTATTAGTTAAAAATTTAGGTCAGACATTTATAGTGGAGGAGAAATACGAATTCATAAAGTAAATAGGATAAGGAGCTTATGGAGTAGTATGCTCTGCGAAAAATAAAAAGAATGGTTAGATGGTAGCAGTTAAGAAAGTATTTATATGAATTAAATAAAGATTCCAAATGCATTTGAGGATTTAGTGGATGCTAAGAGAATAGTGAGAGAGATCAAATTATTAAGTAATTTCAAATTGTTATTGTTAGAGTTTTTTGATCATGAGAACATTATTTCTTTAGTAGATTTACCTAGACCAGAATCAAAAACAGGATTCAATGATATATATATAATAACAGACTTAATGGGCACAGATTTACATAAAGTCATTTATTCATCATAAGCTTTGACAGATGAACATATTTAATATTTTGCATATCAAATGTTAAGAGGATTACTTTATATACATACAGCAAATGTTATACATAGAGATTTAAAACCAAGTAATATCCTTTTGAATAAGGATTGTGACTTAAAAATTTGTGATTTAGGATTAGCTAGAGGTTATGAAACAGAGGAAGAATTTAAAACTGAATATGTGATAACAAGATGGTATAGAGCACCAGAAGTTATTTTGAATGCATCTGAATACACAAAAGCAGTTGATATATATGCAGCAGGATGTATTATAGCAGAACTTTTAGGTCGTACACCATTATTTCCAGGTAATTATTAAATTAATAATGTAAGGTGAGGACTATTTAGATTAAGTATAGAGGATTATTTCAGTTTTAGGAACACCTACTCCTGATGATATGAAATATATAGGAAATCCAAATGCTATAAATTATATTAAAAGTTTGCCTAAAAGAACAAAACAGTCATTTACTTAACTCTATCCTAAAGCAAATCCAAAAGTTTGTGAATTATTAACTAAGATGATTACATTTAATCCAGATAAAAGATATACTGTTGAATAATGTTTAGAACATGATTATTTTGATGGATTACATAATCCAGAAGCTGAACCTAGATGTGATAAAGTATTTGATTGGAGTTGGGATAATTTTGAATTAAAAAGAGAAACATTATAAAAAATGGTTTATGACGAATCTTTATAATTTAATCCTGTCAAATTGTGAAATAACTATTAATATTAATTTTCATTTCTACTAAAGATCAAATATTTTGTGATTCCAATATCCTGAATATTCTTATTTCATCTAATTTACTTCTTTTAATATATTCCTAAATATATATATACAAATTTATTACTCTATACATTATTATAGATTTTTATGACTAGATTTCCATAATTCCCATATGATTTATTATCCCATTTATTAATTATTATCTTAATATTAATCAAATATCCCTTAACAATCTTATAGAAATGGTTATATTATATCAAAGAATGGTTTAAAAGTGGGTCTAAAATTAAATGTATGAATTGAGAGGAGACAATGTATAATTAAAGATCTTAATATATTTATTTATCGAATAGCTAAAGGACAGTTTTTTAATTCTTTTGATTCTTTTGAAATATCTTCAAGTTATGAATATATTAAATCATTTTGTATTTACTTTTTTATTAATTCATTCATACTATTGTAATGAGGAAATATACTATTAAAAGATCCTTATATTCTATGAAATTCTTCTTATAAAATTACTAAATTAGGTTTAAGATTAATATTTGGTAATTCTTTACATTAAATTATACGATTAAGATTTATTGATAATGCATCTAATTTAGATATTAATTATTCATCTATAAAATTCTAAATAGATATAATTACTTACATATTATTATTTATTACAATCAAATAAATTGATTATTTCAGAAATACAAGAATCTACTTTAGAAAGTGTTAATAATATATGTTTCTATGAATTATTTTTTTATTCAAATTGCACCTCTTGTTCATGCAATTATTATGATTAAATGTATCTTAATCGTTCCAATTATTTATCGCAAAACGTACTAATTTTATATGCTCCATCATATGTATCCTAAATGTTCTCCATAGTATCTCTCAAATTAATAAGCTTGTTATAAACTGTTATACTTAATTTTCTAATTCATATTATATCTGTCTTGTTAATTAGACAATTTAAGTCATACGAAAAATTTGTTATTGTTTGCTTAATATATTTTAGGACAACAATAAAAAACGTCTTTAATTATAATGTAAAGTTGTTTTCATTATCTTTTCATTCAACAATCTATTTAATAAAAAATGTAATTCATACTCCTAATATTCTTTATTTTAATTTTTCAATAATATTAAATCAGATTCTAAATTTTTTACTTTATCATTTAATAATTACATTTCTCTTTATTTTTCTTTTAATTTTACTTATAATTATCTTTCATTTATTGTTATTGTAGTTTTTTATGATTCTGTCTAAGAAACATTAATTTATTAATTTATTTCTTCTTTTTTTATTTAAGAAGATTTTTATTAATTTATTTATTTTTCAGTTTCTTTGATTATAGGTGGTTTACTTATTTTTTATTCCTATTGTTTTGCTATCGGAAGCTTTTTATTTAAACTATTAGATTTTTAATCAGATTTTTTAACAATTGAAGCTTTACTTATTAAATCACTACTGCTTAATCCATCATTCTCTTAAATAAATTAATTAACTTTTTCTTCTAGCTACTTTTTTTCTAATTTTGAATTACTTAAATTTGAATTGTGTTTTTTAGGTTGCATTGAAAAATTAAAATTAAATAATATAAAATAAATTATTATATTAATAATAAGTTGAATATTATTCTCTTAATTGTATATTGTAATTATAGAATGTACAATATTAAACAATCATAATATATTATCATTCTTATCAGAATTTTTCTAATAATATTTTAACTTAGAATAATTATATTAATGATATATATTCATGTTTAAAAATTATATAAAATAATGTCTTAACCTTTATTTAAATTTATTATCTATAAAAAAACAAGGAAAACTTAGAAATTATTAGAGATTTTCATATACATTTTATTTAAAATTGGCTCATGAGAAGATAACTAAATACTTTTTGCTTAATTAATAATAGTCATTTTAAAGAAAATTATTAATAAAACTTCACAATTACATTTATTATAAATGATTTAAGAGTTTGAAGTAAGTTTTCAAACATATATTAGAAATTTAAACTTTCTGCACTCAATCCTTTTTTAGTTTGTTCTGTTTGCAATGGATATTTTAGATTTGCACATACTCTATCAGAATGTGGTCATACATGTATTAAATTTAGATATTGAAAGTTTGTTTTGTTTGCATTTCCAATAAAATGTATTGTCCTAAATGTCCTAATATATAAATAACAAAAAATACAATTAGAAAGGATCCTTATTTATAATCAATAGTTGATATGTTATTTCCATAATTCTAATTAGCTGATTAAATCATTATAAATCGTTTACAAAAATTATTTGGAAATAGTATTGATTTCAATGATTTATAAAATCTTCTGGTTGAAAATAATAAAAAAAAAAGAAAAAATCAAAAATATGAATAAAAATAAGGACTTGTTTATTTAGTTTAAGAAACTTTTAATGGAACCATCTCTTATGATTAATTTAAGGATAATATTTATGATGAGTAAAAGTTTAAACAATTATTGGATTATGTAAGAAAATAAAAAATAGCAAGAGAAGAATAAAATATAAATCGTGTTCCAGGTTAAAATAATACAAATGGTTCTAAATTATCAGTTACTATTATTGGTAAAACAGAATAAGATAAAAAGATTGCAAAATTAGATTGTAAAGTTACTTATCATCCAAATGAATAATAAGGATTAATTAAAAGATTAAGAAAATTGGTTTTGAAATCAATTTTAAAATAAGATCTTAGTGATTAAATTATTAATAAAAGCAAAGCCAATCTTTAAAATGTAAAAAATAAATCATTAAACTAATTAGATTGTCTTATATTTTAAGAATATTGATTTAAGAGATGATGAAGATGAAGAGTCATTATTTATAGGAATAGCTGATCCAACTATAGTTTATGAAATTTTATTTAAGGCATGATCAATTTAACATTATATTTTATAACAATTTAATTATGAGAGAGTAACAACATTTCTTAATTTAGTTTGCAATCAGAATTGAGAACCTTATATATCAAATTAGGCATTTTCTATGTGTTTTTAATATTTGATTTAATTTGGTCATCATTTATTGAACCAACTACCATGAATCAAATATCTTAAGACAATAAAGAAGGATAGACCTAAATTTTATGGATGAGTTCAGTTCATATTATTATAACAGGAATAATATTTGTATTATTTTGCACTTTGATGTGGTAGACGTAGCCATTAAAATTAGGAATGATCAAACTATTAATACGGTATTTGATTTATTAATATTTAGAGATTTCATGTATGTCTTTTTAATTAGTGGGTTTATGCTTATTATAGTTGTTATTGAAAGAGTAGCAATATTCATTACTAATACGAAATCAAATGCAGCTATATCTGAAGTAATTTAATCGAATTGGTCCAGTTTTTTTTATTAATTATTTTATTTTATCAGATATCTTTTAAGACCACTTTATATCTTTGTGATGTTACATGGATCATTGAAAATAACCAAACCTTATTATCATATGAGAAACCCAGAACTATTCATAAATTGAAATTTAAATTTTATTCATTATGTAACGAAATTTAAATTTAAAAATAATGATATTGAAAATGTTTACATACATAAACAATCCTATATTATATCTTCAAATTATTGATATTTATCAAAAATTTGTTATTAAGATTTAATTTTATTAAATAATTCAGACAATAAATTATAATTTTAAAGAACTGATAAATTTACAGAAAATCTTAATTAATTCTAATTTCAAAAGATAATTTAATATATTTAATTATCTTTTATTAAAGAGTAATAATGATTTATTAAAATAATATAGATTTAAAAAGTTTATCTATTATTATGACATTAACTTTATTTTTAAATAATTTATAGGTTATTAGTTTGATATTATAATTAAATATAATCAACTAAGTTATGCAAAAAATGCTTCTTCTTTTGAGAATAGATTATTTACAGCCTATGGATTTATACCATCATTTTCATAATTTTTAGCAACAGATTCTTGAGGTGTTGGAAAAGATTTTTCTGTTTTGACTTATCTTTTTGCTTTTTAGTTTTATTATTTATTTCCACTTTACAAGTTTTTTAATTATTATGCTTGTTTTTTTTGATTTTTAATTTCAATATCATAAATGTACTCTTTAAACATCTCTTACCAATCTGATTATCTACTTGCTTTTTCTTATTCATTTAAGATGTAGAATTATTCATCTGATTCACTTAAAGATGATAAGATTTCATTATCTTTTTATTCTTTTTTGATAACTTCTTAAATTGAAATAGGATATTCTTATTTTAAATTATTTTCTTGTTTAAATACTTCAGGCTACACCTTTAATAATTCTATCATTTCTAAAGCTTTTTTTAAAGTAATTTCTTCTAATTATTTAATTTCTTCTTCTGTTAATCCTTTTCTCATCTCTTCTTCTTATTATTTTATTTTTCTATATGAAGGCGGATCACTTACAGGTCCAGGAATTCCAGTTTCAATATTTTCAATTTTTTCAAATTATTCTTTTGTCAACTATGATATTCCTGTTTAATTAAACTCAGCTAATCTTTTTCTAATTGTTTCATCACAAACCTGAACAGTTTTACAAACTTAAGAAGTAGACACATTTTCTCCATGGTATCTAGATGATATAATTAATGCAGCTCCACAAAGTGATGATGGTCTTCTACCATAAGCCATCCAATCTAGCATCATTCTTTTAATTAATTTCATTGCTGTATCAACAATTGCCTAATATTTATCTCGGCTAAGAATTAATTTAATTGGATTACTTTATTTCTAATAGTCTTACAAACTTAGGTATATAAATAGAGGGATCTAAATATTACAGACTTTTTGCTAATTATGCAATTTAAGGAACATTGGCATCTACTTTTACAAATTTTAATAGTTTTAAATAACATTTGGCTACTTTAGTGGCAGAGTCCTTTTTTATAAGTTCTGAAATCTCTATTAGTAGATAAGGGGCATTTTTACATCTAAACCCAAAATATAATGCTTTTCAAAATAGAATATATAAAATACCTGCTCCAGCAAAATACTATCCATTTCTAATTGCATTTTCACTTTTATAAAATTTCAATAATCTCCTTGCTATCTCAAATGCTTCCTTGTACTCTTCATCAACAGCCAATTCTAGATCTAATTGTTTTAATGTTTTCTCAGTTTCTTAAGGTAATTAATCTTAATCCTAAAATCTAGTATCTTATTAGTGAGTCACATTTCCTCCATTTAAAAATTCTGCTTGTTCACAGTAATTCTACATTAATAATATAAATTAAAAATATAGATTTTAAAGTAAATTTTTTATTAATAAATCAGTGATAGTTCTAATGATTCTATTTAACTATTATTAAATTTTATTAAGTTATCTAATTTAAAAATTAGTGATTGAATTTGATTACTAATACATATTTAATTACATAACGATAAGTTTCATTAAATTTATAAATCAACATATATTTATAAAAATAAACTAACCTAATAAATATAATAATATTAATTAATCAAAAATATTAAGAGTAAAACTTACCCATTACTTAAGTTTAATTTATATTTTCAAGCATCTTTATAGACTTTAGAAATTAGAATTATATTTTGATAAACAATTTAAATTATTTGTTGATTTTTATATTCAATTTATTTGTACTCTACTTAATATATTTACAATTTACTATATTTTAGATAAAATAAAAGAAAGCTTCAAATTAGCAACCAATAATTGAAAAAGAAATAATAAAAATAATTTTATGGTAATAATTACAAAACAAATTACTTATATTAATAACACAAAAAAAACACTGAATTTAATTGAAGTAAAATATTCATATTATAATAAGTAAAACATTGTAATGAAAATTTAATCTATGTATATTTATAGAGAAAAATGATTATCTTTATAGATTCATTCTTGTTCTTTCTCTTTTATTGTTATTTTATGTATTTTGAAATGAAAAACATAAATAATATAACCATGATTTTGTTTAAATATTAAGAGAGTCTGGTCTTTTTACTTAAAGTGAAATAAGTTTATAGACTACTTGATTAAATGAAAGGAACAATTAAAGAATCTTTAATTTTGTAGTAAGAGACGATTTAATTGTTTGCTGCAAAAAGCTAAGATATAATCATTAATTATAATGTTTCCTAAATCTTGTGATGAATTATATCAATGTCGACTCTTCAAAAAAAAGTTTCTGGGAAACTCTCCTAGATATTTTTATATCTTTTTAGATAAAGCTGTTGTGAATAAGGTAATATAGTGAATAAATTATGTTTATAGGAGTCTAATCGTAAAAGAGCAGATCGTGTTTTTAATGTAGAAAATACTAAGAGAATAGTTTGGAAATACACCATAGAATAACCAATTAAATTGAAAGGAATCATATTTGATAATGGAAATGAACAACAAGAGTACTTTGGAGATGATGATGTACTTCGTGAATTAAAAAAAAATATCTCAAAGTTGTTCTTTTAGGCCAAAGTACAAGAAGAATATGTGGCTATGTAAGTGATTGGATAAGGAAACTATGCTCTAGTATTAATTAAATTCATTATTATTAGGTTCTTGAATTATAACATTTACACTCAAATCAAAAGTTTGCTTCAAAATGTATAGATAAAAAAAAACTATAGACAATTGAATAAGGAATGGTAATAATTTATTTAAATTCTATAGGAATCTGTGTTGAATGAAATTTAGATAATGAGAATCTTAAGTCCACATGAATAAATCATTAATTTGATTGAAGTCTATGAAGGAGATAATAACATATATTTAATAATGGATTTAGCTTAAGGAGGTAGTTTATATAAGGAAATGAAAAATAAGTTAACTCTATACAGTAGAAAAGAAGTCTAGAAAGTAAATATTATAATTTAAGTTAAAGATTATGTATTAGATATTATCTGGCTTATAATATATACATTCTAAAGGAATTATGCATAGAGATCTAAAACCAGAGAACATTCTTTTCAAAGAAAAGGGGAATATAAATACTTTAACTATTGCTGATTTTGGTTTATCTGTTAAAGTTGATTCATATCCATATCTATATCCCAAATGTGGAACTCCAGGTTTTGTTGCTCCAGAAATAGTTAATTTGATAGATAAAACTTCATCTTATACAACAGCATGTGATATATTCTCTGCTGGTGTTATTTTTCATATTTTACTTTTGGGAGAAGGTTTGTTTATAGGAAATGGACATCAAGAGATTTTGAGGATGAATAAATAATTCTAAGTGGATTTAACAAGAAATAAATATTAATAATTAGACTCAGATGCTAAAGACTTATTGTAAACTTAAATTCTATTATTAGATTTAAAATGATAGTCCAAGATGCTGATTAAAGATTTACAGCAAATCAATGTCTTAATCATGTCTACTTTTCAAATGAAGTTGCTCCCTAATTATAACTAAAAATGTAATAATTAATAAAATTATATCTTAGATAAGAGAGTCCTACCAAAGTTTCTTTCGATCACTATCTAGATACATATAACAGTCCTGATCAAAAATTAATGAACAAAGATAGCAAAAAATTATCAATAGTCACTAGAACACCTATATATGCTCCAAAAGCTAGTACACCTGAATTACCAAAACAAAGATCAATTATGGAAGAACTAAGTCCATTAAGTTCATTTTCTTTAGATTAGCTATGTAATGAAACTCAAAAAGAAGATTAATTCTAATTTGCTATTACTAAATGATTATTATTATTATTATATATATATTGATATATTTTAATTAAAATACTTAGTTTGTTTTTAAATATGTTTTAATTAATAATCTGACTCAAGGATGATTTATATATATTTAATAATGAATAATTTCTTTGTTTGGTTAGATATCTTGATTAATTATATTGGTCTTTGAAAGTAAATTATATATTATTTATAAGTTAATTATATTTTAAACTATATAAGTGGTTTAATAATAGACCTTCTAAATTTTCATATGCATAGTTTATTGAATTAAGTAAATCTCAATAAATACTACATAAATTTCTCTTTTATTAAGAAAATAATGTTAAGTATTGTTTTAATTATATAATTATAGTTTAAAAATTAATTATAAAAAATTTAAAAGTTCTTCTTCATTTTAATTTTTTAAATATATTATATGAGTTGATTGAGCATTAATTTTTGTATATTAATACTCAATTATATGTATCTATTGTTTGAGGATAAATAATTACAATTATTAACATCTATAATAATAATCAAAGTAATATTCTCTTATTGTAAGTTTTTTCTAAATTATGTATATATTCTTAATGATGTATTTAGAAATCTTCAATGAAGTTAGGAGGTAAATTGAAGCTGTGTTCTGGTTCTATTTCATCTTAAAATTTAGCATCTAATATTTTTTTCTAAGAATAAATATAATAAAGTTACTGCTAATTCTTCTCTTTCAATTTTTGATCCTCCATTATGTTTAAGTCTAATATGTAAATTCAATGAAATATCAGTCCCATAGATTTTATCACATTTTTCATAAGGACACTATTTAAATATATAAAAAAATGTACTTAAAAATCCCTTTTGATGAGGTTGGCAGTTCTACGTTTTTTTTTAGTTTCTTATTTTTAAGGTTAAATAAGGATGCAATGTTCTGTCATTGATTCCTAATATAATTCATAAATTTTAAGTTACTTCCAAATAATCAAGACGTTTAGACAACTGATTTAAATCTTAATCTAAATGATCAATATTTCTTGAAATTTGTTAAAAGTTCATCATAAGTGTCTCTATTGTACTTTTAATACATGTAGGTGGTTTTTTACTCAAGAACTCTATTTACTCTTTTTATCTTAACATACTAATTTTTTGTATAACTATTAATTAAATTGAGGATCATAGCATACTTAGTTTTTCTTAAATATTCTAATTATATTTTATGATAATATAAAATGAGTAAACAAAGAGAATTGTTTCAATTATAATATAATTTATATGAAGGCAAATATTCATAATAAGTTTTAGAATATTAAATAAATACAAAATGGATTATGATAAATTGTATTTGAGAATAAAAAAGTATCCTTAAAAATGGGGATTGTAAGAAGTAGAAACTTGGTTAGCTATTGCTGAATTATAAGAATTTTAATTCAAATTTATTTCCAATTAAATAGATGGTCCTCTCTTAGTTACTCTTGAAGAAAGTGATCTAATTGAAATAGGAATTGATGAAAAATCTGAAAAATTCTCAAATTTACTTCAATGTAGAAATTAAATAATATGTAGGGATTAAATAAGGTCTAAAAGATTATTCATATTTTCTAAAAGATAAACTATATTAAGAGTATATTATTTAGGGAACAATTGAAGATGATCTGAGCATAACAAAAAATTAACGTTCTTCATTGATAGCATCATATAATTATGAGAAAACTATTTAAAAGGTTGTTACTTTCTATTAGGAAGAAGGTGAAAAGAATGAAGTATAACAATATTAATAAGTGAATTAAAAATATGAATAAAATCTAAATAATGGATTGATATTGATCTTATATTAAGAACCTCCAAAATAATATCATTTTTTAAATTAAGAAATAAGTATAGGAAGAAATTATGATAATACGATAGTTTTATGTGAAGACTACATTAGTAGATAACATTGTTAAATAACATGGAATTCCAATAATTAAAATTTTTATTTATAAGATTTGGGTTCTACTTCTGGGACTTATATTTTATTAATTAATCCAACTTTGTTATAAGAATAATTTATAATATAAATGGGATCTGCCTAATATAGAATAGAGAAATTAGATATCTAAGGGATTAAATGTTCAGTATAGATGAAGATTGTTGAAGGCAATAGATTAGGATTTACTTTTTGTTTTGAATTAATAAAAAATTAGTCTAATTTAATTTTTGGGAGAAATTAATAATTATTTGCTATGGATCCTGTAATTATTTGAGTTTCACATAGATAGAATTTGAGTAATATACATGCATAATTTCAATATATTGATGATGGATTAGTAATAGAAGATTAAGGAAGTAGAAATGGTACATGGTTAAGATTGAGTGTTCCTTAATAAGTTAGTGAACCAATAAAATTAATTAATGGAAGAAAATTTAGATTAGCATATGAGAAGGTTTTTGAATGTATTGTTAATTAAAGTTGAATAGATTTAAATAATATTTTTGTTAATATTTAAGAAATTAATAATGTAAATTGTATTTTAATAATGATTCTAATCAATTTTCTAATAATTTTCTCTTTAGTTATCCTAATTTGGAAGATATCAAATCAACAGCTATAGCAACTGATCTCTTTTATTTAATTCTATAATTATTAATAATATAAATACCTGCTAGCAGTATCAGTTTCATATTCTTATCTTTTCAATCTACAATCATTTTCTCTATTTTCTTTTTCTTTAGATTTAGTTGTAATCTTTTAATCAACTTCAAATTTTTCATTTTTAGCTTATTAAATTCTATTTGATAATGAATCAATTAAACCTAAATAGATATTATTATAATAATATATACCTTCCATATATGTTTTATCTTAATTAGCCTTAACCAATTGATCTGATAATAGAGTTCTCAAATCTTCATAAGAACTTTATCTTAGATTTTCTGCTTAATCTTCTCTAATTCTTTCTGATTAAATATAATTTTCAATTTATTTAAGAATGGATAAAACCTTTCTAGTCAATACTTCACATTAACTTGGTTCATCTGCTGATGTTTAAGCTTAACTAGCTAATTGACTCAATATTTCAATTATTGATTTATAACCTTCTAAATGAACCTAGAATTGTATTTTTGTTGTTTTACATGATGTTTTAATTTATTAACTTTTTGAGCAACTTAAGCAAATGAAGTGATTCCCTTAGAATCAATATCTTCTTCTATATCTTCATCATTATATTAAAATGAAAAATCTTCTTAAAGAAATGATGGTTATGGTTATTAAAATCTATTTCTATTCTTTACCAATACATCTAAATATTTATTAAAATATCCTTTAACTTAATTAACTCCAAATAATGCTTATTCAAGATTGTCTAGAATTGTTTAATAAGTAGCTGATTCTTTTTATCTCTTTAAAGTCTAATAATCTAATTCTGCTTTCAAATCTGCAATTTCTAGATTCTTTCTCTCTAAACTAGCTACTGCTTAAACTTTTTATGGATTTAATGAATCTAAATCACTCTTTAAAGTAAGTGATGTGACAGTGCTTGTATTTATAATTTCTGTCAATTAACTCAAAGCAATATCACAGTTCTATTTAAATCTTACTATTCTCTCATCATCTCGTTTTTATTCTCCTTCTAATGTTTGTTCTAAATTTTGCATTATATCAACCAAATTAGATACAACTGGATCTTCTGTTTACATCTCCATTTGAATAGTTTGTAATATAGTCTATCCAAATTATGTTTCTTCTAGTTCAGCAATTTAATTATCAAATTCTGTTGCTAGACTACCCATAATCACTAATACAAGAAGCAATGCTTGTTTCATATTTAATATAATTAACAATAAAAATCCGTTTTCCATATATGTTTATTAATATTCTTATAAATTCGATAAAGTTACTCTAATGAATTAATATACATATATTTTCTTATTATTTTAACATACTATACAAATTATACAATATTATAATCAGTAAAGATATATATGATACAATTAAATTTGTTAAAACAAACTTATATTAATAAAATTATTCCATTTAAGACTTCTAATTTTTTAATTAACTATTTAAAAGTTGATTTAGATGTAAAAATTAGATTATAAATTTAATTTAAAAATGAACTCAGAAATAATTGAAGTGTGTTAACATTAAAAAGACAATATTCTTGTTAAAATGAAGAATGGAGAAAAGAAATGGTTTAAATTTGATGAGGTTCTCAAATAATAGCCAAAGATGCTTGCTTAATGGCTTGAGAAGCAAGTATTTTTCAGAGAAGTAGAGGAAGATAAATTATATTGATGTGTTTTATTTTGTTTAAAATTCAAAGATTAAAACTCTATTCTAATTTAATATCACTTATCTTATAACCATATAACCTACATTTTTATCAATTATTCATTAAATTATAATAAAATTTCAGGCAGGAATAATGTATTCTCAAAATAAGTTATTTCATCAAATTCATTAAGAAGTTCAAATTCAAAACATTTAAATTAAGTAAACTCATTTAATAATTAAACAATTTCATACCATTATTTAGATCTTTAATTTATTTTTACAATCAAAATATGCATAATATAATAAAAATCTAATTCATCATATAAAATCACATTTAATTTAATCTTATCTAATAATAAATTCAATTTTTGTAATTTATTATTATACACAATACTTTACTAATTGAATTCACTCTATTATGTTAATTTATTACATAAAAATGATAAAATCTTCATTTAATAATTATTTAGTATATTAAAAGCAATTATAAAATTATATTTTGTTTATTAATAAATATTTGTTAAGATTATTACTTTTTTAAGTAAATTCCTTTAATAACAATTATATTTCAAAATAAAACCTACAACAATCTCTAAATAATATAGTCTCAATGATTAAGATACAAAAAACAATAATTTATATGTTGCTTAATTAATTCAATATATTTGTAAATTGACATTCAGAGACTTCGATAAATTAAAAGATAAATTAAAAGAATATACTATATCAAAATTTATGTTTCTTTTTAAATAATATCATTCAAATATATATCAATTTATTAAAACAACAAAAAATCCTAGTATGAATTAAGAATAGAGTAGAATCCCTGATAAAAATTAACCAAAAAGTGCATTAAAAAAAGAAATCAAAAAAGGAAATTAGAGTATTTAAGATCAAAATAACTTAAGTTAAAAGGTTTGATAGAAAGGGGCAAGAAATTAAATAAGGTTCAAAATACGAGATTACAATCAATGATAAAGCCTAATTCTTCACTCTTAATAATGAAGAAAATGAAATTGCTAATTTAGACTTATCTAATTCTTCCAAATAAGAGAATTCAGAAAGTTATACTAAAACTTACTATAGGACCTAAAGAAGTCTAGAACTTAATTCAAAAGAGGAAGCGTTTTTAAAGATGCTGAGTTATAATTTCGAAAAAAATAAGAAAAAAGGAAAAAGTAAAGAATGCTGTATTATTTGGTGAAACCATCATTATTATATTTGTAATCTAATTTTATCAATTATATATTAAATAAAGACAAATATATTCTAATACTAATTATTTATATATAATTTTAAAAACTTAAAAAGAGCAAGCGACTTTGATTTTAGAGCTAAAAGGCTCAACTCAAAGTTAATAATTCTGTTCACTATATATTATTAACATTTCAAAAGAAAGTTGCTCATAAATTACATTACTTAAATTTACTTAAATAATTGCAATACAATATTTATTGAACAATTTAAATTTAATATATAATCAAATCTAAATCAGTTAAATCATTTTACTTTTCATTATCAAGTATTGCTCCCTTAAAGTTTCATTTTACTAAACTTTGATATATTATCTATTTAAGTAAGCTAAGTCTTCTGATATCATCTATCCTATATTCATTTTACAATTCAAGGAATTTGTTGAGACATTAAATGTTTATAAATGTAGAATTTAAGAAAAATGATTATATCATCACTCATATCACTTCCTGTATTTAAGACATCATCCATTTTATTTATTGTATCTATTGCTATAATCCACTAATTAATGCAATCTTTTCTTCCAATTCATTTCTAGAGACTTCAGAATAATTTAGAATAGTCTTTTTTGGTTCAATATCAAATGACTCTTAAAAAGAGTCTTGATTTTTAGACATTTTTTTCAGTACTCTCAACTTCCTTATTCGTTTTTATGTTTATTAAGGGGTCAAGAGCTTCTAAGAAACAGTACAAATATTTTTCAATTGCTAACATATTGATTCAATCTTTTAATTTTCTGTCATACACAATTCTAGAGCTGAGTTTTTCATAGTCATGTCATCTTTGATTATTTGCATACTAAATTTATGATCAGGAAAATTTTTGGAAAAATTAAATTATATTATTTTCAATACAACTATTAATTAATCCGTTTTAATATATTTAGAAATAATGGAAACATACAAAAAGAAGCTAAACTATGATTTCTGCATTAATTATAAATATTATAAATATTATAATTATTATAATTAAAAAAAATGAGTTATTGAGTTTATTTTTAAGCTCTCAAATATTAAATAATAAACAAAAAATTTATTAAACTGTTTATTCAAAGCCAAAGCATCAATTCCTTACTAGAATGAATGCATTTTTAATTGAAAGGATAAAAACTTAAATTTGGGTCTACTAGATCATCTGTGAACAAAAATTTTCAATTCTAATGAAAATGTTATGTATGAAGTATTTTAAAACATTTACATCTATAAAAATGAAAATTATTAAAACTAGAAAATAAAAAATAATTATATTCCTTTTAATCTCTGTTAATTTTAATGGTATTATGACCAAAGTGGCAGAAAACATCCTTAAATGTCTTTTAAAGAGGATATTTTTTATTAATAAAACTAGAATTGTATTCTATTAAGATCTATTGATAGGAGTTAACTATTTAAGTAGATTGGTAAACTTGATTTTTAATAATTAATTAAAAAAATAATTTAGATTAAAAAATGTTCAAACTCACTCCCTCAGCTAATTCTTAGAGATCAACACCAAAATCAATGAGACGATTAAGTTCACTAAGCCATTCTAATGGAGAAGTGCTTATGAATGACTATTTTAACTTACCTATGATATCAACTAAGAGTACATTAGGAAATTATGGAATTAAGCCTAATACAATCTCAGTAATTGGAGATTTCGATGAAAGCACTCATCATATTACTTAAGACACTAACAAAATACCAATATAGATTTTAGTTGGTTAAGGAGAAAAAGGTCTAGAGAATTCTAACTACGATATTCTTGAGAAGTATTATTAAAGCAAGGCCATTAATAATTAAAGAAGGGTAGAAGCTAAAAAGTTGATTAAATAAGAAAATATAAGAGAATAGAGACATTAAAGCATTTAAAAAAGAAATGTACAAAATTTAGACAAATTAAATGAAAATTAAAAATATTGTTAAGGAAAAAATTTTCTAATTAGAGAAAACTAAATTAAGTCAAATAATACAGATGCACAATTATATTTATTTTAGAATATGGATAAAATTGGGTCTTAATAAAAAACAAGTACCATAGAGATGGTTTCTAAAAGAATTGAGAATTTAAGAAGAAAACTTAAAATAGTATTTCTTTGTGTGTTTTCATCCATGATGATTTCGAAAAAATATAGATTAGTTAAAAAAGAAGAAAAATAAACTATAGCAATATTAAATAATAAACTTTAGAGTTGTTAGAAAGTCATAAACTAAAATGGGGTTAGATTCATTGAAGAATAATAATCATAATTCGTTTAAATTGTTTCAAATAAAGTTATTTACTACTTAAACAATTAAACTTATATTAATGAATGCAATACAATAGATGATGCATCTAATCCTGTTTAAAGTATGGATTGGAAAAAACTAAGAGTTTAGAGCTTTTCAAAATTAATTTATCAAAATTTGGAATTACTCACTAGAGAATGTAATTTTCCAGAATTATTAAAATGCCAATTAATAACTAGTCTTTATAAAACCTCAAAATAATAGACTTCATTCTTTGTAGGAGAAAGATGTCATTTCTATTAAGCAAATAGAATCCATCTTTAAAGAGAATAAAAATTAGCAATAGCTATGGAATATTTACTTTTTTAAATAGTTATTCCAAATTTACTTTAAATAGTTAATAGTTTACCAACTTACAGTTAAAATCATAAAATTTAAACCTAATAAATAATAGTAATAATAGCAAGTCTCTTACATCAATAATTTGTAAATAGATTTTAAAATATGAAAAAAGTGAAAAATCCTAATGGTTATATGGTCAATAAAAGATTGAATATGTAATATTTAGAAAGTGGTTTATTTTGTAATGAGATTAATATTGCATATAACACTGGTGATAATAATGAAGTACTTGGAGGATTAATAGAATAAGAAAAACTTTTATAAATTGAAAATTCGAAACCTGTTTGGAAATAATAAATAGATTCACTCTTTGAATAGATCCTGTCAAATGTCCAAAATTTAATAAACTTTTGATATATTTACTTTCTCTTTATATTATATTAATATTAATTTTTAAATCATTGATTTTTTTTGAATTCTATTATTATATAAGTAAAGAAGAAGAAACATGAATAGAAGAAAAAGTGGACTTTTTATCTGAAGAGGAATTATTAATTTATAACAAATGTTCTAATGGAACATTTCTAGAAATTGAAAGTGGTATATAACCAATAATATTGAGATTTGAGAATGATTTGGAAGACTTTGATGGGTAGAAATGTCTTAAATTAAAATGAAGAACTTAATAAAGAAAAATTAAATGAATAGAAATATAAGTATTATAAAGAAGAAAATAAATATAAAATAAAAAAGAAAAGAAGTTAATGCTTATGTATAATTACTTAAGTTTTGAGTTTAAGATGTAATTTGATAATTAGTTGATTAGAAAAAGTGATTTAACTACATATTTGATTATGATTGAGTATATATATATAATTAGATCAGTTGCTTAATTTAAATATAGAAATGAATAATTAGAATAAATTAGTTTGATTAAATAATTAATTATTTAATTATATGAATTAAGAAGTGGAAAATAAGGAAATTAAGGAATAGAAAGATTAAATTGAATAGGAGTCTGATGACAATGAGAAGAATGAGAAAAAAGAATAGACATAACAATAGGAGTAGAAGAAAAAGAAGAAGAAAAATAAAAAGAAGAAGAAATGGGGAGAAGAAGGTATCTTAAAATGAAAATATTAGAGGAAATTATGACTGATTTTGATGATGATTGGTAGAATAAAGTGAAATTGTCTAAGATATTGCAAGACCCTGATTTACCTTAGCATATTAAAGAAAAATATGCAATTTATGA
This sequence comes from Paramecium pentaurelia, assembly GCA_905183005.1. Taxonomy (NCBI): domain Eukaryota; phylum Ciliophora; class Oligohymenophorea; order Peniculida; family Parameciidae; genus Paramecium; species Paramecium pentaurelia. The sequence goes on from CAJJDO010000087.1 coordinate 206,795, forward strand.
GAATAATCCTTATATGATGATAGTATCAAATGTGCCTTTAAATGTATAATTGAAAGAATTGGAAGAATACTTTAATACTCTTATCACTTCTCTTGATCCTAAAATTAGTATTTATAAATTATATATTAGCCGAAAGACCTATTAAAGCTATTGAATATGGGGCAACAAAGTCTTGGGTAGTATTAGAATGTAGTTCAAAAGAAGCTAAAAGAGCTTTGGTTACTTAAGATTAGGTTCAATTTGTTAATAATTGTAAAATAAAAGTAGAGAGACCAAGAAAATTTTTAGAAAGGATTTTAAATCCATAAGCAAAGGAAGGTGAATTGAATGCTGAATAAAAATAAGAAGATAATACAAGATTGTATTTGGGAGGATTACCAACATATTTGAGAGATGAGGATGTGATGAAACTGATATAATCTTTTGGAACAACTAAATATTTCAATTTAGTAAAGGATACTACATCAAATACAGAGATATCAAAAGGTTATTGTTTTTTTGAATTTGAAAACACTGTCTCAACTGCAAAGGCTTTAAAAGCATTGAATAATTTATAGATAGGAGATAAGAAATTAAAAATATGTAAGGTTTAAGGGGAACCTTAATAAAATAAGAAAATTAATGGAAGAGATTAACCTTCTAATTATGCTGGTTCATTTTTGGCTTCATGTGATTTGTTACGTATGCCATAAGTGTAATAAATGTTAACAATCCCTTAATCTGCTTTGATTCCAAGTAAAGTGGTGTAATTTTTGAATATGGTATCAATTATATAATATAATAAAAGTGTTCAATTGAAGATCTATATGAAGATGATTTATATGAAGAATTAATGGAGGATATTAGAAGTGAATGTATTCGTTATGGATAAATAGAGAAAATAGAAATACCAAGACCAGATAAAGAATCAGGGTAATAAATAAATAATTATTATAATAGATTCTGTAATCCAGCTGTAGGAAAGATCTTTGTGAAATTTTATTATTAAATTCCTGCTAAAAAAGCTAAATTTCATCTTGCAGGACGTACATATAATAAGAGAACTGTTATAACATCTTTTTATCCTGAGGAACAGTTTGACTATAAGGATTATTTGATAAATGGATGATTGCTTGAGTTATATGATATTATAATTATTCTATAATGGTAAATTGATTAATGATTTTAATCATCCTCCTCTTCTGAATCTTCTATCTCTTTTAGGTAAATCTGCTCCATTACCTGCACAATTTTATTCAGAATATGTATTCAGATTAGGATATGGTTGTCTACCTGAATACTTTCTCATATCTTCAGTCGATTACTCAGCATATTTTGTAAGATGTTTTCTTGCTTATTCTGCATATGTTGGTTCATGTTTTTGACCATTCAAATCAGTTGCAGGTAAACAATCTAAATTCAATCTTTTTCTTTACTTGTTTCCATATAACTAATCTCTTTGGTTGTTATTACAAACACCAAAGCAATCACTAGTAAATACTTCATGATTGAAAATCAAAAAAACGATATAATTAATATTAAATCATTTCTTTTCTGGTTCATATCCTTATCTTTAATGAGCAACTTCTCTTGCTTTAACCAATCCTTATTCTCTATAATTTTACCATTCATATCCATGATATTTTGTGAATGATCTTCTATATAAATCTGAAGTTGCTTTTGCAAACCCTTTTAAAAACTTTACTAAATCAGCTCTACATATTATTAATATTATTTTATACCTTTCTTCTGCACTCTCTAATAATTCTCCTCTTTATAAACATTTTGTTCCCTTACACATAGCTTATGGATCTTTAGACCACATAAATAGATTATAACTATTCCAAAATATTTTTGAATCCAATAAAGCCATTGTATATTCTTCATATACTCTCTAACTAGCTGCTGGTTTATTATAAATTTAAGCTAAAGATGGTCCACTAGATTCTTAAAATGAAAAATCAGCTGCATATGGTTTTCCTGTAAATATTTCTAAAGAATGACAAGAAGCACATGCACGCATAAATACTTTTGCTCCTTATTTTAAATCACCATCAACTGGTACTAATTTAGATTTATCAGCATTTGTATTAGGATTTGTTAAATTTCGATATGTCTTTTTTGCTTTAATTGTTTATAATAAAGCTTCTCTAGTGATTGCTTCATCAATCATTTGTTATTCTTTATGCATAGCTCTTATTTCATTCTAAACATCATCTTTACTTTTTCCATAAGGATTTAAAAGAATTTTCTTCCATTTCTCATTTGGATCTTCTGACATTCTATTGTTTAATTTATTATCACATATTAAAATTCATATTTTCAATTCATCTTTCAATCTCTTTTCCAATTCTTCATCAGTCTCTTTTCTTACTACATCTTCTTAATTTTATACAATTTCCTCATAAATGTATCCACTCACATCTTCTCCTGTAATAATATCCTAGAGTAACTTTATATTTGGAATTTCAGCATTATCTTTTGTTACTAATACCCTCAAATCTTCATATAATTTACTATCATATTTTGTCTCAAATTATATAACATAATTTGATTATCTATATTTTTCATTCTTTATAATACATTTATAAATTACCACTTCTTCCTCTATCTTATTATTTGATACTTATATCACATCACTAATATTTAATAATTCATTATCTGTAACATTAACTTTTAACACATTTTTGTTTCCTAATTCAATCAAACATTTTTTTTAATCCTTCTCTAATGTTATTGATTAAACTAATTTTCCCAAGTATTTTCTACCCTTCATATATGATGATATTGTTTAAATTGAAAAAAATACAGGAATCAAAGTTACCCAAGGATTTATATACAAATAGGAAAGTCCACCTACCATACTCCATATAGTAATATATATAGAGGCAGATCTATTCAATTTGGTAGAGAATCCTTTTTTTTAAGCAAATTCTAAGTACCATCTACATTTAATTTATTTTGGAAAACTTTATAATTGTTGAATATTTTATTGTTCTGAGGATTAAAGGCAGCTGCCATCTTGTCAATTTATTCAGTCAGATAGTCTTCATGATCTAAAATTTTGTTTATCTTCTCTTTTGAAAATCTATATAAGACTCTTCTAATCAACATTATTAAAATTTAATGAGAATTGCTACATACAATATTAGAAATACTTAGGATTAATACATTAAGAGAAGAGAGAAATTATAAAGTGTCATCTAAGGATTAAATGCTGATGTAATATCTCTTTAAGAAGTGGCCCTTCCAGAGTTGGATTATTTGGCAGGTGATTATTAGAAATTCTTTGCCCCTATTCAATTATAATTTCCGTTAAATCCTGACCCAGAATTTAGAATAGATGGCAATGCTATATTAGTTAGGAAAGGAATTGAAGTTAAGTTACATGAATTTGTTCATATAAGTGTGTTTAGAAATATATAACATATTGTAATTGGAGATGTGCATATTTACAATACTCATTTGCATCATGTAATAGGTGATGATCAAGTTCGAAGTCATTAGATAGATAACATCTTGACTTATCTATTGGGATAATTGAATGAAAGAATCTTTTTAATGGGAGATTTCAACTTTACTCCTGAATCTTAGGAATATAAAAAAATGATTCAATATTTTAAATCATCTAATATGTTGGCTAATCAAAAAGAGCCTGAAATAACATTTCCAACAGGATTGACAGGACCATTTATGGATACTGATCCAGCTGGTACATTTGATTACATATGGATAAGAGGAGATAAAATTGAAGTTAAGGAATGTACTTTATTTGGATCTGATAAAATCTCAGAAGGAGTATATCCAAGTGATCATCTAGGAATTCTAGGAGTATATAATTTATGAAGAATATTATTAATAAGATATTGTACAATCAATTAATAATATATATCTTCAATTTATATATATATGTAATATTATCTATAAAAATGGAAAAAATAAGGGATTTGATATAAATATTTATCTAAGGGATTGTAAATTTAAATAGAAATATTTATATAATTGAAAAATGATTAACTAAAACTTTAATATTATTATAAAAAAATTAGATTAGTGTCTCTATAATTATATCATTTAATATATTTAAGTAATTTATCAGCTATTCTACATGTATTTATATGTTTACAATTGATTGTTATATCATTTAAGTATTTATTTATTAGATATTGTTTCATAAATTTCAATATGGGATTATCACTAGAATCATGTTACAAAACAGCAAAAGTCACTATATTAATAAATATATTACATTAAATTAACAATTTACTTAATGTATAATCTTGCAATTCATACATTTATTTATATTAAGATATTAAAAGAATTAGCAATCCATTATTAATTAAATGAGTGGATTGTTCTTAGGTACTGTTTGAGCATAAAAGAAATAGAACTTCTAATTAATGATAGATAACTCGTTTATCCTCTAAATATTAATAGATATATTTATTACTTTCTTTTAAAACTAATAACAAAAATTATATTGGAATTTAATTCAAATAAATGTTCTAGATTATGAATTAAGATTATTCAAATAACAATTATTTGATAATGATGGATGCTTGAGTTCTTATATATTTATCATATGCTTTATTATTTTATTAATGATGATCAATTATAGTAATTAATTATAAGAATATGTCTGGTTGTTTTTCTATGATATTAGATTTCAATTGTTGATCATTTAATTTTATTGACTCAGATATTACTTACAAAGCAGTTTACCTTAATTTTTATTATTTTTCAACTATAAATGCTAAAGTTGTGAGTATTATCCAAAAATTATGGTAGACTGTAAGATTAGTAGTGAATTGAGATTTGTCAATAAACTATAGAGCAAATAAGAGTATTCTATTTAATAAAGAATGTTTGTTCTCTGAATATTTTACATTATTTTCAAAATCAAATTCTATATCTAAATAATTTATCCCTCTCAATTTTTTGCATAATTTATCTAAAATTGACATCAATTATTTAAAAATTAAAAATGGAATTCTATTATTAGATTTAATAAATGTAGTCATAAGAAAAATTATAGTTGACATTATGTATTCATCTGACTCAATCTCAAGATCTATTATCTAATTTAAACTTTGTACAATTTTTAATTATATCATTTTAGCTTAGCAAAGCAATGATGATTATGATAATAATCCTAGTAGATAAAGTTATTCATCTAAGTAAGCTAAATTCTATTCTTTTTCACACATAGACAAAATTCTTGATCCTAAATGATAATCCTCAAATAAATTTTCTAAATCCTCCATCTGTTTTGCATCTTTAAGTTTCTTTACAATCAATTATAGTAATAATATTGTTTAATTTGTTAAATCCCTTTCTAATATTGATTTCAGAAGATCAAATTTTTAAATGTTAAAATTTTAGTCTATTTCTATTTAATTTTATAAGTGAATTATTTCATTATTCATCTAATCTTAATATAGTTGAATATCATTTTTTAACATTAATTTTTTCCTATTTTAATTAAAAATTTCATCCAATCCTTATTTTCTAATTTCTTGTCTAAATTACTCTTTTTTTTATGATAACATAAATTTATTAATATTATAATTAAATTAAATGGATTAGATTGAACCACAACCTATTTTTGATGAAATTCCATCAAAAATCAATATTAATCTTTTACCAAAACATAAGCCATAAAAATTCATTGAAGCAAGCCAAAATAAAAGTATAGATCCTGTTTACGAAGATGGTCATGAAATTGGTTTTATGATCAAAGGAGAAAATACTCTTTATGAGTTGGATTATGAAGAAGGGTGAGTTTCACTTTGCTTGACAATAGATTTTTTGAGCCAAATGGATGCTACTATTCGCGCGATTTTGTTCCAAAAGGATGGTGGGTATTAGATAAAGATTCATAGGAATTCTTCTATAATATAGATGGAAAATTAGATGGAGAAGATGAAGAAGAAGAAAATGAAAGTGAGTAATAGATAATATAATAATGATATTTACAAATTATAAGATATAGATTATTCTTATTTCAATTATATATATATATATAAATTCTTATAATTAATATTTATATTAAACAAACCTAATCATTTCTTCATAGCATTTGCCATCCATTCCATTCCTTCACTTAAACCCAAACCTGTTAAAGCACTACATTTAACTCTAATATTTAAATTATTATTATAATTTACATTGTCCAATTTCTTGATTTCTCTTCTTCTAATTTTAAGAACTCACAAATTTCTGTTTCACTCAAGGCTCCTTACATATCCTGCAAAATTATAATTATAAACAAATTAAAACTTGTTTATTTGCCAAAATTAATAATGGAACATTTTTAAGTTCTTCTTCTTATAATAATGTCATTAATTCTTCTTTTGATGTTTTGAGTCTACCTTCATCAAAAGAATCAATCACATATATAATACCATTTGTGTTTGGATAATAAGATCTCCAATATAATCTACACGTATATATATTTTCATTAATACCTAATAGCATTTTGACCTCCCAAATCCCAAACTTAAAACTTTAAATTTTTATAAGTAAGTGTTTCTACATTAAATCCCATAGCTTATTATAATTATTATATATTATTTACTTGGTGCTGTTTAGATCACCTCATTCAAATGCAATTTATCTTAAAATATAGATTAATAATGAATACATAAAATAGTTGTTTTTCCAGAGTTATCTAATCCTAAAATTAGAATACGCATTTCTTTTTATCCTATAAGTGAATTGAATATTTTAGAAAATACAAATCCCATTATTAATTTAATGAATTAACTCAATTTCGATAAATTGCTATATCCAATTATGATGTCCATACGAAGTCTTCGAACATATTTTAAATAAGATGATGAAAATAATCGCATAATCCTAGTATTGATTCTTAATTGATTAAGGATTGTCAAAATAAGGTGGAAACATTTGTTCTTTCCATTATGCACTTTATACTTGATTTAATAGTTAATGGTTCTAATCATACAACTATATCTTTTAATAATAATGTTCCTATACTTTAAAGAGAATTAAAGAACAAACTTGAATGTATTCAAAACTTTGTACAAACAAAAGATGTGACGATATTAAAAAAGAACATTTTGAAATTTTATGACTTAAGAGAAGGCTTTAGTGAAACTGAGAGTGAAGATGAAGGAGTTAGTTTGCAAATCAAATTGGTATAACCTAGGTCCTCTTATAAGGCAGACGGGTAAGATGAAGGAGTTTAACCCTGAAATACAGTAACTTCGACTTGAATTGGACCAAAAAGAGTCCACCATCCAAGCTTTGAAATAGAAACTCTCTTATCGTTAGAATAATATGGAATAAATGGTTCATAATCATCATAAAGAAGTTTCTGTACTCAAAGCATAATTTGCACTAAATCCATAACCAGATGATCATTCATCTATTTTCAATATAAAGTATTTTGATTAAACATAAATGCTTGATCCTGAAATGGTAGTTTTAATGAATGAAAAAATAGATGATATTAAATCTTAATATGAACGTTATGTAAAGTAATTTAAGGATTAATTTCAAAAATAACGATTACAATAAAACTATGAAGAAAATATAAAGAAACCATAAATAGATGATTTTACATCCAAAGATCTATTGAAAATTGCTCTTTAAAAAGAAACAAATCCTTATATTTTCTTTAAGAATATTTAAGATCTTAAATCTATTAATTATATTATAAATATTTTAAATAATTAAGAAAATGAATATGGAATTGATTATGATAAAATTAATAATGTATTGAAAACAAAAAATGAAGATTTAAAAAGAATAATTGATACTAGAATTATTATGGAAGATTGTCAAGCTTAAATGAGTGCTTAATATCTTGTAGATTTAGAGAAAAAGAAAGAAGAGATTTTTGAATTAAATTAAATGATTACTTAATAAGAGATTGAATATAAACACTAATTAAAGTTATATTTGGATTTAATATAAAATAATTATGAAAACACTAAATAAAATGAAATGATAATAAATTAATAATAAAAGATTGAGTAGATGAGATCTGAAAATCACAATCTCTCTACTATGTTGATAAATCAAAAATAACATTTTTAATAATTGAAGTAATAAAATTAATTTCTTATGAACAATTTAAAAAATATATTAAATATTCTATTAAAAAATAAAGGATAAAATAATTTAGGATTAGATAAATATGATTTGTTGAAAGAGAAATCTACCCCTATTAAAGATATACTTAATAAATTAAATAATTTAGAAGGATATGATCTCATTACTTTAATTTAAGAAGTAAAATTACTTCTTTATTAAAGTGAATCGTTAAAAGTTGTAAATTAAATTTCAGAAAGAGGAAAACTTAATAAACAAACGTAAACAGTTCCTATGATTCAATAATTTATAGAATAAAAAGATGAAAAAAAATCAAAAGAAAAAAAAGAATCAAAATTAATTATGAAACATTTAGAAAGAATTAGATAAGAAAATATTAAATAAAGTAAATTAAAGATAGCCTCTACTTAAACTGATAGTAACGATTTAAATTTATTGTAAGATCAAGAAACTATATATAATCAATAAACAAGGCTCATGTCATAAAGTCAAAAATGTGGAAATTAACCTTTAAATATGTTATTAAAGTAAGTACAATCTTCATTAGAAGAAAAACATAAAAGGTTTAGAGAATTAACTTCAGAGCCTTCTTTTGAAAAACATAACTCTATTTTCGATAAATTATATACCTAATAGAAGTTTGAAAATCCTAGATGGCATTAATTAAAGTCTTTAATTGAAAAACTAACAGATGATGAATTCCTTGAAGTTATCAATACTTTAGAAATATATTCATATAAATAATAATAATTAACTTAAAATACTACTCTAGAAATACCATAATATGATATTAGTAGAATTTAATAAACTATTAATTATAAAAGTATTAATAACAAAAGAAGAGATTCAAGTGTAGATTAAACAAAAAAGTATACTATTATTTTATTAAGTGTTTTTATTGAATTAGATGAATAGAGAGAATAAGCATCAAAATTATTTGAATAATAGAGGATTGATACTTATCGAAGAAGAATAAAAAGATTAGTTCCAGTTTAACCTAGTTAGTGTTTATAAGTTGAAGAAAAATTAAGGCCAAAAAGTTAAATTAGAAGTAGTTAGCAAAAGCCTAGTTACTGATTTATATATGAAATCATTTTTTCTATAAGAATTTAAGTAATTATTAACTTTAATTATTTTACAGACGAGTGTTTGATATCTGTCTCTACAATGCTTATAAACTTTTACCAACTTAATCAAAACTTTGACTAGACAATGTTTATTCTTGCTTTTACTTATTAATTATATAATAATACTCTAATTAATGGTGATTCTTTTTTTATTGCTTTATTATATTTATTTTATTTATCTGTACTTAAAGATTATTGTGATTGTTCATTTAACTTTTCCGATTTCTAAAGACGATGTCTTTTTTCACCTTTTGAATCTTTTGGTCTTTCTGTTTCTGTCAATTTAGGCTCTAGATTTCTTTATAAATACATAACATTACTAAGTTTCATCATTTGTTTTTTAATACCCACCTTCTTATTTTAAAGAAACTTGTTTCCTACCTTTAGAAAGAGAACGATCTTTTTCAGTATTGCATATTTTTAACAAAGCTTTAAAATTAGCTTCATTATTTGAGTTTTATAAACTTTTTTAGGATTTGTTGGAGACTAATTTACTCAACCTTTCAAAGGCAGATGGAGTCTTTTTATGAAGAATTTCTTTAGGTGAACTATCAAATAATTTTTTATGTTAATCCTATATATAATATTAATCTCCTTACTTTAATGACTTATTCTTAAGATTTTATTTTTTCTTATTATTATTATATAATAATATCTTTTTCAATAGTGATTTCATCTATTTTTTATATTAAAGCATCAATTTATAATTTCTATTATTGTTCTACCCTAATGTGAATTCTAATGGATGCTTCAAGTTTTTAGATTACTGTCTCATAATCATTGTTTAGATGTTCTTCTAATTATTCTTCAAATACATTTTTTACTCTTATGCATATTAATTACAAGGTTACCTATTTAAATAAGCAATGATTTAAAGAATATTGTCATATTATTACTTTTCTGATTATTCACTAATTTCCTTTAAGCTAATTTTATTGATTTATTCATATGTATCAATGATTTCCTACTTCAAAGAAGATATATTACATTATCTATTACTTCTGCAATATCCAACAATAATTACTTTATAGTATAACTTTGCATATATATATATATATTAATTAATCAAAATTGCAAACCAGATCTAGTTAAGTGAATATTACTATACTAAGGGATCGACCCTTTTAATTATAATATTATCTTTTTAGTCTTTCTCTGATCAACACTTATTTATTCATCTCTTTGTGTTTGTGAGCATGAATAATCTTATTTTATAATAGATTATTAAAGTCTGCTTTTTTAGAAGCAAATTTATCGCTTCTTGTTATCTTATTGTAATATTTTAGTATCAATTGATTTTCTCAAAGGATAAGAAGTTTTTCTTTAAGAAAGTGACCGCTCATCTTAATTTAGGAAACCAATTGTACTAAGTAAATTTTATTAAGACTTGTTAGACATTAATTTATTAATCTTTTCATAAGCTGATGGTGTTTTCTTCTATGTATTTAAATCTAATTGAGAAAAATGATTAAGAAAATTATTTTATAAATTTCCTACACTTTCAGTATGTTTATCTTATAATTGCAATTACAATTTATGTATTTTTTCTTCAAATTATTTCACTTAGATTTCTTTGTCTTTTATTAGTTCCTCTACTTTGCTATTTAATATTTCAATCTGAAGATTCAGTTAATATTATGTTCTAATATGTTTTCTAACAGAGGCTTCTAAATTTTAGATTAAAGTTTCATAATCATTCTTTATATGCTCATTTAATTATGATTGCAATTATTAACGCATCTAATCAATTGATTTAAAGAGCTATATTATATTGAATGATAATGATGCATCATCTTAATTAATTATTTACGACTAATCTATATCATTATCGATTATGCTCTCTAATTTATGTTTATTCATACATTGTCCATCTCCTAAATCAAATCAAAATACAATTATGCTATAAGTGAAGGTTTCTTATTCCTTTTATTCATTAATAATTTGTTAATTTTATACTTAAATTAAAGTTCTATATATTTATTTGTTATATTACTTTAAGTTATCATAATATAGATTGTATCCCAACAATTATATTCTAATTTCACAATAAATAATACAATATATATAAATAATAATAGATTTAGTACTTTTGATTAAAAACAAGTAGCAATTGATCTAATCAGATTCAAAATATTTTGATTACGCTATTCTTTAACAAAAAACTTTAAATTTATTTCAATTTAAATTTCCAAAATATTTTTATATAACAGAAAAATTAAAGAATGAAACTTATGTGTTATTAATTATTATTCTAATTTTCTAGAACATAGTATAGAAAAGACACGGCATACATATATGGTTTTATATATGAATATATTATTTTCATCCACTTTTAAAGAGGAGAATGGCAACTTATCCCATATAGAAATAAATGAAATGTTTTGTCTCATGTGTTACATATGAACCAAAGTTTCTACCAACAATACAATGCCAAGTTGGATTATATTTTTTGTCAAACTCTTTTTTGATAAAAGCCTAAGATTAAATAATTTGTATATACAGCAATATCTTTTTCGATGTTGAATTTTTCCAATGCTTAATTTGCACAATCAATTGCATCTTATTACATTTCCTCTGACATATCTGCATTTTTAACAACTGCTTTTCTATCAGCTTAAGCCATTTATTTTTCTTATTATTTAAATTTATTAATAATAATTTTCAATTTCCTTTTCCAATTTATATGAAACTTAATATAAATGTAGCATTTTCTTTTTTATTATTATTTCCTGAACATAAGAATTTACTTCTATATGTATTCAATTAATAATTCATATAATTTTATAAATTGAACTAAGGTTTCATTTTATTATTATTTGAAATTCTCAAATTAGAAAATAGTAATTTTTTCATTAAATTCCAAATTGATTATGATTAAAAAACTTGTCAAATTTTAGGAATGTTAAATACAACATTTATCTCATATTATATTTAATATCTTATAGTTATAAAACAACAGATATAATTATTACGGAGACAAATAATAATATGAAATTTAAATATAATTTATTTTTTTATTATTCCTTAAATTAAATCCTTAAATAATACAGAAGATTATAGAAGAATAATCCAATTTTTTTTAAAGATTATTATTTTATAAATTATAGCTCTATTTTGAAAACAATCAATAATTTATTTGAAGATATTAAAATTTTGTGTCTAAAAGACCCCATCATAACAAAAAATAGCTAAATAGTCTATAATATTATATTTTATTTTATTTATTTTACTTAATATTATAGATAAGAAACTAAATTTTAATCATGTTAATAATAAAAATTAATCAATATGGTCTTGGTACATTAATTTATTCTTAATATCTTTTTGTTTTAGGTTTAAGTTCTGAAGCTTTGAATTCAACTATGCTACTTGCTTCACTTATTGGCATTAATTATTATTATTGGATTATAGATTTGCTTAGATTAATGATGTAAGAATGAGTCATCTATTTTTCTTCTGGTATCTCTCTTGATTTAATATACTATTCATTTGAAATGTTAATTGAAAATAAAGAACAATCTTTAAATTGATCGAAACTTATGTTACATTTCTTTCCAAAGATAGCAAAAGTGAGTAAATCAAAATCAAAGCCGTCAAATTACACTTTATTGTTTTTCATATAACTCATAAGACTAGTACAATTGATAATATCATTATTGTCGCTCAGATTTTAAAAGATCTATAAATAAATATCTAAGAGATTACTTTAAATAGATTGAAATCGTCATTGTTAATTATTTATAATTTGCTATCCTTAATTTACTTAATCACTCTTATTTACTAGATGAGTAATTTTAGAAGCTGAACTTAAAGATCATTGTTTGTATGATCAATTATAGTGTTTGATTTATGAAGTACAAGTTTCGTTAAGTAATTCTAACCTTTTTAAAAATTAAAAATTACATGAAATTGTTATTTGCTAATAGTAAATCTATCTTTATCACCAATGAACCATATAAATTCAATAATATCCTTATAATTAATAGGTTGGAGATTCTAAACAAAAAAGTTTAACAAATTATTTTTAGTAATAGTATCTTCGCTGTTAGACAGTAACTCAAAAGATCGAAATATATTGTCAATATTATTAGAATATAAAGTTTATTTGATAGTTTATAGTTTCTGTTCATAATAGGAGATCATTTTCAGATAAAATGCAATTTATTAATCCATTATTAATTTAAATATATAAAAATTCATATGATCAATTCTTATTATTTTTATTATGAATGTTCTGTATCATTAGATTTTATATCAGAAATACACTTATCACTGGTTAGAGATTGTTCTAGTTTATCAAACTTGTTTAATCTCAATTTTAAGTTTAAGATTTTATCACTTAATTTTAATTACTCTTCTTTTGTGTCTTATATCTTTTTTATTAATTCTTATTTCTCCAAAATACAAGTTCTTGTTATTTCTTATATTTAGAATGTCAACTATTCTATCTTTTTTGTATATTCATCAATTAACAAGGTTTTTTCTTATAAAATTTCATCCGGAGTCTTTTAAATGATGGCCACAGCACTTGGTTTCAACTTATTTCTTTATGCTTTGGGCATCTCATTAAAATCAAGGTTTGGCTATTTTTACCTAATCTTTTACTCAGTCTTTTTATAATATTCTTCAAAAAGTTATATTTTTTTCTTTAGTTATTATTTTTATGCATTCAACTTTAAGCTCAATCCTTATTAAACTTCTAATTCAAAATATTAAACTTTATTCATATTATGTAGCTGTATAGTTTCCTATTTTAATTGTTATTTCTTTTCTTGCAATTCTTTTATTTAATTATCATTTAAATTTTCTTTTTTACCTTGACGTACTAATTGAAGACAGTACTCCTTAATAAGATCTTCTACATAATCATTCATTTGATCTCCTTCCTTTTTATAAAGTTCAATTTTTTTCTCAACCTAAGAATATTCATTTATTTTTTCTTATAAATAGTCCTATAGCATTTTAATTTACTGTACTAAATGTATCAATTAATAATACATCTTTTCTGCCTAATGGTTATAAAACTTATTTATTATTTTTATCTGAAATAATAGATTCCAAAGATTTCAACTTAGCTGTATTAAATCTTTAATAATCTATTCTACTTGAACCCAATCCAGTTGTTTTATTTGCTTATTTATCACTAGTCATAGATTTTAATTACATTGCTTTTTTAATTTAATTTATAAATAAAAATTTACTATTTTGTATAATATTTAATGTTTATAGTTTATGTATATAATTAATTAGTAATATCATTATTTTAGTTACATCTTTAGCATTCTATTTTCCTCTTTAATCATATTGCAACTAGCTTATTCAATATTTAGTAATTATAGATTGGTTCTTAGTTAATATTAACGGAATTCAAATTCTTATTCACATTACTATAATAAATTATTTTAATATTTTACATTCAAATATTAAAAATATTATTTTACTTTTTCACTTGTAGATCCTTCATTTAAAGTTTAAGAGTTGCAAAATCTTTTTACATTGATACTTTTAAAAAATTCATCCAATAATTCCATTTCCTTTAAAAGCGATTAATAATCCTTTTCTTTCTTTTCTAATTACTCTTTAATTTAATTAGTAATATTAATATCCTTTCTCATTTTATTGAAATCAACTGAATAAATTAGTTTTTCTTCATATTTTTTTTACATGATTTCTTTTTCATCTAATAATTATTTATAACATTTTTATAGTGCTGACAAATCAGCATTCAACTTTTAGTTTGCTTTTTATAAAAATAATACATTGTCAGATAATTTCTTTTATTTAATTTCATCTAACTCATTCTAAATATTCATTTACATTTATTAAATAGTCTATTGTAATTCATTTTTTGTATTGGACAATTCTATTTTAGCAGTACGAAGTCTTATGATAAATAGATAAAAATTACTTATCAATTTCTTCTAAGGCTTTTGCTCTTTAGGTTTATTCTAATTTCAGTTCTGATTTTAATTTAATAATTTCATTTTCTTTCATTATTAGCTTTTAATTAATAATATCAAAACTATCTAAGAATTTACCTAATTTTTCTTTCTAATACATAAATTCATCTTTTAATTACATATATTTTTAGACTGCCTCTTTATTCACTTTGTTTTTTTCTAATTCTAACTTCAATACATCATTTTCTTTAGAAATATTATCTAAAAATCTTTAGGTTTCATTATATAAATTAATATAATTTTCTTTTTCTTTATTTAATTACATGGTCATTTAAATTTCATTATTTAGTAAATTTTAAATATTTTCAAACTTTTGTTTAACTGCAACTTATATAGATTAATTAGTAGGAATAGTCTATTCAAGTTCCATTTATTAGTTAAGTTCTTATAGAAAATCAAGTTGCCTTATTTCTAAATTATGATAATTTTCTTTTTCTTTTTTGAGTACTTTCAAACTTTTTAAAAATTTCTTAGATTTAACATTACTTAATTTTCTATATTTGATTAACTCTTTTACCTATTCTTAAATTAAATTTTCCTTATCTTTAGATTGTTCTTATAAGGAATTGAAATTTGATTAGAGATTTTCTAATTCGACTTTGATTTATTCTATTTCCTATTGTAATCTTGATATTTCATCACTTTAAAACTCAATAGTTTATGCATCTGTATCCATTTAATCTTTATATAGTTATAATTAATCATTTAATTCTGCAATTTTATTTTCTAGTTCTTAAACTTATTGTGATTTATCTTCTTAAAATGTATCTAATTGATTTTCATACTTTTCTATAATTGATTATTAATTTTCCATTTCAGCTATCAATAATTCTTTGTCTTTTTGTACTTCTTATAATGTTTATTCTAACTAAGTAATAATTAATTATTGTTCATTTCTTCTATGTTTTAAGATTGTATCCTCTTAAGATAATTCTAGTATTCTTTAATTTAAGATCTCATTTTTATGTCTTAATTCTCTTTATATTTCAATAGCTTATTATAATAAAAGATCTCTATTTGAATGATCAATTTTAATTGATTCATTATTCTATTCATTATGCTCTTCCAATTCTACTATTCTTGATTCATAATATTCTTTCATTTATTTTAATTCTTTACTCAACTATTCCTAAAATAATTCACTTTCATTAAGTTAACTATTAAGACTAGATATTTATGAAATCAATTCTACTTCCTTTTATTTTTTAGGAAATATTTCAGAATTTGAATTTTATTATTAAAGTTCATTTTTTAATCTCTTAATTTCTGCTTTCAAACTTTCTAAATTTCCTCCTACTTCTTCATTAACAATTGCTTAATTTCTAATATTTTTTGCTCTAGATGCAAATTTTAATGTTCCTAAAGTTTCTTAAAATGATGAACTTGCTTCAGAAATAGTAGCAATCATAACTGTTTTAGAATTCCCTCCCAAACTTTCTCTTAATAAAAAAGTTAATTTGCTATCTCTATATGGAATAAATCTTTTTGGATTTTCAGCTAGAGAATTAATAACTAATCCTAAAACTGTTAATGACTTATTAATATTAGCTGCTTCCTTAAGTCTTTCACCAGTGGCAGCAGTTAATTTTTATCTTTCACTACCTGCTAAATCAACAAAATTTAATTTGCTTCTTCTTGTATACATTCCTTTAGTTCTTTGTTCAAATTAAATTGTAAAAACTGAATGACTTCTTGAACTCTCAAGATTCATTTAAGTAGCTGAAACATGTCTATTATTAATTCCTCTTTATAATAAAGAAAGAACATCATTATATGAACTTACTGCAATTTCAGTTAGATTCTCAACATATACTCTTTTTGAATCTTCTCTTATAGTAAGTGTTTATGGTTTAGCATCATTTAATAGATCTATTAATTATTCATTATAAATTTCTAAATAAGTGCATTTAATAGAACAAGTATTTTCTTTTGGTAAATCAAGGAATAATTTTTAAATTAATCTAGGTTGTAATCCTAAATGAATTTCATCATTTTTTAAGTCATCTAATCCTTTTCCTTACATTGTGTATGTTTTCCCTGCTCCAGTTTAACCATAAGCAAAGATACAACAATTTAATCCATTCAAAAATGATTCAAGAGTAGACATTCCAATTTTATCAAATACTTACTCTTATGTTGAGTTGATTCCCAATACATGATCATAATTGTATTCCTTCTTATTATCTAAAATAATAGAATTATTTGTTGTAGTCACACAAGAATTGGCTCCCAAATGTGTTTCTCTATAGTTAAGCGGTCTAACTCTGACCAACACTCTTATATTTTCCATTGAAAATAAATACAATTTAAATTATTTTAACGAATTAATTTAAAAAAATTATGTAATAATATGAAGGATTAATAGAGGAGAACACTTAATTAAAGAAAGCTATCATTTCTTCTAAAGCTGTGATAACTAGAAAGATTAGTAATTTAAATTTATAATTATTTTAAGATGAATATGAAACTTTATAGGCTATAAATGATGAATTGAAATAAAATCTTGATAAAATGAGATTAGAGAATTAGGATTTATTATAAAAGTATAAAATATCTATACATGATAAAAAATAAACAGAATAATAATTTGATAATGCTACAAAGAATTGGAAACTTTTAATTGAATAAAAATAAAGAGAAATAGAAGAGATTTAAAGTAGATTGACACCTGCTTTTGATTAAGATATGATGAGAATTAAATTATTGAATGAATTAGATTTACCACATAGATAATAATTGGAATAAAAGTAATTAGAGATTGAAAAGTTGAATGAAACAATATATTAATTAAAAAGAAAGATTGATTTGGAATTATCAAGAGTAGAAACTATATAAATAGATAAAGATAAAGAAATAAAATTATTATTAGAAAAACATAAATTAGATATGGCAGATCTTTAACATTAAATCACAGATTTAACAAGATAAGTAGAAGACAATAAAGATAGAGATACAATAAGAAGATTAAGAAAAGATTTGGAAGAATATAAATTAAAATTTAATATTACTGATACTGAAAATGAAGAATTAAAAAATGAAAGAGATAAAATTAGAGAAGAAAAGAATGATATTATGATTAAATTTGCCAGATAGCTTGATACAGAAAGAAATGATAAAAGATAATTTAAAAGTGATTTTGATAAATTATAAGTAAGAACTAGATTTTTAGAAGATGAATTTAGAAAAGAAAAATAAAGAAGAGAACAAGTTTCAACTGATATTGAAATTTTAAAAACAGAAAAAGATTAATTATTGACTGATTTGAGAAAAAAAGATGATACAATCCATTATTTACAAAGAAAAATTACAGATATGGAAGAAGAATAATAAGAGTAAGAATAAAAAGTTTAAGATAAATTAACACGTTTGTATTAGGATGAACATGATAAATTTTTACAGGAAAGAAATAAGGCAGTTACACTTTAAAAAGATGTTGATAATTTAAAAAAAAGATTTAGTGATCTTTAAGATGATTATAAAGTATTGAGAGATAGATATCAAAAAGAAAACATAGATAATAAAGATTCAATTAGGATATAGAATGAGGAAATTGAAAAATTGAAGAAAACACTATCTCAACAAACAAAAGAAATTGGAGATTTGGAAAGATCAAATAAAAATAAAGAAGAATAAATTCATGATTTAGAAAATGAAAATGAAACTATAAAGAGAAGAAATAGAGAACTTTAACATAGAATCTAATTAATTGAAGTAAATCCTATTCCAACATCAATCTAAACTCAACCTATTATTAATTAATCTTAACTTCCTACAGTTACATAAGTTCCTTAATTTGTATAGTAAAATCAAGAATAATATGATACAACTAAACCTTTAAAGTAATTAAATTCAGTATAATCAGAAAATGATCCCTAAAATTAATAATAAGTATAAGCTTAAAAATAATCTCTATAATAAATTACTGAAGAAAACAGATCTTTAATTTCGAAAAATAAAAAATTAAATAAAAAACTTAAAATAGCTAATGAAAAAATTCTTGAACTCTCTATGAAAAATACTATCTTAGAAAAACAAGTATAAAGAAAACTTTCTCAACCACCAATTTAAGATATTGATAGATCTAATTTTGGTTTACATGCTCATTCTTAATCTCCATTTAAATAAGATTCTTATTAATAGTTAGAAACTGAAACACATTAATAAAGACAATAATAATAAACTATTCATACTGATACAAGATTAGATAGATTTGATAAATAAGATAAACTAAATAAATAAGATAGATTCGTTTAATAATCATAAGAGAAATATAGACCAAGAGGTTAATCTGGAATAGATGTTCGTAGAACTTAAGGAAATCCAATTGATATAAGAGATGATGAATTATTAAATAAAGTTATGATGCTTACAGATGCTTCGGGATAGAATAAATAATTTTGGTGATTTTTTCTTTATTTCATTTTATATTTAAGATATGAATATGCATTGAATATTGATAATTTTATTTTATCAGGAATCTTCCCTTTCCCATTTTGAAACCACTTGCAAAAGATTTTCCATTTTTTATTTTTCATATTCTTCTAATGACATACTCTCAAATTCTTTAGGTATTTTACCATCTGGGAAATTGGATGCTTTAACTCCAGCTATAATTTTATTTATATATATATATACATTTTGTTAAATTAGGACTTAATTTAAGTAATGTAATACCACCATGAGTATCACCTACTAAAATAATAGGATCTCTTTAATTGAATGCAATATTAGTTAATCTTGGTTATTTAGATGGTTTTTATTCTGCAAGTTTTCCAATTTTATCAACATTCAAATCATAAACAAATATTTTATCTTAAGTGGCACAAGCGAAAACTAATAATATATAATTAATGAATACCTGTAGAACTATAAGGTGCCCACATAGCATCAACAACCTACATTCCTTATTCAAAACTCATAATTTGTGTAGATATTTTAGAATCCCATATTTTAACAGTCCAATCAGCAGATGCAGAAATGAAAGTTCTAGAATGAAAATTATTCCATTTAACTTTATACACTGCTAAATTATGTCCCTAATTATAAGAATTATTAATATACAATATATGTTTCTTAATATTATCCTGAATATGCTCTAGAACATTTATGTATTTTTCCTTCTTCAGTACCAACTAAAAAGATATGAGGTTCAAATTTATTGAAATCAAAACATAAACCACAAGCTAAACCAATTAAAGTACTTTCTTCTTCATTCTTACCAACCAATCTTAATCTAATGACTTCTTCAGGTTCTAATTTATTTTTCATCAAAACCCAATTCATAACTCTACCATCAGATGAAATTGAATAAAAATTATAATTCTTAGAGATATCTGGATTCCATTTAACTTGCCATACTGGGTCTGTGTGTTTTTAAGTTCTTACAGTTGATTAATAAATTGGTTTTTTATGTTTATTTCTGATATCATAAACTAAAACTGTTCCATCATATAATCCTACAGCTAATAATGCTGGACTTTAAGGATGAAAATCTAAGCACATAACTCCAGCTTCACATGTAAATGCATATTCTGGATGAGTTGTATTTTTAAGAGAATATAAACATATAAGACCCATTCTTTATTTTGAAAATTCATAACTACCAAAACTTACAGCAAATAGATCCATATATCTAGGATTCCAACATAATGATGTTACATGTTTCTTTTTTTATTTCTCATTTGAAAATTTCCAAATAGGTAATAAATGTCTAATTATTTTATAAATCTTTACCCTTCATTTTTAGATGTTTCTACTACTTCCCCTTGATTCCAATAATATTTATAATCATTATATTTTTCTTTTTGATCATTGTGAACAACTGTTCTTTCCATAATTTTTAAACATCTCTTGAAAGATGGCTTATAAACTGTATTATCTGAAGTATGATCTTTCTTTTTTTAACTTTCTTCTTTGGCTTTATTTTATATATAAGCATCAAAAATTTCCCATTATGTAATTTAACCTTTTAATGTATCACTAGGAGGAGGTTCTGTTGATACACCTCTTTCTCTAATTACTCTTCCATCAGTTTATGCTTCTCTTGCATTATAATTAAATTTATTTCTCATTGTTTATTTAATTGCCTCTTTATCCTTTGATGCCCCAGGATCTTCCATTTCTTAATTTCTTTCTGCTTCTTTAATCAATGCTAATTTTGTATCCCATAATTCCTCTTGTATTCTGGCCTCATTTGAATCTTTGTGAATGATTTCTCCATCTAATCTGAAATGAATAATCAATTATTCAACTAATTCATCTGTTTTATACTATCATAATTTTCAGTAGTTACTTTTCTTTATAAATAATCATATTAAGTTATATTCTTTGGTGCTTGAGGATTGTTAGGAATCAACATTTTAGATGGCATATCTTCATTCAATTCTTTCTCTGTCAATTAAGGTCTATCTCTTTCTCTCTATAAATATTTATTTATTTCAAAACTTCATGTTAATATTCTGATTCATCACCATCTGGTTCAGCTTCTTATTAATTTAAATTCTAATTGGCTATTTTAGGTTGTTTTTTCTATCAATTATAATTAATAACTTACAGGTATTGGTCTCCTAAGGGTTACTTTTTATTATTTGGGTGGCATTTTAATTATTAAATAAACTTAATCAAAATATGATTGTATTTATAATATATTCCATACATTTAATTATTATTTATTTAGAAATTGACATTCATACATGTCTTATTACATTAATATATATATAAAAAGAAAACCATAAGAATAAAATAGTATTATTCAAGATAATTCTTAAATTAGTTTAAATTATTAAAGCTTAAGAATAAAGAAGAAAATTAATTTAATTTTGGAATTCATATAAAAATATAAACAAAACAGTGTTTTATACTCTCATTTTCTATTAATTAAATGAAATATTTATTTAAACTTTTCTTAAATCTCTTCATTTTCAATTTAATGAGCTTCTCTTTTAAAATTTTCATAGAAATTTCTATTTATTTTACCTTTTTCATTTAAAATCTATTTTATATATATGTTTATAATTTACTTTAATACTAATTAAGAATTAATTTATGAATTTTTTCTCTAATAATTTAAGATTAATCATAGTTGACATATTTGGAATCAAATACATAATAACATTAATATCTATGCTTAGTTTGAGTGCCTCATATGATTCTGTTAATATTCTTGAGTATGGTCCTGACATTATTCCCTTTTTGAATAGCACACTTGTCATCATACATAAATCTTGTATATTTGCTGTTTTATATTCTTCACAATATAATTCCATACACTTTTCAACTAAATCATGAGTAGCAGTTGTTTATAATGCATGTAAACCAACAATCATAGATTATAAATTTAACCTTTTTTAATGTACTGCATCTTCAAAACAATTATAAATAGATCTTATAACATGATGTTTAGTAGGAGATTCTAGATCAGATTTGGATAATGTATGAATAATTTATGCTTCAACTCTTCCAAAATATTTGAATTCTAGTTTACTTAATAATTCATAGAGGAATTCATGCATATCATAAATTTCTAATTTTTAATAAGCTACTAAAGTTTCCATAATTATTTATTCATCATTACAATCAGATATTTTTAATTAAATAAGTGACATTAAATTTTTCAATGTAAGTTATGCTGCATTATATGCTATCAGTTTTTCAGTTTTGAGATCCATTTAAATATTTTTTCTTGCAATTTTAGCTAATGAATATGCACAATTTGAAAGTGCTTTGATATTCATTTCAGTTGATTTTTTAATAAGCAAATCACAAGCCTGACTTATAAATAACTCAGGATCCTAAGTGTAAGTTATATTTGCCATCAATGCAGGAAGGTTGTCATGATCTTATTCAGACAAATTTTCAAGAACATGAGATATTAAATTTTATCTTGATCTTAAAACAGCTCTATTATGTACTTTACGAACATAAGTTAATAGATTATTAACTGTTTTAGCTGATTAGCTTGAATGAATAGTCTAAATTTATGCTGATTTAATACTTGAAGATGATCAAAAGCTTTAAGCGATTCATCTAATGATATATTCATCTTTTTAAAATTAGCATAAGTAGGAGCAATTGATGTTAGTTTTGATATTCTTTCAATCTATTTTGTTTATTGACTAAAGAAAAAGAATATTTTAATCATGAATTATAATTATAATTGTTTTAATAAATATAATATATATCAAAAGAGACTAGAAATTCACAAGAGGCTAAATTAATGTTTTCAACGTGGTAAAGATTAAAAAGAGATAATGTGATAACACCTAAGAATGTAAATTAAAGAAAGAGGAAGTATTAAAGGTGGTTTCAATATTGTTATAGGAAAATAAGGTTATAGATATTTTCTAGTTACAAAAAAATTTACCATTTGTTTCTGAATTATTTTTTTAAACATAAAACTTTAGGATCTGAGTTGTATAATATAGTTATGATAGAATAATGTAAAATATCTCTTATAGTTATTATGGAAGTCAGAATTAGGAGTGATTTTAGATGAGGAAAGGGAATTAGAGAGGTTTAGCTTAAGAAAAGGAGTTGCAAAGATTTATTCAAGATTTATAAATTAGAAATAAGAGAAGAAATTTTATATTTTATCAAATGGGAAATATCAAAAAGCAATTATTTGAATTTCTATATGTATTTTATTTATATATATGTATTTTTGATCATATCTCATTTAATTCTTTAATCACTTAATCAAGGGTTTCTTAAAAGCAACCAGTTATAGATATATGAAATGTTTATTTTTTTTGATTTGGATTTTCCTCTTCAAAAATCTATTATAGAAAAGATTTAAGTTCAGTTAGATCATTTTTTTCATCAATCATTAAGGAAATTTAAATTTATGGACTAAGTTATATTTAAAATCATTATACAAGTCTGCTTTTTTTATATACTCTATTAATCCTTTTATTTCTTAGCAATTATATTCAACTAAACTTGTGATAATTATGGATGTAGGGTTAAATGTTTATATTTCATTTATTAATTTACCATAAGATTTATTCAAATTTGATTTATCAAAATAATGAATATAATTCTATGGTTTCAAATAGTCTCTATAATAAATATGATAAATAGAAAACTCAACAGTTTCATACACATATTTATAAGTTGAATTAGCAGTATCAATTTATTTTTGTTGGAGATTTAGCTAATATTAAAATAATTCAAATGAAGAATTTTACTTTTGATTGATTAAAGTAATATTATTTTACTCAATTAATTCATTCACCCATTGCTATTATATGGGCTATGGTTAATTGTGTATTTTTTCTATTGGTATTAAGATTATACTATTTTTCAAATCTAGAATTTCTTTCTAAGTATCATATAGAAAATTTGGTTAACCAAAAAAAACTTTAATTTTAGCTTATTGTTTAGTAAATGAATAAACCTATTTCAATCCAGTATTATCATTTTATTCAATTATAATATCAACAGATGGATATTTGGTAGTAATTTATTGAATTAGTTGACTAAATTAAATAAAGTTATTTTTTACTGTAAATTTTTACTTAATGATTTCTCAATAGAAATTTAAATGGTTTTCTTAGATTTTTCAATATCCTTTTCTAATTGTTCTAATTATGATTTTAATTAAAGTATTTTAATTGAATCTTTACTTATAATTTTCATTTTTGCTTATTTTTCTTCAAGAAAATCTATCAATTAATATAACAATATATTACTTTTACATTCATATTACTAGATCATTTCTTATAATTTATCCTTATAATCATTGATTACTACATTAAAATTAAATCCATTTTTGAAAAAATAAAAATCAGTTAATTCAACTTAAGGTGAAATTTATTTGATTAAGAATTATACAAAGTAATCAACTTATTATTGTTTACCTAATATGGTTATATAATTTTGATTGAATTTTAATTTAATCTAATATTTATTTAGAAGATTTGTAATTTCTTTTTCTGTTAATTTTCTTAAATAATTAATTTAGTTTATATTGTAAATACTTTATTTAACAATCTATAGATCTTCATTCAATTTCTTAAGAAATATAGATTATTAGACTCTACCATTAATGATAACAAAATAACTTAAGGCTTTTCCATTTATTTAGGTTTTAGACAATTAATAAACTTCATTTTCTAATATTATTTCAATATTATTTCTATCTAAATTAAAATTAAAATAATATTTGGCATTATTGCACAATTAAGAATTTTAAAAATCTAAGTAAAAATGAGTGAAATAGAATTACCAATAACCAATATTGCAGAAAAGATTCTACTCTTTATTTGTTTTAATGAATTTTATAATTCGTCTAAAGCTAATGTACTTTGTTTTGCTACTTCATAATCATAAAACTAATTTTAATTCAAAATTTCTTAAATTTACATTAGCTAGATTATTTCATCATCTAGATCTTTAAATTTAAGTATTCCACTTTAAATATTAAGAGTAGAATACTCTTTCATTAATATTTCTCCAGCTTTTGTAACAAGATGATGTGGTCCATATAAATCTATCTTAGATTTTTAAATTTATAATTATTACAATCTATTGACCTCTTCGCACTTCTACAAAAGTATATAAATGTTTTTCTATCCATTATTTTATTATAGGAACATAGTATTCAATAAATACATTATGAATATCAAATTGATGCTCATGTCTTACAATTTTTTTCTCAAAAACATTTTATTATTTAAGTTCTTTTTTAAATCCATAGATTGTATAAACTTTTTGAGTATTATTTTGTTAGTTCTATTTCTTATAACCTCTTAAAGGAATATCTTCTTAAGTTGAATAAACCTTGATTTAATGATAAGTAGTCAAATAATCTACATATTATTTAAAACTTGTTTATGTATAGAATAGTTTATCTAGAAATTAATCTATTTAATATTAACAATCAAGATGTGTTATAATACATTGATCTTATATAAACCAACTAAATTGAGTATCAAATTTCTAAGCTATATATTCTTTGAGATTGCATTCAAGTTAATTATCATTTTAGAATATATCAGAGAATTAATGAAGTGGTATTTTATTAAAATTGTCCACATTCAAAAATCGTTAAGAGTCTAACTTTTTAATAAGAACATCTGTTTATGGATTTAAATTAAGCACATTAATTTAGATATCAATATCTTGATCAATTAGTTCTGATAAAATGTAAGTGAAAACACCATATTTTTTTCTAATATTTGAGACTCTTAGATTTAATTTCATAAAATAATAATAATAATTCAAATCATGCTTACTGCAAATACACTACAAATACAATGAAGAGTATTTTTTTATTGTTCTTATTTTGCTTATTTATCTTTTGGCCAAGATATGATAATTTATCCATCAGCAACAGTATCCCACCATTAAGATGTTGTAACAAATGCTCCAGCTCCGTTTCTTTACATAATCATACAATGAACAATATATCTACAATTCCTATACATTTTCTTACTTGTATGGTTTTCCCAATTCAATTAATTATTGTGTAACTTTTTCACAAATTGCATTGATCCATCCTTAAACCTAGAGTAATAATATAGATTATATACTTTAGATTCATCATATTGAACTTCTTTTAAGACACTTTCAATGGATTCTTATGTTATACGATCTACTTCTTCTTATGAATAGGTATTTTCCTCTAAATTTTGATTTTCTTCCATTAATTTTATTAATGAAACAATAACTAAATTATACACTATGGATTGGTTTCCTCGTTTCAACTATTTTGATATATCTATTTTTCAGTTCAGGAGAATTTAGTTTCATATTAACACTAGCTTGTGGAATATAATGCTTTGGATTTGGATTAGTATTTGTTACAATTTCAATAACAAAAGAGACTAGTGGATTAAGTAAATAAACTTTTATTTGTTGTGCATAAGCATTATTAGCAAGATTATTTTCTATTTTAACTTTCGAAGTATATTGATTATAGATAAATTAGGGTTATTTACCTTCAGATGCTACAGGTGATTATGTGTATAGATTATTCGAAATATTATCACTTATCTTTTGCATATTGACTGCATTTAGCATAAAAAATAATAAGTAAGAATTATTCTAATGGTATTACTTCACTCCTATAATGTTGGTGACTGCTTATTATGTTCATCCAGGTTTGAATTCACATTCATTTTGTGACATATCCTGGGTATTTGCATTATATATGGAATCATTTGCAATATTGCCATAGATACACCTTTTTACAAAGAGAGGTTAGAATTCAACAATAATATAGAGGGAATAATTGAATATCATACATCTAATTTTGTAATCACTCAAGCTATCAATAAAGTAATATGTGTGATCTTTTGGTTTTATTCTTATGAAGAACTTAATAGAAGTGCAGATGAATCAACAATAAGTGTGGCACCTTGGTTAAGTGGTTATTTTGTGATGGTGGCTTAAATGATATCAATTGTAATTATTATAGTAAAAATAAATAGATCATAACAACAGATTTTGTGTATAAATATTTGCAAAGTTGGAAATAGGGTATTCCTTTGGTTATGTTACCTTCATGATGTAGAAAATAATCAAAATATTATAATATATATATATTATCATTTTGCAAGCATCAATTATTAATATAATTGTCTTTTATTATTATTAAATTTATCCTATCCTATAGATTCCATATCAAATAACTTAGGTTATAAACAAGGTTTAGGAATCATTTATTATGTTTATTTTTTGACAGCTTATTTGACTCTTAAAAATGGAGGTTCAGATTATTATCTAGGTTAATTTTTGATATTTGTTAATTTACTAACTTTGGCACCAACCTATTCATCTTCTCCATGAACATTAATACTTTCAGGTCTTAATATATTTTGAAGTTTAGGAAGATTATTAGCAGGAGTATTAGGTTTAAATGGAGCTCTAATTATATTATTCTTAGTTTATTATTATTATTATTATTATTATTATTAAGAAATTTAAGATTCTTTTAAATCTTTTTTCTGATTTCTTTTGATGTCTAAGATTCATTAATTTAAATTAATACTTGTTCCAGTCCAACTATCTTATAATGATGAAGCAAATTCAATATATTTATCATATTTTTAATAATCTTCAAGTGGATATATTTTAACATAATCTCCTAAATGTGTATTTTCATAATCATTCCTTTATTTTTCCCATTATTTCATTTATGAAATCTTTTCTTCCATTGTCAACTTTACTTTCTTACCAGTTAATACTCTTTACTAAAGAGATTCTTTTCTTGATGCAATTATTTATTCTTTGGCTTTTAAACTTACATTCATTAATTTTAATGTATCTCTAATCAGATTTTTCTTAATCAATGCATCAAGAGGAGTATCTGTAGTGAAACTAGGTGTATGATTAACTTCTAATAAGATAGGTTATAATTTATGATTCAAAAAGATATCAAAACCTAAAATTTCAAAACACATATTATTAGCATAATTATCAGGTTGACAAGATCGATAATGATGACTTAATATTGGTTAAACAGTACAAAAGGTTTTAATAAATAATTCATACATTTCTTACCAAAGTTTTTTAATGTCATGACCTTCTTATTCTAATTTACTAAATACTGCCTTTATAGATCTCTTATGTCCAATATCCATTCTACTGGCATCTTTATTAAATACAAAATTTGGATTCTCTTTATTAATAGCATAATTTGTTAAATGCATACACATATCTTCTAAATTTGATGAATTAGGAGGAACATATGGTTCAGTTGCAAATCTGACTAAACCATCTTAATATACATATATTCTCATAGGATCAGTTCCAGCCAATAATACATATACTCTCAAATCAAATTTTAAACCTTCAATTAAGAATGGTCTGTGTAAATATCTTTATGCTACATAATGATCATTAGGATTAATATCATTAATATTTCTAGTCAGAAATATACCTCTACCTTAACAACTTGCTTCTGGTTTTATAATAAATGTTTTTGCTTTTCCTTTTACAAATTAATTTTTAAAGTCACCATATTCAGCTGGCAATAACCATGTTTAAGGAAAGAATTTATATTCTTCAGTGAATTGTTTACGCATTTTCATTAGATTTCTTCCTAAATGATTCTTACGAGCAAGAGAATACATTCCAGGAAAATGATTAATTTTTTGATATGCTATGATTTATTTATAAAAATACGTTGCATTTTTCCTAGAGTTTCAGGTTAAACAGCTGCATCTGTCCAAAACATATCCCAATTAGTTACATCAGACTCATATTATAAAATCCATTTAAATAACTTTTTACCTACAAACTTCACAACATCATATTGAGTATCTAAAATTATAGTAAGTACTTCTAACCTGATACATTCATTATCAAGGTTGTCTTCTTCTTTTAATTATCTTCATTCTCACTTTCACTATCTTCAAATTCCCCATTAAAGTGTGGTTCTTTAACTTATTATTATTTCATATTAATATAAATGGACTTATATCACTATCTCTTTAAATTCATAATTGTTGGAGATACAAGTAATAAACATAATACTTAAATATTAAAGGTGTAGGAAAGAGTTGTCTTCTACTTAATTACACAGAAGGGAAATTTAAAGAGGAACATGATGCTACTATTGGTGTAGAATTTGGATCTTAAGCATTCAAACATAAGAATAAACAATTTAAAATATAAATTTGGGATACAGTATTATATTATAATTAAAGTTAGGCTGGTTAAGAATCTTTTAGATCAATTACTCGTTCATATTACAAGGGGTTTGTTATATTATAATTTATTATAGTTCAATAGGGGTTTTACTTGTTTTTGATATTACAAATCGATAGTCATTCCATAATATTGTTAGATGGTATAATGAAATATTGGATTGTGCTCATGAATCAGTAGATATAGTAATTGTTGGCAATAAAATTGATTTGGAGAGCGAGTAAATAAATAATATAAATAGACGCTAAGTTTCAGCAGATGAGGGGAAACAATTTGCAGAATAATATAGAATACATTATATTGAAACTTCAGCTAAAACAGGATAATTTGTAGATTCAGTGTTTTAATAAATGGCAATGCGAATCTATGATAAGATAGAAAATAAATTAATAGATTAGAATAATGAAAATTTAGGTATTAAATTAGGCACATTTTACAGAAATGATGAAGAAGATGATAAAGAATTATAAACAAGTTTAGGATAAAAGAAGAAAAAAAAGAATGATGATTGTTGTTGAATCTAAATTAAATTATGTAATTTTTCTCATTTTAAACGATTACATGCGTCTTATATAGTTTCTGTTGTCTTACAAAATGCCCATCTTACAAATCTAGAACCCAATTCTTTATTTTCAAAATAAGGAGAACAAGGAATACAAACTACTCCAATTTCATTAGCCATATAATATGCAAAAGCAAAATCTTTAGTAAGTTAATGACCATCTTAATCATCTTTAAAATATTTTTCTGGTATTTCTACATCAGTAATATCTGTAACTAAAAAGTATCCTCCTTATGGAACCCAACAATGTAAATTCAATCTACTTTCAATTAAACCCTTTAATAACATTGTTGATTATTCTTCATATAAATCTCTTATTTCTGTAAAGTATTATCCATCAATAGTTTATTCTAAACATTTAGCTGTAGCAGTTTATAATATAGGATTCAAACAAAAATTATGATAGGTTTAAGCAGATTTTATTCCTTTTATATATTTTTCATCTCCTATTGCAAATCCAACTCTTAATCCTGTAGCTGAAAACATTTTACCTGCACTTGTTACACATACAGTCTTAGATTTTAATTTTGGATGAGTTATACATCTAGGATATGAAAATGGTTAATAATCACCAAATACAACATGATGATATGCAGCATCTTCACATACAATTACTTATGGATGTTTTTCTAATATTTCTGCCAATCTATCTAATTCTTCAACTGAAAAAACTCTAAAAAATATATTACATTTATTAATTACTTTCCAATTGGATTTTATGGTGAATTCACAATTATCATTTTAGTCTTATCATTTAATTTTTATTCAAGATAATCATAATCTAAATGCCATTCATCTTCTTTTGAAAATTTTATTTTGCCATTTTCAAATCTGTTCAATATACTAGCTTTACTATTTAATTGACTTGGTCTTAATGGAACACCAACATGTTTAGCACCTTAGAATTCAATTAAGGGTCGATAAAAATCTTGATATCTTATTAATGAATACCAAATGCAGGGTCAAAACATATTACTTCATCATTTGGATTAAGTAAAGCTTAGAAAATACAAGCTAATACTGATTATGCACCAGAACTTGCCACTATCTCTTTTGCAATATCTACTTTGACTCCCATATGTTTATCAAAAAATTCAGAAGCTGCTTTTAATAGTCTTGGATGTCCAGCTGTTATTGTATATTATAAAGTTTCTGTTAATGCTTCTTCTGCAATTGCTTATCTTAAAAATTAAGGTGGTGGAAAATTTGGAAATCCTTATCCCATATTTACACAGGAATTCTTCACAGCCAATTATGTAAACTTAGCATACATCTATAACTAAAGATAAGGTGCCATACGATCAGCAATAATATTATCTTACATTCTTAAAATTTAATATGGATATTAAAATAAAATATACTAATGATTTGTTGTTTAATATTTTCATATTTCTACATAAAATTTATGTAGTAATTGATAACATCATTATATAATAGATATTAATTATTAGATTATTAATTTTTTTGGTTTACGTAATCAGATCACTCATTGCAATTCACCACAATCATATATAATAACCTTTTTTGAAGGTCTTCCTTATTAAGTTCCACAATATTCAATTGCATTTAACACTTCTAATCCAGAAGCAACTTTTCCAAATACTGTATGTTTTCCATTCAACCAAGGACATGGGACTGTTGTGATAAAAAATTAAGATCCATTTGTATTTGGTCCAGCATTAGCCATTGATAATAGTCCTGGTGTACTATGTTTTAATGTGAAATTTTCATCTGGGAATGTCCTTCCATAAATTGATTCACCTCCTGTGCCATTATTATTTGTAAAATCTCCACCTTAACACATAAATGATGGAATAATTCTATGGAATATTGAACCCTTATAATGTAGATTTTTTCCAGATATCTTAGACACAGTATCACCAATGCATAATTTTCTAAAATTTTCTGCTGTTTTAGGTGTGGCATCTGCAAATAACTAAATATATTAATATTCAATTTACTTCAAAGATGATTCTACCACTTGGGGCATTATTAATGGAGATATCAAAGAATACCTTTGGATTTTTAGTTGTGGCAGAAAATGAAAATCTAAATAATTTAGTATACATTTTTATTATTAGAAACAATTTATGTTGTTTTCATAAAATTTGCTCTTTTTATTTTATATATATTTATAAGAACAATATATATAGTTCTCTCATGAAATCTAAATAAGATGTATAATTATTATCTTGATCTTTAATATTGAACAATTCTCTTTATAAGATATTCATATAAAAAATTAATGAAATATATAAATATATGGAATTTTATTGATTTAAATAGATTGAATGAAAGAACTTTTTGGATTTTGTTTATTAAAAAAGAATGAAATTATGATTCATATTAATTCATATAATTATCATCTTAATAATTCTTTCTTTCTTCTTTTTTATTGAAAATTTTTATGTATTAAAGGTTATGTTAATATTCTTATTGATTTTTAATTAGTTTTAGAATTGATTAGAAAAATAAAATTGCTTTTCTAATTATATTTGTATATATTAGAATATTTTAATGTTATAGAGTAATTTTACATCTTACCTAGAGGGTTTAGAGAAATAAATAACTAATAATGAATTAGATTATGATGAAGCAACAGAAATGATCTCTAAATTAAATCCATAGAATTTAATGGAGAAAAAAGAGTTAATGTAAATAAAAAAGAAAGTATAACAATTGAAAAAAGATGTAGCTAAAGAGAAAATAAAAGAGAATTTGAATTCACATATATTTTTATTAAGAGAACTATTAGAAAAAAGTAGAAATGTCAATAATAGTATTGAGAGATATAAATTATTAAGTGAAGCTGAAGAATAAAAAAAAATTACAGAAGCTCTAATTTACACCTTAAATTAATATAAGGATCATATTAGTTAAAAATTTGTTGGGGATTGTAAAAAAGTAATATTTGAATATGAAGAAGAATTAAGATAATCATTTGTGTCTGCAAAAAGAGAGGAGGTAATATTCATAACAAATTAAAAAAGTTTTTCTTAATCTATGTTTGTTAGTGAAATAGAATAGAATGAGGGAGTAAATTAATTAACAAATAAGAGATCTGTAAGAGTTAAAATTTAATAATATTTTAATAAAATGTTTGGATGTTTAATTACATATAATCAATGAATTAAGAAAGAGTATAAATGTATATGATTTAATATATTATTTGTTTAATTATCTTAAAATTATTAAATTTAATATATCTATATATTTTTATAGAAAACAGAATATCATTAAGAATAATTATACTCTTTTCAAAAATAAGGAATTCTTTATAATAGTAATTCTATTTTTGTTTAAAATATTATTATTTTTTGTAGTAATATTCTTTAAACATTAGAATTTAAATGTTGATAATACAAATTATTTATAAATTGATATATCAAAATAAAATCAAATTGATTGAATAATACTTAAACAATTAGGAATT
Organism: Paramecium pentaurelia; assembly: GCA_905183005.1. Taxonomy (NCBI): domain Eukaryota; phylum Ciliophora; class Oligohymenophorea; order Peniculida; family Parameciidae; genus Paramecium; species Paramecium pentaurelia. The sequence goes on from CAJJDO010000087.1 coordinate 240,587, forward strand.
GTTTTTTTGAGTGATATTATAATATGAACATTTTTTGGTAGGTAATGAAAATATATAATATTGATTTCAATGAAATAAATAGTGAGTTAATAATTTTATAAAATGAAAGCACCCACTCATAGGTGCCTATTATCAAGTTTAATAGAGAGTAATGAAAAGACTACTCGTTAAGCTAAAACACATGAATCTTTTGAGAGATTAAAATATTCTTAACCATAAACTGCAACTCCTAAGACTTAAATGACTAACAGGAAAAGCAAATAAATGAGTTTAGTACAAGTTTAGCAACTAATTTAATAACCTCTTCTAAGAAAGAATCATACAGCTTTGTCTGAAGTACCACATACTTGGAATACAAGTAGAAGTATAGAAAAAACAGTGGACTTACTTGCAATGCCTTAACATAAACGTGTAAAGTGGCTTGAAAAATAAAAATCTTTGCTTGCTTAACAACAACCAGTAACTGAGCGTGTTTAAACAAGTAGAATAAAACAAATGGCAACAGCTACTAACTATAATAATTTTCTAAAGAAATTCAATGGGGAATAATAAATGATGATATTAGATAAAACTAAAACAACAACAGTACCAATTTAGAAATTACAAAATGAAATGTAAGAAAATAAAGAGAGGTAGTTTATTTTTAAGTAGCCATTACGTATAGTAAAAGGAATGAGTGAACACATGCTTAGAATGAAGAGTATAAGTAGACAACATGAATCAATACCTTCACCACCAAGAAGATTATCAAATCCTCGTTATGAATTGACTAATGCCAATAGAGTTCGCTTTTCTAAATATTATTAAGATGATAGTTTAAAAGTGTTGAAATCTTAGAAACGAGATCCAAACTAAATTTTTAAAGAGTTGCACATAGAGGATATACAATATACTGATTTAGATAGAGCATAAAATCATCCTATAAATATTGCCTTATTCAATATGTTAAAAGATGAGGAAATTATTCTAAGTAATTTATTTATTATATTCAGAGTAATAGTAACTTGAAGAAGCAGAAAAATATACTGCATAAGAATTAATAAAATAGAGATAAGAAATTGAAAGATTTGATGAATTAACTCGTTAAGAGTATCATCGAAAATGTTATGTAGATTTCAAATCCAAATCTATTAATTCAAAATATTAACATAAAAACTTGAATTTAGATTAATCCTTATTAGAAGTATTTCCAAAAAATGAAATAATAAACCCACAATAATAAAGAAAAATGAGAAGACATAAAATATTAAATATGATAAAGATGTTCTTATTTAGATTACATGAATTACATCTCAATCTTGATGATCTTATTAATCATAGAGTTTATCCTCTAACAGCATATAGTCATGAAAGATCTAAATTATTCTTTGATTTAGTCAAATCCAATAAGCTTGAATTAGCCCATAGAGAATTATAAGAAAATCGTTATTTAGTGTATGAATTTGATTCATCCAAATTAACTCCTCTTCATCATGCAGTCATCCGTAATCATGTTGAAATGGTAGAATTACTTATGGAATATCATTCTGATGTAAATCGTAGAGATATTGTACTTATTATTCTATTATCCAGCTTGGAAGAACTCCACTCTTCTTTGGTATCCGTTCTGGTTACAATGATTGTGTACAATTATTGCTGTATAATTAAGCAATTCCTTGGTCTAATAAAAAGAATCAATATGATCTTTATTTAGATATGCTGAGTGATAAAGTTAGAGATTAATATCGTAAAGCAAAAAATGTAATATATATATATTTAATAATCAAAGTACCATTTATAAATGCAAATGATGTCTTATACAAAAAGAGCTGCTTTCTGGATGGAACGAAGATATTATTTTACTTAATGAATAGTATAAATATATAAAAATTTATATATCTTTATATAAATAAAATTGTTTAAATTATATAAACAGAAGAAATTTAATAGGGTTCTTATACTCCTGATTAAATAATACTAAAAAATCTAAACACAATTCAATGTTTTTTCTTTTATCTTATCTTCTTATCATGTCTTTAATTAATTTCCATCTTCTCCTTCCTATCTTATGCTATATTTAAATCACCTGTCTTTAAAGCAATTAAATCTTCTCTATAATTACTATCAGATGCTAAAGGGTATTCTTCATATTTTAATTTGTAAGGGAAATGTTTAAACCAATTCAAAACCTCAACACCATCAATTATCATTCCTGTAGTCCATCTACCACTTATATTAGAAAGTCTATCCTATTAAGGTAAAGCTTTGATTCCTTGATATTTACGATATGTTTCTTAATTAAATTTATTAACATCTTTAACAGATCCTTTCATAATATATCCTTCAATAAAATCTTAAGGTGTAACTTTTTTACTAAACATTCCAGGAAAGGCTGTAACTATTATATCACAGAAAAGTTTATTTTCTAAATCAACTAACCATCCTACACCATTATAATAAAATTATCTATGTCCTATTGTCATCCCTTATATAACTCCTGGCATTACATTAAATATTATTGATGTATTATTTGGAAATGTAACTTATAAATATCCATAATTTTATCCTGTAATTGAATTAGCACTAAAATTTGCTTAAGATTCCAAATGACCAGTTAATTTAAAATTTCTACCCAAAACATATAATCCTAATACTGGTGGATGATGAGAAATCTATTCACAATACAATAAATTTCCATTCATGTAACCTTAGAATGTTTCTCCTAATATAGGATTGAATGGTTTTTCCATATTTAAAAACATTATATTATAAGCAAGAGAAAATTATGCTACCAATTTCATTTATTCAAGTGGATCTGATAATTCTCCTGCTTTTTCTAATAACCACATATATCCCAAACTATAACAAGCTCTTTCCAAATTAGATCTTCTTTCAAAAATATTAACAGGCAAAGAAATACTAATTAAAGATTTACCCATTAGTAAATTAGATCCTAATTTCTTTAACATAAATGTTATAACTTCTTTTTAAATTTCAAGTTTCTTTTTATTTATAAATCTCAAACCACCTTTCTCTAAGATTTCCCAATCACTTTATAGGATAATATTTTTATGTTCTGCAGTTTCTGTATAATAAATATTATCTGGTTCTAATGGTGTTAATTAATAATGATGTATTGCTGACCAATATATCATCCCAGGATTTTTGGCTACTAAATCTAATAATTACAGATAATCAGTTTTATTAATCAATTCTGGTTCATCATCTAATATTATTTAAGATTAAAATTATTTGCAATCTACATCAGATAAAGATGAATCCATCTAAACTTCAATTACTCTTTAAGGTTAATATTATTCTATTATTTCTACATTAAGTGGGTCTTTAGTAGCTTATTCAACTATCTATGGAATTGGAATCTTGAACTATTTCTAAATTAAATAACAATCTAAATTCTATAATTCTGAGACATAATGTAAAGATAATTAAGCATCATTTGCATATCCTCCATTTTTAGTTTCTGTTTCCCAAATTATCATAACTTATTGTTATTATTATGGAATAACAGCTATTATACTTAATTAAATTTATCCCTCAAATTGATATCCATTTTATATATTATTTTGATATGATAAACTCTTATCAATAATGAAAAAAGTATCTTTGTCTTTAAAAACATATCTTAAATAAGTATATGATCTTTTCAAATAAAGTAAACCATATTTTTTTCTCATTTCAGATATTATCATAGAATTATTATTAATCATAATGTCTAAAATAATTGTCTAATCTATTTATGTATTCCATTATTTCATAACATCTGGACATACCAAAGCTGACACTATTGGAATTATGTTATCACTATTTATATTTACAATAGCTTTTATTTTCTCTTACTATGTTTTATGTTATAATAGTCTAGTATTATTTCATTAATCAATACCTCAATTTATTTTTAAAGCTTATTAATTGGTATTCTGAATCATCCATCAATCTATCAAGTGAGAATAGTTCCTTATTAAGTAGGATATTTTGCAAAAGAGCTGGAACCTTATTATCAGGTTAAGTAATATTATTTTAATTTCCTTTTACATTTTAGACTGAGATAACTGAAACTGATTATTCCTTTTCTATTATTTATTACTTTTATTCAATTGACTTTTATGTATTATCATTAATTGGTTTTGTCACTTAAGATTAGGTTTTGTGATGTGTTTTTAATTTATCATCAACCATGTTTTAAGGCTTAGATTATATTATTTCTGAACGCTTTTAAGGATAAATATTAAGTGATTGACTTAAATCTTCAGATTATCGTTAAAATTATTTTTATTATCTTCATTTAATAATATTATTATCATACTTTATTTTTTTTAATTAGTCATCATCAATAAATGCACAACATTATCTTAAATAATTAAACCATCTCTCTGCTTATTATAAATCTTCACTTCCAAATAAAAATGTCTCTTTTCCACAAAGCTAAAAACAATACTTATTCTTCATTGATTCACACCTTAATAAATATCAGAATAATTATACCATTTTAGAGAAAAATCTGATAGTGCTAATTATTTATCTCTCTTCTTTGGATCATTCCTAGAAATCATAAGTTTACGATCCATCATATTTAACTTTAAAATCTTATTATTCCAAAACCATCCTGATTTTTTTTTCATTTCAAGACGGCCCTATACTTCATCTTCTGAATAGATAAATGAATTCACAATATCAATATACATTCGAAATTTTACAGGAATTGGTGGGTTTATTAATTATTATATCTCTTCTTCAGACAATAACTCCGTTTTCCCAAATTTATGATTGTCAATTGATGCTTATAGAACTTGCAATTTTTATTGCACCTTCCCTGGCACTCTATCAGGATAATCTAATTTAGTCATGCACACTACTTTAAATAAATCTTTGCAGCTTTTTTACACAATCAATATATTATTTTTGAACCTTCTCTTCCATTATATAATTAAGAATAAATAATAAATAATAAGGAATTCTATAAATTTACATCATTTATGTCTATTATTTAAATTATATACAATAATAATCATATTTTCATTTTTATTAGTAATATCTATTAAAAACTCATGCAAAATAATTTATTTTATTATGATGATTCTATAATAATATAAAATAATTCTCCATTTTTTAATTTATAATTTTTAATCAAATACAATGTTATTTCAAATAAAATTGAGACTTAGATCTGATTTTTATTTATAAGTTTTAAAATACATTTGAAATGAATTTCTTTTAGTTATTAAATGCCAATCTTATTTCAAAGAATTTTTCTATTCCAATAATTAATATTAAATTTGGACTTGTAAAAAAGAAAAAACAAAATAATCTTTGCTTTAATTTTATCTTCTAATTGAAGATATTTATTGATTAAAATCTATAAATTAACTATTTATTTAATGATAACTAAGAAATTTCAAGTAAAGAGTGTTAACTTAAATAGTTCATAAAATATATTATAAATAATTTGTTATTTTTTAAAATTCTCTCTAAGTATTATCAAAAAACTGGGTTTTGTTTTTATAAGTAACAAATTAGAAGGGTTCAAAATTTCTAAAGGTTTTACTAAAATATTAACATTAAAATACTTCGTATTAAATATTACAATATAGCTATTTAGAGTAAATGGAAAAATTAATATACTGACAATTAAAATATGTTATAACAATAGGGATAAATCAAGACTTTCTATTAATTAATGATAATATTAATACAATAAAACAATCATTTAGTTTGTTTGAAGTATTATAATACCATTAATATAAAATTTTATAATAATTTTTTTTTTAATGCTATTTAATAAATTATTATTCAAATAAATGTATTCCCAATAAATAAAATAAGCTACCCCTTCTAAATCAACATCATCTTATTCTTTAAGCATATTAATAATTTTTGGCTTGAATTATTTTACTGCACAGTAATAATATTATTTTTTATGAAATAAATTTTTGTTTTAAGCAGTTGAATATTAATATATAAGAAGTTTATATATAATAATTATCATTCGATTCACTAGTCTAAAATAATAATTAACAAATCTTCTTATAGCAAATTAAAATATGAAAAGTTATCTTTGAATACATACAAATTATCAATTTTTTAGATTCTTTAATGGCTCTTTTTATCTTTTAGATAAATTTCTAGTTGATTTGATTAATTTTTTTGGGGAATTGGATAATAAATGATGAAACCTATTACCAATTTCTTTGACAGCACCTTAAATTTTATTTTTTTTATATTTAAAAGTTGGTGTGTTGATTTCTTATTCTTGGTTTAGTTAAACAACCATTTAATCTCTTTTAACTGAAAAATTTATCTTCTCTAACTCTAATAGATCAAAATCTAGAGTTTGAGTTTTCAAAGATGTGACTGGTTAGTAATTTAAATGACACATTTTTGGCTTCATCATTATATTAATGTTTAGATAGTTATGAAAATGATTAATTATGTTTAAATAATTGATTTAAGAATTTAAAAGATAATAATTGAGAATAAGAAAAATAATTATTGGTTATGCAAATATTATTTAATTATTTAAGACTTAAGATTAATAAAGTATATTAATATTTAATACTTTATCATAGAGCATAGTAATATGTAATAAAACTATAATAACAATCATTTTTATAGTTAAAATTTTGGGAGCTCAATATTTTGTATACCATTAACTTTAAGGAGGCGCATATAATAACTAGTTTGTTCTTCATAAAGTTCTTTCCACTTTTTAATCTATAATAAAGATTTAGATTTAAATTACTAATAGGTCATTTTTTTTACGAATAGATGAACTTCTACTTTATTATTATGTTTGACGAGTTGGAACACTATAAAAGCGAGAATTATTGTTAATTTCATTAATTTGAAGTTAAGGTTTACGACTTTGTTTTTTATCTCCAAATGTGGGTGTTTATGGTTTAATGAGGAACATTTATATATATATATAATTATTTATTTGTAATGATATCAATTTTTCTTTACTTAAGCCATCTTACCCCATCCTCTAGCAATTGTAAGAACATTAGCGATTCTCTATTATGAATAATAAGAGAATTACTTTAATTTTTTTGGATGCACGATAATCTTTTAATTTTGCTTATAGATTGACTATAGATTTATGTGTATTATTAAGTAACCATGGATGTTTAAGGATTTTCTCAGTTGTAAGTCTTTTGGCTGGATCAATAGTCAATAAACCTTTAATTAATTCCTTGGCTAGAAATAAGATATTAAGATTTAACCTTCATTACTAATTTGATCCCAGTAAGGTGAAGGGAAATTAAAGTTTCCATTTTTAATCATTGAAAAGAGTTTGTCATTATCTTCATCATAGAAAGGAGGGAATCCACATAACCTTAAATAAATATTGTTTTTTACATTATATAGAGAATAACACCAACAGACCAGAAATCTATAGCTTCTGTGTATCCTTTGCCATTGATGATTTCAGGAGCTACATAACCTGGAGTACCACATTAAGTCATCATGACTTCTTCTGAACCAACGAAACGAGCAAGTCCGAAATCACTAACTTTTAATAAGGCTCCAGGTTCCATCGATGAGTAAAGTAGATTTTCTGGTTTGAGGTCTCTATGTACAATTCCCATCTTATGACAATAAGTAAGTGCATCAATAATTGGTCTAAGTGTAGCAGCTGCTTCTTTTTCACTAAAATGATCTTTCTCAACTATTCTTTCAAATAGCTTAAACTATGATTATTGATTACTTCTCCACCAGTCATTAATTCTAAGACCATATAAAAGTATGTGTCATCTTCATAAATTTCATACAATTTCACAACATTAGGATGATCAATCTAAATAATTATTTATTATACTTAAGTAAGAATTTCTACTTCTGTTTATAAGGCTAATAAGTCATCATTTGATAGGTTTTCCCTTCAATCAATATGGATCAAATACTTGTTAATTATTTTAACAGCGAATTATTCACCTGTGCTCTTTTTAACTGCTCTTTTAACAACTCCAAAGGCTCCCCTTAACTTATATTATTTCAATACTCTCCTAATGTTTTCTCCAAAGTGTATACTTTGTTAATGTCTTCGTTTCCTTACATTAATTATATTATTAATAAGTCTAATTTTATAAGGTAAGTTTCTACTATCCACTATTAATATGATTTTATTTATCAAAGTTCTAGAATTCTTATATGATTGAGAATCTTTAACTTATATACATATATTTACAATAACAAATTGAAAAATTTAAATCTTTTGATTTTTAAATTTGCAAATCTATACTAAAACAATTCAATCTAAAATATAATATAATATTCAATTGATAAATAATGTTGTATATAAAAAGAGAACTTAAAATTTTAAATTGATTATCATAGATCAAAAATATATAGTTAATGATAGATTATTTAATAATTATTGAAGATTTAAAGAAGTATTAGAAAATAAATTGAAAACTAACAGAAAATAGAAAGAGTAATAAAGAATAATGAGAAAATAAATAAAAGAAAAAATGAAATATTAAAAATAAATATATAATGGAAGCTAGTGAAGCATTACTAAGTAAAGCCCTTAAAATAGGATGCACAGTTACTCTGTGTTATAAGGATGATGATGGAAAAAACTACTTTGCTTGTTGTGAAGGTTTTACATCTATGAAACTGAGATTACTACCGGCATCTAAGATAAAAGAATAGGGACGATTAAATTAATGTCTATTTAAAGTTGTGCCTCCATTTTAATTTGTGGAATATAATAAGGGCAAGGAGGCATTCCATTAGAAAGAGACTTTGAACCAAGTTACTAATGTTGATTAAAGAGGTAAGGAAGTTACCATTATGAAATAGACTCTAGACTCGAATTTCCAAAGCAAATTAAGCTTATGTAGGATGAATCATTGTTGAACAAGGAATCTCTTGGGAAGATGAAAGAACAATCCATATTTTTTGGCTAAACAATTTAATTTATTCATTAAGCAAGCAACAAATACTTAAGTTATTTATAAGATTAAGGAAGTGATTATGAAAGTGATAGTTGGAAAGCTACATTGAAAAAAGAACATGGAGAGGATACTTAATTCAAATTTTAGGCTTCATTCTCATTTTAATAAGAGACAGGTGGTTTAATTTTTGATGAAGACACTGTTTATATAGTGAGTGTTTTAGATAAAAGTATTGAGCCAGGTTTACATGCCTCTAATAAGAAAAAGGATAAAGAGAAAAGAGAATTAAATGTTGCTCCTGAAAAGAGATCTTTTTGGAAAATTAATATATTTTCTAAATTTATGAAAGATGAATTGGGATAATTATCAGTTTTTGATGTAATTTGGATAAATTATTCTGAAACTAATGTAAATTAATCAATTGAGTTATTAGTTAAATATGATTGTATAAAAGTATTCCCCAGATGAAAAGAAGAAATATTTGAAATTTGAAAAAGGCCAAGATTCAGAATAGATAAATTAATTTATAGGAGATAGTAATGGAATGTATGTTATAGAGAATATTGATCCAGAAAAAGGAGATTTTTTAAATGGTGGTTATGTTGAATGGGTAAAAGAATATAGACTTAAACATTTAACATCAAATTATTATTTAAAATTAGAAGAATTTGCTGAAAATTAAGGTTCATTTAGATTGGTTGCAGTTGAAAATATAGCTGAATCATCAATTTTCAAATTTGGAATGATATATTCTACAATTGTAAAAAAAGATAATTAAGAATTTTTAACAAAAGATTCTTATTTTAGATTATCATCAAGAGATTAAGATAATTAATATTGGTTAAAAATAGATACTGTAGGTCCAAATGATATTTATAAAATAGAGGGTGATAATTTTATAGAAGATATAACAATACCTATTTTTGATTAAGATAAAAAGGATGAACATGTATTTAATTTAGCTTGTGCATCTTTAAATGAAGTTAGATTTATTAAGTATTTATTATCTTGCATGAAAATCTTAAAAAGAAGTAAAGAATATTTGGATGTTGATTTAAATAATACTAATTTTTTTAAAGAATCATAATTTCAAGATATTTACAAAAAGTTGGTAGTAAGATCATAACATTTAGAACAAGTATTAGATGATTTATATTTACTTTGTCATAATAAATTAGAAGGTTTTGTATCTTTTGATGCAGAATTTGGATTTCCACATTAACATACATAAAATCTTCTTAAAGAATAATATTTCTTTGAAATTTTAATTTAAATTTTAGTGATTTGTTTCCCAACATAAGAAAGTTTACAAAAGGCAGATGAACCAGTTGAATTAGTTTAAGTGACTAAATTATTATCAGAAGAATAATAAGTAGATTAAAATCTTGAAAAATAAATTATAGCTAGATTTGTTGAGAAAAAAAAGAGTATATGCACTAAGATCTTTAAATTATTACAAGCTATGGTAGTTGATAATATATCAAATTAAGAATATTGTTCTAAATATTTACCTATTTTATCTATGCAAGCTATGTATTTAAATGGAGCTATTAGTACTATTATTGCAATTATTCATAATTTTGAAGAACTTTTATTGAATCTAAATAAAGATGATAATCCACTTGATATGCCTTAATAAATTTTAAAGGCTGCCTCTATTAAAACTCCATTAACTAATTAAAATAAATAAAAGAAAAGAAGAAGAAATGAAATTAATAAACCAATTATTGATTATAATACTTAATATAAAATCATATGTAAATAGATAAAAGATTCAAATCATAATTAAATCTAAACATGGGATTTACTTATGTTTTTTACTACCATGCTCAAGAGTAATAATTTTAAATTTAACAAAAAGATTGAAATAATGTATTTCTTAAAAGAATCAGTTTGTTTTGAAGAAAAAGGTATCAATATTAATTAGGAATCGGCTTATAAATATATACTTTCATCATAAAGAGTATTTGAAGATGAAATACTTATAAGATTAAAAAGTGATGGACCTTAATTGAAGGTTTATAGAGGGGATTAAGAAAGTACTCTACTTGATTATTATCATAAATACTCAAATAATAATGATCCAAGATTATTGAATTTTATTCCTTATGTATAAGAATTGATGAGAATGTATTCAAGAATGTGTAATTCAAGAAATTATACATGGAAAAAATTTGCTGAAAATTTCTTTAATGTTGAAAGTTTAATTGAAAATATTTAAAACAATCAATATAATGTTGAAATTCGTTCAATTATTTGTAGTCTCTTAAATAAATTATATGTTGATTAAGAACCAAGAAGAATAATAATATGGCCAGAACTTTGTAAAATTGTTAGAACTAATAGAAAATAAAATAAAAATGATATTAATAATACTATGCTTTCAGAAGGTAAATAATAAAATAAAATTACTAAAACTGATCCAGTTGATATTCCTAAAGTATAAGAAAAGATAAATGGATATCTTGCTGATTAATTAATTTTTGTATAAAATTAATCAGATCTTGTGGAATTAAGTAAAGGACCTACAGAAAGACATGAAATGTTAGATATTGTATTTAAAAATGCACCTGAAATATATAATTAACTAACTTTAGAAGTTATTAAGTTATTTAAATTATTAATATAATTTGGAAAATATTCAATTGTTATTGAAGAAGATGAAGAAAAAACAATTAGAAAAAATTAATAGTTGTTTTCTAATATTAGAGCATTAACTGCTATTTTAGAATATAATTCAACATATCCAGAAGTTAGAAAGATTTTATCAATTAAAAGAAAAGAAGAGGAAAATTAAAAGAATAGCACAAATCTTTTTGGTTTTGGAGACAAAAATAAAAAGAAATAAGATGAATAAGGTTAAGTAAAATAATAGTATTCAGGTGAAGATGATGCAGAAGATTTATCAGAAGCAGAAAACTTTTAAAAATAAGTTGAATTTTTATCATTAAGAATGAATTAATTCATGTATTAACAATAATTACCTAATGATCCTTTAATTAAATTAGAAGTATGTGAAATATTAGATCTATATCTTGATAGTAAAATGGATTTTTATCTTAATAATTTGAAATTATAATTCTCATAATGGGTAGATAAATTAAATCTATTTAATGAAGTACTTAATAGTAATTTAGATATTGATAATCCATAACATAAAGAAAAAATTCAATAATAATTTAGAGACACCATCAAAAAAAATCTTGATAATATGTTACCAGCAATTATGAAAACTGGAACTAAAGTTGATGATGAAATTTTTAAAAAAAAAGATGATAATCAAATCTTTGGACTTATGAATATTGCTAATATTGCAAATATTGCAAATAAGTTAGTAAATACAGATGATAATTAATCAAAAGTAAAATCATTAGATGCTATAGAATTAAGTAATATCATTTAGTTTTCAATATTCCCATCATTGATATCTATTTTTTGTTTAAATTAGAGTCTTGATTTAGAAACTAAGATACTTCATATTTTAACTAGATTTTATAATTAAAGACATGAATTTGCTTATTTATCATCTAAATTGTTATTATTGTTTGATGATACTAATATTACAATATTTAAAAAATCAAAAAAGAAAATATTAGTATTGGCTAAATGTGTAGATGAATCAGAAACATGGGTTTAAAATTTAGATGAACCATAAAATTTAAAAACCTTAGAATTAGTATAATAACATTTTGAATTTTTCACTTAATTACTATTCAAAGGTTCTTACTTAAATGAAGCTTAAGAATTAGAAAAAGGACATGAAGGATAAGTTGATAGTATTAGATAAGATATGATGAGACATTTAAAAGTTGATAAATTAGGTGTTGATTTAATTAAAGATAGTGTTTTTATGGTTGAATAAGAAGATATTGATCTTGAATTATAATAAAAATTGAAGAAGATGTTTTAAGTTTGTTTAACATTCTTAAAATACTTTTGTATGAATAATCTAACCAATTAAAATGTTATGTCTTAACATATAGTTGCTTTAATATCTAAATTGAATACAGATTTAGGTTAAGTTGAATTACTCTGTGAAATATTTAGAGATAATAAAACAGTATGTTATGAGAGATCTTAAGAGGTTATTGATGATTTTGTTAGATTAATTATAACTAATGGTAGAAGAGTTAGATATTTAGAATTCTTTTTAGTAATAATGTAAATTAAAACTGAATACATATCATAAAATTAAAAAGCTGTTTTAAATTTATTTATTGATCCTAGATACAAAACTTAATTATTTTATATGTTACCTAAGGCAGAAGCTGATGAACATCCAATATTTGATTTTGAAACAAAACATAATGAAAATTCAAATTACAAAGATGAACCATATGATTATCATACTAAATTTATTGAAGTTTGTGCTTAATGTACAATAGGTAAAGAAGGATTATTGAGTTCAGAAAATAAATTGAAAGCATAAATTACTTTTAAATATGTTATGGAATTATTATTAGAGAAAGATGAATTTTCTGAATTTATTGATCCACCTAGTGGTTTAGAATCTGAATAATAATTTATGGAAATTCCAACTCATAAATAAAGATCATAATTGTAAAGTGGAATCAGTATAATACCATTAAATTAGGCTAAAGTGGAAGGAATAACTAAAATGAAACCATCCTTATTAGATTTATTATTTTATACATATTTAGAATCAGAAAAGATATCAGAAGAAGTATTTTCATGTTTTGACATGATTATATAATTCATTGCAAATGAGAAAGATAGAATTATGAGATGTAAAAATTTCATCCCTTAATTTTATGATTATTTTTTTAGTAATTTTATGTTAGTATTAAATGGATTGGTTAAAGTATTGAATAGAGAATTAGGATCTTAGGCATTAGTGTAAGGATCTAAATTATAAAAATAATCAACTGAATTTTATAGGGAACTTGAAGATTTAAGAAATTTCTTAACAGATTCATTTACTTCTAGACTTTAATTGAGTAATCGTTAAAAGACTTTATTATAATATTTTAAAGATAATATTATTATGAAGGAAGAATTGAATAAATAAAATTAAGATGATTAGAGATATTAATAAGAAAAAGAAAGATAAAAAAATAGATCTAGATAAGCTTCATAATATAAGACTCCAAAAAGATTATAAACAATATAAACATCAAAAAGAGAATTAAGTACAGATTAAATTTGGAAAGAATTATGGGATATATTTTTAACTGAATTTTTAGATAGTGAATAATTAATTGAAGCTATTAATAAAGAATAAATGGCTTTTGCATAAGCAATTTCAAAAGTTGAAGAGATATTTATTAAAGATAAAATAGTTCATTAATAAATTAATAAATAAATCATTTTTAAAAGATTGATTGCATTTTTAGAGAAATCTTCTGCTTCAGCTGATAATATTACAACATTTAAATTAATATTGAATGTATTAAGAAATTTTATTCATATTGAAGATGAATCAGAATTCACTCCTGATATGGATGAAGAAGAAAAAAAGAATATTGTATAAAGACAAAAAAAAGATAATCAGAATTTTTTAAATAGTAATAATGCTATGCAAATGACATTAACTTTACTAAGTGATATTTCAGATCCTATCAATTCTTAAAAGATTTTTAGTGAATTAATATAATTTGCTATTGATCTACTTGATGGAGGAAATTAAGATATTTAAAGATCTATATGGAATTATTTTTAAAATTTTACTGAAAGTGAAACTATATTTTTAAGATTACATAATGAATTTTAAAAAGCTATTAAAAATATGAAAAAAAATGATGAAATGTAATAATAATTTGGGTTCTAAAAATAACCAGATTTAATAAATTAAATTTTAAGATTACTTTAATTATTTGCAGAAGGACATTATCGTGAATTATAAGAATATATGTACTTCCAAAAATTTAATCATCATTCACATAATCTTATTTAAGATTTTATAGATTTGCTATAATCTTATATGAATGCTGTGGAGCCTGAATATTTTGAAAATATGGTTCAAAACTTTGATACAATAACTGAATATATTTAAGGTCCTTGTAGAACTAATTAGAAAGCACTTATTGAGGCTAATTTCTTAGATTTAGCCAATAAATTATATGAGATAGATGAAATAGCTTTAGAAATATAAGATGAAATTATTGAAGATGAAGAATTTCTTGATGAAGATAATCAAGAATTATTCACAATATAAAAACATTTACCCAGATGGATGATTGCTTTTCTTAAATATAAATGTTCTATTACTTTAATATCTTTATTAGAAGATAGAGAAGGTGATGAAATTATTTAAAGAATTCAAAAATCTTTAAGTAATGAAAACTTAAAATAAAACATCAATAATATTTTCTATATGTTTTAAATATATTCAAATGAGATTTATGACCTTAAAGTATTTGGTCATTTTGTAAATAGTTAACCAAAAACTTAAGAAGAAAGAACTAATTGTAGTTTTATAATAGAAACTGGATTTAATTTATTTTTCATTTACTAAATACATTAAAAAACAAAGAACAAAACTGTATAATAGAGTAAAAATGAAGAAGAAGAAACAGATGATGTAACATAATAACTATTAAACAGTCCATTCTATAAATTATTTTTACTAGTATAGAATTTAGCTAAAAGTTTGAAAGATAGTGTATTACAAGTTGCATAAATCTATAAAAAAACTGAAAAATAAACTCCAAAAGAAAGGATGTTAAAGTTATAATAAGCTAGATAATAATTATTTCCAAAAGCATATAAATTCTTTTTATCAAAAACTGCTAAAATAGAAATAATGTTGGAAAGCAAAAATGTTGAGGAAACTTATTTTTATATTCCTCCTTATTGTTAACTTGATGATGATGTAAAAAGAAATTTTAATGAAACAGCTAATAGGAATTCAAATAAAGCAAAAGTTACATCTTTAGTTGAAAGTTCAGAAGAAATAATAAAAACTATGAAATTAAATTACAAAATTTAAGTTTATTTAAATTAAATTAAAACACTTCAAGTAATTATAGAGAATATAGATTTACTAAGAGACATAGAATTTATTATTGCATTATTGATAAATGTGTTTATATTCCTATTTTATAAGAAAAAGTATGTTGGAATTGAAGTAAATCCAGATCTTACAGAAACAGAGATTTGGTTAGATGATGATAGTTTTGAATATTAGAGTCTTATTGATTCATTAGGGATTTTATCAATTGTACTTTCA
Organism: Paramecium pentaurelia; assembly: GCA_905183005.1. NCBI lineage: Eukaryota > Ciliophora > Oligohymenophorea > Peniculida > Parameciidae > Paramecium > Paramecium pentaurelia. The sequence continues at coordinate 256,670 of CAJJDO010000087.1, forward strand.
ATTTTGATTGTAGCATTCTTTTTAAGCAGAAATGCTCCATTATTATTAGAGAAGGCTTGGAGTGGTGTTGGATAAGAGAAATTAAATCCTATTGCTTATTTAATAAGACTACTTAAAACAGTATATTATTTATTATCTGATTTCTTTGCTTTATATTATATAATGTATGGCACAGCAGCAGTATTAGGTAGATTTGTTCATAACTTTTTCTTTTCCTTTCACTTATTTGAAGTCATGATAAGATTTCCATTATTATTAAATGTTGTAAAATCAGTATGGAATCCAAGGAAAATGATTTTATATACAGGACTCTTATTATTGATTTTCATGTTTGTATTTACAGTCTTTTCATACAGAATATTTTATGAAAGTTATGATGCTGGATTTTGTGATTCAATGTGGATATGCTTTTTGTCAACATTAGATTCTGCTTTCAAATATGATCAAGGTATTGGTGGTTTCCTTAAAAACCCATATGAAGTTTATGCTGATGATGAAGTCAAATTAGTATTGAGATTCATTTTTGATAATTTCTTTAACATTTTAGTTATTATAGTAATGTTAAATATTGTAGCTGGTATTATAATTGATACTTTTGGTGAATTAAGAGAAGAATTACAAGAATATAATCAAGATTTGGAGAATTTATGTTTCATTTGTGGATATGATAAAGAAACAATAGAAAAGGAATCAATCAATTTACAAAACTTTTCTGATCATATTAAAAAAGAACATTATTAATGGTATTATCTATTTTATATTGCTTACTTGAGAGAAAAAGATCCAACTGAGTATACAGGAATTGAAAGTTATGTTGCTGATAAATTGGATGCTGTTGATATAACATGGTTCCCATTAAATAAGTATATTTTATTAATTAAATATTAGAGCATTATGTTTGAAAAAGGACTTTGGAAATGAAGAAGAGAAAAACATTGTTACCTCACTTGAAGCTATCAAAGAAAATGCATAAGAACTAAAAAATATTTTAGTTGAAATCTAAACAGAAATAGAAGAGGAAGATTGATTATTTTATCTATATTATACATTGTCTTTTATATTATTAATAATATCAAAGAAATAGCAATAATTAATAATCAATTTATATAATTTTTAATAAATTTGATAAATTAAATGATTCACAAAAATGTAGTATTTGGAAATCATATCACAGCCAATAAATTGGAAAGATTACTAAAAAAATAAAAGATATTATTGAAATCTCCTCTAGATTCAAAATAAGAAACAAAAAATAGAAAAATCTGCAAGTCTAAAAGCTTCAGATTTGAAATTCATCCTCATGTTTTTTAGGTAAACCACACTTCTCCTTTTAAAAATTAACCACTTTTATAGATACCTATTGATAAAAGTCCTAATCGTCGTTCTTCTTTGAAACCTAATTTAGAAGTTTTTTCAAGAAGTTAGAAATCAATGACAAGCTTATAATTGAAAAACACTATTGTAGGTAACAAGTTGCAGAGGAGATGGAGTAATTATGAATTAATAAGTGAAAAATAAAAGCGTCTTAACAATAAAGCTCCAAAATCAGTAATTAAATATCAATATCTTATGACTGTAAAAGCGAAGAAAAAGAAAATATAAAGAATGAAAATGTAATACAGTAAGTTAGTTTAAGTATATAGAGTTTTTGGGGAAAAAGAATAATAAAGTTAGAAAAACAAGAAGTAAAACATTACCTTTAGATCCTGTTGTAAAAATGAGACATAAAAGAGCATAAACAGTTTAAGGAGAACATTATGAAGGACCTATTATTCCATTAGAGAATAGTTTAATTAGAAAAATTATAAAATTAATAATGACAAAGAAAGCAGCTGTTAAAAGATAAACTTGTTTTTAAATTCCAAAAAGAAGTATGCTTCTTTCAAAAGAAAAATTAATTAGATTTTAGGAATAAATAAATGAAAAATTAGTATAATAATCAGAATCAGATAGTTAAATGGATGGATCTCCTTGTTTAGATTCATTAAGATCATATCAAAGAAGAGTTTATTTTGAAGAGAAATAAAATTAATTAAAAATAATATCAAAAAAGAAGAAAAACCTTATCAAAGCATTATAAAATAAGCATTCTTTTAATATAATTAATTCTTATGTTTAATAGAAGGTTAAAACTTAAAATTCTTAAAATTCTCTTCATTAAAAGAGTACATAACAAACCCTTTGTGATTTTATGTCCAAATAAGGAGATAGAATGACAACAATTCATAGTGCACATGAGCAACCTTAAATTTAGTAGAAAACAAAACGATCAAAAATGTTAACTAAGCTCCTTCCTTATTTACAACCTTAGAAAAATTTTAATAAATGATATTCAATTTTCCAAATAACTTATACTTATAAATATAATAATAATAATGTAAATTTTAAGTAATTTTATATATAAAATAAAAAAGAAAGAGTAGAAAATGTTATATAAATTGTAATATAAATTTTAAAATATTTAATTCTTTCATGCCTTTATTATTAATTTGTGGTCCTCCAGCAAGTGGTAAAACACAAAGAGCATTAGAAATACAGAAATTCGTAAAGGAGAAGTTAAATAAAGATTCTATCATAATTAATGAAGAGAATTTACATTTATAAAAGGATGATGCATATAAAGATAATACAAGTGAAAAGATGACAAGAGGATTTTTAAAATCTAATGTTGAAAAATATATATAAGCTGGATAATTGGTCATATTTGATTCTATTAATTATATTAAAGGATATAGATATGAACTTTATTGTTTAGCAAGAGCTGCTAAAATTACAAATTGTCTAGTAATTTTACAATTTTTAATTAGTTATATTTAAATGTACCATTAGAGATTTGTTAAAAAAACAATCAAATGCGTGATAATAAATTCAATGATAATTTATTGATTGATTTATATAAAAGAATGGAAGTTCCTAAATAAAAAGATAGATGGGAATGTCCTTATTTTGAAGTTAGATTTTAAGAGAAAACACCTATTGAGGAGATGATTGAAGTATTATTTTTTGCAGAAAAAACAGCAAAAGATCCTGTTGCTACTAAAAAAGTAATTATATATATATATATATTTAAATAGGAATAATAAAATGATGGTAATTTTGTACATGAATAAGAAAAGAGAGTATAAGAAATTTTAGATTAAATCTTAAATAAATAAATTGAATGTATTTAAATTGGAAATGGATCTATTAAATTTTAGGGAACTAAATCATCCCTTATTTTAAAACGAGCATTAAGCATAATTGAATTAAAGAAATTAAGATTAGAATTCTTGAACATGTTAAGAATTACTCCAGTTAAAACATTAGAATAAACTAATGAAGCATTCATAAATTTTATCTAAGCTCAAGTTGAACGATTAGGATAATGAGATTTTCTTCTTTTAGATACATATTTATTTCATCAAATGTTATAATTTTGGAAGTTTTTAATTTCTCTTTTTATCATTTAATTAATTAAAATAAATGAATATATATATGATGTTATAAGAATCTAATACATCTTAATTTTTTCTCTATCTTTTATCATTAAGTAATGAATCTAGTATTAGACTCATAAACGATTGATCTTTTAACAAATTATGAAGACTTGCTTAATTCAACACTTGATTAAGGTCAACTTGAATAGATGTGTCATGAACTCATAGACACCTTCTGTATTTTTTTAGAAAATATATCTAGTTCTATACATAGAGGAAATTTAAAATTACAAAGGTGAAATAGGTCTTGAACTTAAATCAAAGTAAACAGAAATCGATATGCTTCACTTATAGATTTCAAAATAGGCAAATCAACTTGAAGATTAAAAAAGCGATTTAACTAGATAGATTGATATTTGCTAATAATTAGAATTATAGTTATAATTCTTTGAAAAGAAGTCTTAGAAATCTGAAAAAGAAATCCTATAAGTAGAAACAGAATTAAGAAAAAAACTTCATCAGCAGAATCAATAATATAGAGATTAAATTTAAATCTTAACAAGTGTATAATAAGAAATAGATAAACAAATTCTTTAACTCTCTAGAGAAAAAGGATAACTATAATTATAATTTGAACAACTCTAAAAGAAATATGAGGAGTAGTAATTCTTAATTACAAATCTGACTGAATAGTTGGCAAATTTATAAACAAGTTCAAGTTTCAATACTAAAATATTACAAAATAACGATGTAGTTATTGACAGTTAAGATGAATCTATTGAAATTAAACCTTAAGAAAAAAGAAGTTAGTATTCAAATTGTATTTCCCATAATTAAATTAATTTTAAATGGGAAAAAATTTAACCTAGTATATCATCCATTAGGAATTCTATGACTATAATAAATCCAACTAATACAAAATGTGACATATAATCAAAATAAAAAATAAAATCATTAGCTTATTTGAACTGTAAATCAGAAAACCAATGTGATCCTTATTATGAATTTTTTAAATTGGTATTTTTTTTATATTATAATTTTTAGATAACTTAATGTGTCAAATTAGATTTGGGATAAGCTCATATATTTACAATGAATTTTGATTATCTTTTTGAAAAGTTTAAAAATAATTGTATTCCATTCAATCAATGGTACGATAAAATATTAGAAGAAATTTTTACATGAAATATATACTAATAAATTTATTAGAAAATAACTCATTTATTCTTAATATAAAATCATTTTATATTAGTAATATTCTTTTGCAATAATTATTTATTCTAATAAATTTAGTATAAAAATCAATAAACTTTTAATCTTAGTAATAGAATTTTCAAATTAATAGAATTCTATTTATAACAATACAATCTATGAAAATGATATATTATTAATTAATTTAATGGAATTGTTTCTAGGATTAACAAGGTAACAATTAAGTGATGATTGTTATATAGAATTTCCAAAAGTTTGTAATGAAATAGGAACTAAGTGGCTAATTGGATATAATCATATAATAACAATTGATGAGGATTATGAAAAATATAAGGATGGCATAAGAAAGGAATAAGCATAAGATTTATTAATATAAGATATTAATACTTATAAGATTGTGCTTGAATATGAATATAATGAAAAATATGGAGAAAAGACTTTTCAATCATTAAATTTAGGTTGTTAATATCTACTTTTATCAATTTTCATTAATTCTGGAAGAGTTTTACAATTTTCTAAATTGATTTACTAATGCTAATAGAACAATTTTTATGAAGCCTTGAAATCTAATGGGAGAAATCATATTAAGAATGAAAATCAAAATATAAAATTAAATATAAAATGTTAAGAAGAATAACAATTTTTTAAAGAACATTTTGATGAATAAGGAATTCCAAAATAAGAAGGAATATGGAAAATTGAAATACCTTAAACAAATGAAGAAGATTTATATTATGCTATATAAATACTTGATGATAGATTTTACACCTTAGGTCTATGCTCTATATTTGCTATTAATACTGAATTAGAATTTTGTAATTACAAAAGTGTTTTATGGTTGGAATTTTTAAAAGATTAAGAAGGAAAAAAGTATAATTTTGTAAGTTACAATTAAGAATAACAAAGATGGTTTCCTGTAAATGTGATGGATCAAGAATATTAAATAATTGGATATTCTCATATTTGTAATCCTACAGAAGTATTAGCATATTAGGATGGTTTAACAGATGGATAAGTTAATTATTTGTTTTTAGCTGATTATGATTAAAATTGTTTAAAATTAAGGAGATTTTTAAATTAAGAATATTAAAATAAAGATTTTGATAATCTTACTTCCTAAGTTTAATTATTATTGATAGATTTATCTTTTAGAAATTGGCCATTAATATACTATAAACAATCAATTGATTTAGCATTAGAAAATAAAATATAAGAAGCTATTAATTAGAGCTATATTTATTATATACCTTCTGAATCAGTTAATTCTCATTATTTAATTAGAAAAGATGAAATTTATACATTTCTTAATTAAATGTCATCTACCTATTAATTGAAAACTGAAAATAATAATATGTTCTTATAAAATCCTAATTTAAATAACATAGTTGGGGTTAAAATAACTGAAGATAATTTTAGTTTTATTCTTAAAGAAGAAGCTGAAACTAAAATATAGATAGAAGATTTAATAACCTTATTAAAAGTTTATTATGATCCTATATAATAAGTAGATGATATTGCATTTTCATTAGAACCGGAAGATAATGATGAAGAAATGATGAGACCATTTCAAAATAAAATCTATTCTCCTGAATATTTAGATAGAACAAATGTTGGAATAGTCCTTTATGAAGCAGATTTTCTATTAAAATAAATGAGTTTAGGAATTGAAGTTTTAGAAAGAGAACCATTAATAACTAAACCTTTTGTATATGGAAATCTGGATATATAACCATTATATAAGTTAGATCCAGAATATTATGCTAAATTATTTCTTAAAATTGGAAAGTTAAAATTAAATATATTAGAAGATAAACACAATAATGTTCATAAGTTAGAAATTGAGAAAATAGATATTGCTGTTGAGGCAAGAATTCTTAATTAACAACTCAATGAAGAAGTAATCTAGGATGAGAATAATGGAGCTTAGAGGTTTGCTAGTTAATTTACCTAACTTTATGATTAAATAAGTTAAAAGTATCCTATCTTTATAAGATTAAGATAAATTTTAATGGCAAATTATTTAGCTAAGTATATGTATGAAAAAGGGATTCCAATCAATTATGAATTTATTGAAAATATATTTTATTAGAAACTTATTTCACAAGAATAACTATATAGAAAAAGTCCAACATTAAAGTTATATTAAGAAGATGAATATCATATAATTGATTTAAGAGGAGGAATAGATGGAAATAGCTCTTAAATAGATAATATTATGAAGAATGCTTTGAATCAGTTGGATGAAAATCAAAATTTGTAAGTTGTTGAAACAAATTCAGAAATTATTGATGCTAAGTTTTAGAGATGTGATAGTGTATCAAGTATATCAACATAAGCTTCATTAGAAGTAATAAATGAGTTAAAAAAGAAAGAAAAATGTATAAATTGTAAAAAAGATTTAGAATAATGTGAAATTGATTAAAATAAAATTTGTAAAGCTTGTAATAACTAAAAATGTTCAAAATGTTATAAAATCTCAAATGAAATTTTATTAAAAATTCAAAATGAAATATGCTGTAAGGAATGCTTTAAATGTTATCAATGTAATAAATAAAACCCAAATAAAATTTATGATTAAAAGTATTATCATCAAAATTGTTTTGAATAAGCAAAAAAATAATTTGAATTAAAAAAACAAATGATCTCATATATAAAGAAAACCTTTGGAACTAAATAAAAATAAGCAGATAATAATGATAAATAAAGTTATTTTTAAACTGAATTATATCCTTTTATTAATATAAGAGATTATTCAGGATATATTATTGGTTATAATCATCCAATTATTAAAAGTTAAGCTTAAGTTAATCTAAAATAATACAAATTACCATATAAAAAAGCTGAAGAGTTTTTAATAAAAGACTTAGAAGAATTTGAAAATTAATTAAATTAATTTTATAAAGTACATAACTATACTAGGGATAGTAACTTTAAAATGTTAATGCTGTTTATTCTATTTATTTTAAAAAATTTTGATTAAGTTCTTAATTTAGCAAATAAAAGTAATTACAGAGATCTATTTGTTGAAATTCCAAAATTATAGATTACAAATACTAAGGGTGTTCATGTATTAAGGGGTAAAATTGAAAAGGCTTTAGATTTCTTTAAATAACATTTTGATTAAAATGGAAATGCTATTTAAAATTAAGAACAAAAAATTAAAAATACATGAATTTGATTATTATTATAAATAATTATAAATATAATTAGTTTTTAATTGTATTTTTTAAGGAATAATATTCATAATTTCTGTATATCCAATAATAATATGAATTTAAAAACAATCTATGATTACTACAAATATTAGTTTAATTTTCATATACAATATTATTATTAATAATATATGTAATCATAACAATTAAAATAACAGCCTTAATAAATAAAAAAAATAGAGGGTTCATCTACAAGTCCTTATGGAAAGATAAAGTTTGAAGTTAATAAGCAATCTTAGAATTCTCCAAGCATACTAGTATTAATAAGATTTAATATTTAGAAAGAGATTGGTTAATATGTTTATAATATGAATGATATACTTGGGACTGGAGAATTCAGTTCAGTATATAAAGGTTAAGATTAAAATACAAATGAAACTGTGGCTATCAAAATTATTGATAGAAAAAGCATTTAGAACAATTAAATTTTTAGAAATTTATTAGTTAATGAAATCAATATCCTTAAGTCAGTGGACAATAAATGCTTGCTTAAATTATACAATTATCTTGAAACAATGAATAATATATATATTGTAACTGAATTTTGTTCTGATGGTAATTAGTCAGTGGATTTTAGGTGATTTGCAATCTATAATAGAAAAAAAAGGATATTTACCAGAACATAATGCAGTTAAGATTTTAAAACATCTTATAAAAGCATTACTTTATTTGAAAGAAAGAAACATAGTACATAGAGATATTAAGACATAAAATATTTTAGTCTCAAATTAAATACCAAAATTAGCAGATTTTGGATTTGCTGTTGATTTAAATCAACCTCAGACAAGGTATATATATTATATATGTAGAGAAATTTTATAAATAGGAACTCCATTATACATGGCTCCAGAAATATATTCTCATTATTAATATTCTTCAAAAACAGATTTATGGGCACTTGGTATTGTATTTTATGAAATGCTATTTGGTATGAAATTATGAAATAAATAGGAAAGGTACCATTCAATGCTAAAAACCCTAAAGAACTTGAATAAATGTTTTAAATTCATAGAAAAACTTAAAATATTTAATATGATAATGGTCCTTAAAAAATCACAGAGGTAGCCTAAGATTTTATTAATTCCATATTAGTGATTGATCCTAAATAAAGATTTGATATTTCATAGGCTGCTAATCATCCATTAATATAAAGTAATTAAGATATTTAATTTAGATCCACATCCACATGCAAATAAATAAAATTGATGTATTATTAATTATAATAAATCAAATATCTATTGAATATAATTAAAAATAAGTATGATTCTCTTTTCTTATTTAACATTTATTATAAGTTAATATTAATTTTTGATTAAAAAATAATTAAAAAGGATATTTTGTATGTATATTTAATTAAAGTTAAAATATATTAATATGTATTCAATTTAGAAACTCTTTATAGATGTATATATATTTGAGAAAATATATAAAAATTTATTTATATAAAAATTAATACAAATATTTTGATGATTAGAATAGAAATATTTTATTAATGTATTTAAAATATATTCAATCTCAATTTCGATCTATTGAATTTTATTTATAGTTTGAATAGATTATATATCTATTTTATTTTTGATTGTTATAATTAATATAAAATTTTAATAACTTCTAAATTACCAATTCAACAGGACTGAATATATTATTTGAATTAAAAATTTGAGTTTTATTTATAATTAAATATATATATATGTAAGATTGATTTAGACACTGAATTATCTCTTTTCTTTTTTTCTCTTATCATTTAATTTAAATAAATAAAATAGTTAAATCAAAACATGCTAGTCTTAATTACTCTCGTTATTACTTGTCTACAAATAGGACACTAAATTTATATATAAGAGAAATTTTACATTTTTAAGATTCTCAGTGCAATTAAAGCAAAGAATGAAATGGCAACATTCCATTAATACACTATCAATTTGTCTAATAAAACAGATTTTACATAGATGCTTTTCCTCTTCTCTTTGTATTTTATTGGTCAATTCTTTAACCTATTCTTTGAGAGTGACAACTTCTTCATCTTGAAGAATAGAAGAATCCTCTTAAGGATAAGTGAAATTGATTTTTTCAGTTTTTGTAACAAAAATAGTGTACATATCATTTAATCTTTATCCATCATAACCTCCTAATAAAAAGAATTGATTTTCTAGATTAACTAATTTATGAAATGTCCTTGCTGAAGGAATACTTCCAGATGTATTAATTTTAATCCATTCTCTCTTCTTAAAATTATATTAATGTAAATCATTATATCTAATTTATAAATGATCTACTCCACCAAATAAAAACATGTTTTAATTATAAACTAAGGCTTCATGTCTATATCTAGCTTTTGGTTTTTGTCCACTACATCTTCTAATTTCATAAAAAGTATTAGTAACAAAAGAATATTCATACATTTCATCTAAACAACTAGTACCATCCCAACCTCCAAAAATGAACATTGAATTTTAATATGAAACAGCTGTATGACCAAATCTACCTGTTATTTATTAATCATGATCTAATTCAACCCATGATCCCTTAAATTTCCATATATCATTAAAAATTTATTTATTTTCACCTTTTCCTCCAAATATATATATTCCATTGCAATATTCAACTAAAGAATGATCAGTTCTTTTTGCTGGATTAGTACCTTATTAAGTTTCCATAGCAAATGTATTGTTCTTAACATTAAATCTATATAAATCATTACAATAAATTTAGCTTTATGTTTGAACATAGCCTCCAAATAACATTAATTAATCATCAACTGCAACCATTTTTGCTCCAGATCTGGCTGATGGTATTTAACCTGAAGTAACAATAATAGACCAAGAATTTCCATCAAAACAATTTAAATCATTATTAATATTACCAGATTGATCTACACCTCCAAATAAATAAATTTTATTTTAAAGTACACAAGCAGTATGTCCAGTTCTAGGTGTAAAACGATCTTTAAGATCCAATTATATCCACATTAAATGTGGAGCTTATCTAAATTATTCAATTTATTATCTGCCATTTTCTGAATCTAAATTGATTCTATGAACATCATTTCTCCTTTATCCATCAAATCCACCAACCAAATATAAATAATTTCCTAATACAACACATTTATGAAAAGAACGAGGAGATGGTGGATTCTAAACAACTATTCTACTCCATATTGAAGTTTGAAAATCAAATCTTTATAAATCATTAAAACGTTCTTGATTTTAATCCACTCCTCCAAAAATGAATAGAAATCCTTTATAAATATTTGCTGTATGTCTATATCTTCCAGCAGGTGGATTTTATTATTTAACCATTTGGAAAGTACCATTACTATTAGAATAAACCCATAAATCATTTAATGTATTATTTCCATCCCATCCTCCAAATAAATAGAGTTCATTTTAATACGATGTTATTGTATGTCCAAGACGTGCACTTAATTATCTTACTTAACTTAATGCTTTCCATTCAAAAGTACTTAGATTTAATTCATGTAAATCATTAAATCGTTTTTATCCATTTGATCCTCCAAATATATAACATAAATTTTTTTAAATTGTGAATGAATGATCTACTCTAGCTGGAGGTGGTTAAGTTTTTGGAGTTATTTTATCCCATTAATTGTTTGCAGGATTAAAACGAAAAAGATCATTAAAATATTCTCCATGTTTCCAAGTATAACCTCCAAAAAAATAAAATAAATCTTCATAAACACATCCCAATGATCCAGATCTTGCTGATGGTATTTCACCTTATAATTTAAGTTTACTCCATCCTTTATGATATTTATACATATCATTCTATCTGTCTTATTCATCAATCCCACCAAACACATAAATACACTCCTTATATGCTATTACTGTATGTCCAGTCCTTGGAGAATAATCATTTACATCACTGGGCAATAATTCCCATTGCATTATTTAAATTAATAATTATGTATTATTAGACACCTACTCCTATGATGCCATTAGCTCATGCTATGAATAACCCTCTTTAAGTACAATAAGCTGTTAATATTCGCAAACCTGATTTCCCCCCAGATGTAATAATATGTGTTTTTATTCTTAGATGCAACCAATCTTTGTCATACCTTAAATTGCTCATATCAAATCTTAATTAAAACCAAAATGTAGACCATATGATCCTATTTTGGGTATTGGAAGAAAAGCAGAATGGATGTTGGATAAATTTGAAGATGAATATGAGTAGATGCAAAGAGAAGAAAGAGAAAAAGGTATATATATATATAATTATAATTATGTAGATATTGTTAAACCATCAAGATTACCATTAAAGATTCTGAAAAAATACGAGAAGAGAAGATAACATAGTGAAGAAGTGAAGAAAAGATTGTAAACATGGAATCCATTTGAAGATCCAAATATTACATCTGATCCTTATAAAACATTATTTGTTGGACGATTAAATTTTGCAACAACAGATAAAAAATTACGCAAAGAATTCGAAGAATATGGCCCTATTAAATCTGTAAGAATAGTGCGAAATTCTACTCAAGATAAAACAAGAGGCTATGCATTCATTGGTAAGGGGGTGATCATAAATTAAAAGAGTATGAGAGCAAGAACAGTGTTAAATCAGCTTATAAATATGCAGTTGATAAGCGTATTGATGGTCGTAAAGTGATTGTAGATATAGAAAGAGGTAGAACAATACTTAAATGGAGACCTCGTTATCTTGGTGGGGGATTGGGAGAATTGAGAAGATCAAGAAGTGAAGAATTATAAAAGAAGACTAAAGATGATTAAGTAGAAAAGGAGGAAGAAGATAAAAGACGTAAAACTAAAAAAGGTAATTAATATTAGATATATATATATATAGAAGATGGGAAATCATCTAAAAAACCTAGATCTCGATCTAAGAGTGCCAAAAAACATAAGAAGAGAGATGAGAGTGAATTTAAGAAGAATAAAAAGAGAGAAAAATCAAAAAAGAGACATAAATGAGTGATGATGATGATGAATAACAAAAAAAAGGTAAATTTATTTATGGTAAGTATTCTCTTTTAAAACATCTTTCTTCTCATTCATATGAATAGTTTATATAAAATATATTTACGATACCAAGCTCTCAAACGTGCCTTCAAATCTACTAAACTATATCTTAAATATGCCAAACTTAAAGAAGATTTAGAAGACTAAAAGCTTAATAGAATCTGTGTTGGAGAAGATCGTATGGGTAATAAGTTTTATCAATATTATTCATATTATGGATTACCCACTAGAAGAGAAGTAAATATACATAAAATTAACATTCTTAGATTAGGTTTAAAGATGATAAAGAAAGAATAGTTAATGATTTAGCATATTATGATTGGCTATATAAACGAATTGAATAACCACCTACAGAAGAATAAGTTGAATAATTGTATGATCTATCATTTCATATATAGCTATAAAGAAGAGTAATTGCGTTTTTAAAGAGCAAGAGAATGGGATGAATAATAAGAAAAAATGATGTTAGCATTTTATGAACAAAGAAAAATAAGAGAAGAATAATACAAGAAAGCTTATTTGGAATAGAAAAACTTTAATTAAAACCCTGAGGTATTTACAGAAATAGCTAATAATTCTGAATTGAAATAAGAGTCTCAAAATGAGTAATGGTAACCAAAATCAAAGCGTTGATTTCATAATATTAATTACATATATTTAGTTAAGAATTGTCAATCTATAGTTTATATAATCAATATTAACTTTTATATCAAACTATTTAAGATTTTTTAAATCAAATAAAATTTAAAGGAATATGATGTAGGTATTAAAATAACTAATTAAATATTCTACTAAATAAAGAATATAAGAAAATAATTACATATCTTTCTTTTATTACGATTTTCTTATTCAATAATATTTAATTAAATATATGTGTGATCAAATTTTATATTACGCATCATTTCACGATATATATATTCTGAAATGTATTTACAATTTTAATTATGATTTCAAGAATTAATAAATAGCTTTGGAAAACCTTTTGTTCAACTAAGCCTCCAAGTGAAGGTAAAAAGAACTAAATGTATGCAATGCCTCATCCTTTCTGGAACGAAGAGGCCAGGAATAATGTAAAGATCGATCACAAAGAGCCTTAAACTTTTGGTGATAGATTTGCTCATTTGTTTATTTAATCAATGAGAATTGGATTTGATGTTTTAAGTGGATATAGGAAAGTATTTCCATGGTAGAACAACATAATATCTGAAAAAAAATGGATAAATAGGGTTCTATTTTTAGAGACTGTAGCAGGAGTACCTGGATTTGTCGCAGGAATGCATAGACATTTGAGATCCTTAAGAGGTATGAAGAGAGATTTGGGTTGGATCCATACATTATTAGAAGAGGCAGAAAATGAGAGAGTACATTTGTTGACTTTTCTTACAATTAAAAAACCATCATTAATATTTAGAACAGGAGTTATATTGGCCTAATTATGGTATGTTGCATTGTTCTCAATTGCTTATATGATCCAACCAAGAGTATGTCATAGGATAGTTGGATACTTGGAAGAGGAGGCAGTGAAGACATATACTCATATGATAGAAGAAATAGAAATTGAAGGTAGTTCAATTCATTCTTGGAAAACGAGAGCAGCACATCAAAATTCAATAGAATATTGGAATTTACCAGAAAATGCAACTTTATTGGATGTTGTTAAGGCTATAAGAAAAGATGAAGAACATCATAAAGAAGTAAATCATAAGTTTGCTGATGATTATACTTAATAATCAGAGAATCCATTTCCTCCAGGATATTGATTTTTTATTATTATCTAAATTATTATTGATGTTTATAATATATTATAATGATCAAAATAATTGTACTGGGGATTTGATGGCATTTTTAAAATCATAATAGATAGTAACAATAGGAGCTGTGTCTTGAGAATTTGATCCTTTGATTGATAGAGCATCTCCTATTTTTTTATTAAATATATATTGTAATCTAATTGTGGTTTAATAATATTACTGATTTTGCTTTTCAGCATCCAAATATAATCTAATATCTGTAATACCTCCATGTCTATCTTACAATTCTTTATTGATGAACATGAGTGGATCATTGTAAGCTACAACAATTTCAAAATTTGGATAAGGCCAATCTTTTTCTAGTATTACAAATTTAAGTTTGATGTATTAATGTTATTCACTGTCCATTTCGAATGATGGCTAAAAAAGGGATTTTGTTATTTATGTATATGTACATAGATATTATTGGCGTTCATTTTAATTTTTAATAATGAAATATACTATCATAATTCTTCAAAACCATCTTCAATTTATCTATTATGCTATATTGGTTATGATTATTTAGGTTCTGGTTGATCTTATTAACCTTCTGTTTGTTTTTTAATCCATTCTCTTGTTTTAACAAAACGTTCAGGAGTCTTAGGTTCAAAATTTAATTATCTAAATGCTTTTTCTCTTCTTAGACGACCTCCAAATTTAAAAAATTATTGAGACCAATGTTTTATTGCATATTAGAGATCTACAACAGTTTTTGGTTCTTTCCACCAAGTAACTACTTTAGTAGCACTGTTCTCTTAAACATAACTAAGAAATTCATAATAATCCACAAGCATTTAGAGTAACTCATCTTAAAAATCAATTTTATGATTAATGAGGTCTTGTATCTATTTATGTATTTACAATTTCAAGAAGTTAATCTGCTCTGAAAAGTCTTTCACCATGAAAGAAAGTGAGATAGAGAGTATTGATTATATTACTTAATCACAAGTTTAGAGTGTTGGATTATTGAGTGAAAAGTTACGACTTAAACTAAGTTTATAGTTGGTTTCTTGATTTATAAGAGTTTCAATTTCCACTTGAGGATCTATCATAATCTCATTCTGATTTTACTCAACATGGACGACCTCACTATTTGAACGAGGGCACAAGGCACCCATTTAATTAATTATATAAATGCAACACATTATATATATATCCATCACAGTATATCTGATGGTAAAGGCATCTCAAATATGAAATGACTAGCCATTATGCTAGCAGCTTCAGGTTGATCCATTGGAACCATATGTCCAGCATTTCTTACAGAAACAAAGGTTAAACCATCAATTTCCCATACATTACCAGCATTTTATTGTTCTGATCCTTTTTCTCCTGGTTTATACCAAGGTCTCCATTCCTCAATAGTTGGTAAGTCTAAAATATAACAATTATAATAGACTTAGTTCCTTCTACAATTTATCAATCCAATACAAAGTACCAGTGATGGGAACTATTGAATCAACATCTCCACTGAATTTCAAAATCCTAATTCCATTCTTGAGTAATTTAGGATATAAATGATAGGTAGCTCCTGGATCCTTCTTGTAATCAATATTTGAACAATCATTCCAATAACCAGCATCATCTCTAATATGTAAAGCCTAGAATATTAATGAATTTCTAACCTTTCTAAATGCTGCATTATTTAGATAAAGGAATAAGGCTTCTGATTCAGAACATTCATTGATTTATCCAACAACACCTTCCTTCATTGGATGTAATTTGAATCTCTTCTCTTTAACTCTTTCTCCTTTTTCATTGTAAAATGGTAATTGATAACATTTTCCATATACATTATATGGATTAAAATAGTAATCACTATGATAATAACTTAAATAATATTACTCATCTCCATTGATTTATTCCATTACTTCTCCATAGATCTCTATGCATTCTGGATATGATTTCATATGACAGTAACTTGTCATATTTTCAATTTTATGATTTAATTTTTCACTAATGAATCCATGATTATGAAGGAATTTATAAAAATGAACAGGGAAATTGAATCCTAAATCTGTGCATTCTGTTGGATCTGTACATCCATTACCAATCATTAAACCCTTCAATCTGATCCTATCACCAACTGCTGCTTTGGCATTATAATCAATAATCTCATTTGCTAATGTTGGAATGTATATTCCAGCCCAACTCTCTCCAGCAATATAAAAGTCTATGCTTTTATATTCTGGGAATTTCTTAAAGAATTCAAGCACTGCCTTTAAATTATCTTTTGCTGTGCTCTTATCATCTGTTGTTGTATTTCCAAAAGAAAATCCTACTCCTGCTGGACTTTCCAAGTAAAACATGTTAGCCTATCAAAATATATATTCATTATTACAAAATTCAACCAAGTGAATAGATTTTATTTGAAATTATTTGTACCCAATTCTACTGTGAATGGCCCATTTTCCACCATGGCTCCATAAAGAGATGAGCATCCAGGACCTCCATTTAACCACAATACAAGTGGAAATGTAGCCTATAATGGTCCAGCTAAGCTAAAAGCTGGAAATGCAAAATAATGGAATTGCTTTTTACCAGCGTCATCGATTGGCAAATACCCAGAATACCTTAGAATTGTGACATAATCCTTACATTTTTCCTGCATATGGAATTTTGAACTTAGCCCATGTAGATCCATCTACTAAGTCTTCTGCTGGGGCTCCTGCTACATATCCAATAAAATAGAGTAGTGACAAAATCATTATTATGATAAATTATATTAAGTCATCATATTGATATTTATTAATATCTTTATAATTAACTCGAACAAAACAGATATGTAAAATAATTAAATTGTTAGTTATTTCAACATTAATGTCTATCTCAAGTGATATCCCATTTACACCAACTCAAACAAAAACTACTCTTCCTGTTCCTCGTTCTGCCAGATCTCTTATAAAAAGGGAAAAGTAATATAAATTAGATGTCCTTTTGAAAAACTAAAAAGGAAAGTAAACAATTAAGAAAAGAATCAAACGTAAAAGACTATTCTCTGGATTAAAACGTACAGTTAGTAACTATAGGGGTCGAATTCCATAGTCTGAAACTTTTACTCTTAATGAAGATCGCTTAATACTCTCTTCTGTAATAAAATTAGGACCTAAATTCAAAGTGATTTCCTAATATTTTCCATCAAAATCATTAAGTGCAGTCAAAAATCGTTACTATAAGTATTTGAGATATCGTTGGATTCAAATTATGGGCAAGTATTTATTTTTGCTAATAAATAAGGGATTTTGAAAGTTTATTAAAAGAAAGCTAATAAATTATAAGACAAGATGATGAAATTGTAGATACTGCAGAGCTATTCCCAGAAGTAAAAGATATATTAAAAAATATGATAACAAATATCAAATCTTTAATTTAATCATGAATCTTATTAATTCTAATTATAACATAATGATTCTCATTTGTTTATATAAACTATACAAAATTAAATTCTTGTTAATAAATAGGAGTAGCATAAATAATATAGAATTAAAAAAATTGGACTAACTGAAAATGCAACTACAATTATTATTAAAGTACTAATATAATATTAATATGATATGATTTTATTGAGTTTCTATATCTATCAATTAGAAACATATTCTTTTTTCTTGATTAATTTTTATTTTTCTAAATTTTCTTTTTCTGAATCATCATTGTACTTTTAAACGATTATCATTTAATTTTATTTTTTTTTAGTTATTTAATATTAATTGAATTCTTTATTTAGGATTTTAAATCATATCCTAAATGTATAATATGCACTATAGGAATAAATATTCATGAATTATTTTATATCTATAGACTTTTGAAAGGGTATTTATAAAAAATTGTTAAGATTGATTTTAATAATAATTTATTATATGATTTTCGTTTTAAACTATATAAATTAATAAATTTGATGTAATATGCATATAATATATGAAGTTTTCCTGAAATTATTTTTTTCTAATTATCAAAATTTTATATATTATACTATGATTAATTGTTATTATCTGTTTCTAAGTAACAAATCATAATCTTAGTGTTTATTCTAATTGTATAAATGGCAAATATTAAGTTAATAATAAAAATTAGATTATTAGAATTTTATATTTGGATTTCTACGTATAATTAATTTTAATGATCACCAATAGAATCTAGATGTACATGTGAAAATTACTCCAAAAATATATGTCTTATAACATTTCTTCTGGAGTATATAAAATAGAGTAATGTCTACTCATAATTATTTAATATAATTCATCTAAATGTTTTTTAGCCCCTATTCTCAAAGTGAGATTAGATCAAAGAGTTTCGTTCATTTATTTTTTGGTCTTAGCTTGGCTCTAGTGGCAATTAATATAATCCAATCCAATCTTAACGCTTATTTGGATCAGGTTAAATGCATTATGTTATGAATGTCATCAAATTCTTAGAGTAGAATTAATCTAACCATTTTAAAGGATTTTCGAAAGCTTAAAACAAAGTGAGACATTACAAAAGTACAATTCTATATAATTTATTATGATTACCCAAAAGCAAATACATCTACTTTGAATGGGTTAATTTATGCTGTTTCTAATAGACTAGCTTCTGAATTAATAAAGGGTTTGGTTTCTGGAGCTAAAAATACTTAAATTTCAGGATCCTTTGTTTATTAATATTTAATGAAATTGCCCCATCTACCACCAATTAATTCTTAATCATAAACTCTATATAGAAGATACTCCTCATCAAAATAGATTGTCTTAGTAGTAATCATTCCATGAGGAATATTATTATTTTAAAAGAAATGCATAGCTTACATTACCCCTTTAATAAGACACCAAACTTCTGGTTCAGGTATCAAATATCGTTTTGCTTATCTTCTTTCTGTTAATTCATGTAAAGTTAATTGACCATATTCAAAAAAAACAAAAATCTAAAATACTTCTGTCTATCCAAATTAGCCTGGTTTCACTGTTTTTTGGCTTTCACTTTCAATGCAATAGAAAATATGCGGTTGTTTGATCTTACAACGTTCTTTATATTGCTTAAGTAACTGTTATTATTGGTTAACATCCATCTATTAAACTGGAACAGAACACACCAATTTTGAAACCATATATCTGTTAGGAACGTACATTTGTACTTTGCAAAGGGATGAAATCTAAATAATCGTAATTGTCCACGTTATGGGCAGTAGATGTTGTCTACAAATTTCAATTCCTCGAAATTGTTTAGTACAAGTGTCTTTGGATCACCTTTCTTCGCCATTCAATTTTAATGTTATAATTATATATTAAATTTACATACAATAATAATTGTTATATATATAATTGAATCATAATCAAATAGGATCTTCAAGAAGTTGGTTTTCTTCTGATTCTTAAACTGCAATACTTTAAGTTATTTTGAGCATATCATTACCTATTTCATAACTTCTTATTAATAAGACAATGAATGCAAAAATAGTAGAAATTAATGGATTTACACTAGCTAAACCATAAGCATTTAATCTTCTATCTCCTCTTAGAGTTTCATTAATTTTTCTTACTTTTTTCTCTGTTAAATCATTAACTGTTGCATTTTATAACTTATTTTAAATATCAAAATCTGTAGCTAATTAATCTCTATTATCAACATCAAATATAAGCATAATCAATCCTAATACTTTCTCTACTAATTTATTTTAATCATATTTTGCAATAAATTTAAATTGTAAATACTCTTTTTCTGTTAATGACTCTAATATCTTTTCTAACTAATAAGCTATATTTTTTAATCTCATATCTATAATCAATAATTAAATTAATTTACTTAAATCTTTTAATTTTTTCTATTCTGAAATTGGAGGTAATTAACTTTATTATTATTATTATTATTATTATTATTAAGATTTCTTTGGTGGTTTAAATCCTGGATTTTCTGCATAAAAGTGACCTGGTCTATTTTGTAATCTATCTTCAGGTTTTGCAAATTTTGCTTATTAATGAAATTATGGAATTTCTAATTAAGTTTTAGGCAATTTAGCTTAAACTTTAATAATCTTACCCTATGCTAAACTTTATTAATGCAATGCCTCCTATTATTTCTATTCTTCTTCTTCTTGTTAAATTACTTTAGTATATAAATTATTCAATAAGTCTTTTGATCTTTCAACAATAATTCTATAGTGAGATGGTTCAAATCTATACAATGGATTATATTATTGAATGGCTGATATAATTAAGACATTTTCAACATCTATTCAAATTATACTAGAATTCATTACTAAATTTTTATAATAAATGCAACAATTTTTCTCCACTTCCTTCTAAAGTTTCATCTTCATGAAAACCTTCTATTATTCTATTTTCTTATTATTCTTATCCTGGTTTATCTTGAGTTACAAAAAATTATTGTTATTCATAAACCCTATATGCATAACTGAATCTATTATATCTCCTAAATTTTTCATTTGTTTTAATATAATCCATAATGATATTGATCTAATCTTAATGTGCAATGGCAGCACAAAATGATCTAAAATTACCATATGAATTTTAGACTTGATTTCCAAAAATAATATTCTTGAATAGATTGTCATTATTATTATTTTCTTTTTAATCCATTATATATAATATATTGAATATAAAAAAGTAAGAATAAGTAAATATATTTATTTTTATATTTACTTATTATTAATAAAAATCATAGAATCATTAGACTATCCAATTATATTAACATATTTGAATTTTATGTTAATAGTTTATTTATTAGATTATGAATAAATTTAAATATTTATTTAATATTTTCAATGTAATATAATGGTCAATAATATTATTCCTAATTATATGGAATAACTATTAGGAAGATCATTGTCATCCAATTCATCACATACTACACATAATTTTTAATCTTCTGACCATCTATAATTGTGAAGTGTGAATGTGTTGCAAATACTCTAAACTATTTTTGAAACATCATTTCCTTCTACACATTTCTTTGTATCACTATTCCAACTACAATAAGTATATTAATTTCCACTCCCACTAACATAAGTAATTAAACAATCCGATTATGTAAAGTCAGAACATTTCTTTTCTCTACAATTTCCATTCTCAAAATAACAACCAACTTCCAAACATTAATCTTCAAAATCTGCTAAACCTCCACAACTTGGAATGTTTGGTAAAGAATTACAAGTAGAACCCTTACTCCATTAACAATGGGAATCCATTGAATCATAACTTTCATTACATTCATCTTTTGTTGTCTTTGATGAACATTTCTCTACTTATAAGGTTGTACATTTCTCATTAATAACCTTACAAAGTCCTAATGGACATTATTTATCTGTATATTCTGAACAACTTGTAAATTCTGCACATTCTTAATTCATATTCCAAAAGCATCCAAGCTTAGGTTAGCAAGTTATGGCTTCTGTGTAACTCTCACATATAGCATATATATCAATGCATTCTTTATCATTAGGATCCCATTGACACCATGATTTTTAGTTAATGCAATCAGTTTCTGATAGTAGACTACATGAACAATGTTTGGAAGAATCAAAACTTATACCATTGACTACTATAGCACTTAAAGTAACAGTAAACAAGATCTTAAACAACATTTTAAATTATGAAAATTAATTTCTTGACCCCCATTAAATAATGCAAAAATTAAAAAAAGAATTTAAGTCATAAATAAACAAACAGCATTTTGAAAGTGGATTATTATCATTTTACATAAACTTATATCTTAATCAATCATAATCATTATTTTGATTTACCTATTTTTAAATATATTTTTAAATACTCAAATAATATTATTGAAAAAAACCTAAATATTTATACTAAACTCAACTCTTTCAGTTATGAATAAATATTTTTTTTATTTGTTTTTTTAATGCAAACTTAATCTATTTAAATTAGATCTTGAAATGAATGATAAGAATTAGAATTAACCTTATTAAGAGATTATATTTTTATATATTAAGATTACCAGAAAAAAGTTTTTATGATATTATTTTGAATTAATATTATTTATCTGTATTATATATCACACGTGCACATGACTTTTCATTCTTCAAAATTTCATTATTTAGTTACTATATTTAATTAGATATAATACTTTGTTTAAAGGTAATACGGGAATCACCAAATTGTCTTCCATTTTATTTCAAAATTAAGTACATAAGATTTTCATTCTATAAAGTAAGTTATCCTGAAGGTTTTTAGTTAGGTCTTTTTAATTCTATTTCATCAGCTTTACAATTAGTTTGACTAACAATCCAATTAATGAATTCTTGATTTGCTTTTTTAGTATCTAGATTTTCAAAAGCTATTTTATATCCATCATCTTCCTATTCAACTTATTCCTATTAATTATTTTTAGAATAATTAGAATTATTTGAAAATTGTTTTCCATTATTGAATTTAGCTTCTCTCACAAAAATTTATATTTCATTACTTGTATATTTGCCATCCTAATATAAACAATAATAATTACTTTCTCCTACAATCTAAATTTTCTACCTTCCAAAATTAATAATTTCTAAACTTTATCTGCCCCAGTAACAACTACATATCCTTTTGTTGCTTATTTCTATACTTTTTTACATTCTTCAATTTCACCTTATTTCAAATCACATCTATCCAATATATAATTAATAATTTGAATGGGTACTGTATTTGGTGGTAAATTTTAGATTTCAACAACTATGAAATTAAATTATAAAAATACCAAACTTTTATTTAGTGTTATCTGGAACACTGTCAAGGTATTTTTATTTTTTCTTGATTTCTCTTTCAATAGATTTTCCACCTTTATAACCACCAGGTATTCTGAATCCATTCATATCATAGAAATTATAATCTTAATCAAAATAACCAGCAGGTTCTCCATCTCTATCATAATAATTTAATTCTTTATCCACCCAACCACCATAATCATCAACAATATAAATATCAGTTGAGCTATCAGATTATGCAATTCTAAATCCTTCTCCTTCAGGACCATCATATTAAATGTACTAATCAAAAAGAGCTTAATTATGAGATGGTTTTCGTGTCATGAATAAAATAAATAAATATTATTATTATAATAATAATACATTACAACAATTCTAAACACAAATCTAATAAATCATAATACTATCTAATTGAATACATAAATGTTTATAAATATGATTATACAATTATTTTTCATATCTAATAACATTAGTACTGATCATATATATTTTTATAAAATAAATAATATTAATGAAGTCTAAATAAGTGATACCCAAAGGTAAGCATGCTTTCGATTGTAATGGGTAGAACTTCATTGTTGATGACAAATATTAATTTATTAAATAAATTGGACATGGTGCATATGGAGTAGTGTGTTCAGCTTTAAATAAGAAAAGTCAATAATTGGTGGCAATCAAAAAAATAACAGATGCCTTTTCAGATCTAATTGATGCTAAAAGAATAGTGCGTGAAATTAAATTATTAAGTATATAGCATATAAATATTATTCATTAGAATTCTTTGATCATGAGAATATCGTTTCATTACTTGATTTACAAAGACCAGAACATCCACAAAATTATAAAGACATATATATAATTACTGATCTTATGGAAACAGATTTACATAGAGTAATTTATTCAAAGCAAGAATTAACAGACGAGCACATTTAATATTTTTTATATTAAGCCTTAAGAGGATTATTATATATTCACTCAGCTAACATTATACATAGAGATCTTAAACCAAGCAATCTATTATTAAATAAGAATTGTGATCTAAAAATCTGTGATTTTGGTTTAGCTCGTGGTTATGAAGATGAAAGTGAATTTAAAACTGAGTATTAATAATGGATTTATTTAGATATGTAGTTACTCGATGGTATAGGGCACCAGAAGTCATCTTGAATGCTTCTGAATATAATAAATCAGTTGATATCTATGCTTTGGGTTGCATTATGGCAGAATTATTAGGTAGACAACCACTCTTTCCTGGAGAAGATTATCTAGATTAAGTATAAAGAATTATCTAAGTATTGGGTACTCCTACCAATGAAGATGTTCGATTCATTGGAAATAAGAATGCACTTACTTATTTAAAGAGTTTACCAAAGAAACCTAAATAACAATGGAAGAACTTGTATCCTCATGCTCAACCATTGGCCTTAGATTTATTAGATAAGATGGTCACTTTCAATCCAGATAAGCGTTTGACAGTTTAAGAATGTCTAGCACATCCTTATTTTGAGGGTCTACACAATCCAGAAGAAGAACCTATATGTGAATGTACATTTGATTGGGGATGGGACAGTTTCAAACCTACCGATGCTCTACTAAAATAAATGGTATATGAGGAATCATTGTCATTTCATCCACTTAAGTGATTTATTTTAATTAATATAACATGGATCTGAGTTCCTAACTAGATTAGATGAAATTTATAATATGTCTTGATTTTAGACAAAATTTTATAGATAATCGACATTTGGGGTAAGGCTACAATATAGTATATAATTTTGTAATCAATTCATAAATGTATGCAAACAATTTTATTTATTAAGTAATTAATAATAAATTCGCATAATATTGAAAATTAATTCGGAATTATGTAATCATTATCCCACTCTTCTAATATTATTAATCTAATTGATTATATGATATTAGATACAATCTCTGAAAATAAACATAATGAAAATTAGTAATTTGCATATTTACTGATGGAAAAAGAAGAATAGAAACTGGAATAATATTTCAATAAAAGAGCAGTCATATCTAGAACTTGAAGAATTGTATAAAATATTGGAATAATTAATAAATAAATTTGGATACATTAACAAAAGAACAAAGAGATATAAAATTTGTTAATTTTCTAATTATGAAACATATGATGTCGAATGCAGTTCTGAAATTTAAACTATTTAAACCTGTATAAACAGAGTCTTACTTAGACACTGAGTTATTGAATTTTGAAACTCATAGACTTAAATATAAACCCTTGAAAAGTAAAGTATAATCTTTGGGATTGTGTTTTCTATATATAGTCACGATATAATTATCTTAATCAAGATAGTTATTAAGTTAAAGTAGAAATAACATTAGATTATTAAAAACATTAAAAAATAAGTACTGCTGATGATAATATTATTATTTCAATACTTTAAAAAATAATATAAATCAATACTATCAATTACCTGATTTTATTAAATGGAAATGGATTTCATCAAAAATTATTGATATATAACTGAGAGATTCGTAAAAATAAGAAATTAATTTATCCAAAAGAGCAACATTTGAATCTTTTGGATCACCCAAAAAGTCTTCTTTGTAATTTGATTATATTTCACGTGGTATTATAATAAAGAGATGTAAAAACATATATGAATTACAGATTCATATATTAATTTAATGTATTCAAATTAATATTATAATAGTGAAATAAAAAAATTAGATATCTTATTTAATTAATATTAAATAGTAATTAAGATAATTATTACAATAATTTAGATAAATCAGACAAATGTTAATAAATCATTAAATTATTGTTACACAAATTGTAAATAATTTCATATTAATCTAAATCCAATTTAATATCTGTTTGATAAAATTTAAGTAAGTTCCTTAGAAGTGCATACTTTTTTAATTGTACTAGCTTTTAATTAATCATAAATTTCCAATATACAAGGTCTGATAATAATAAAAAATAATTACTCTATTATAATTTACAAATCTTTATTATTAATTTCAATATCTTTGGTCCATACATTAAATAAACCATTGTTAATTTATTCTTCTGTAATTTCTAAAGGTTATTCAGTTATAATAGGTAAATTTAATTGAATTTTGGTTCCCTTTTTAAAATCTTTATAATTAAAGGCTTCTGGAGGTAAGTCAAAGATAGGTACAACATATTCATCAAGAATCTATTACATGTTTTTACTATTCAACAAGACAAATATTGAATCTAATTCTTTGAGAGTTGGGGAATACATTTTAATTATTTGTTATGATTTTTTCTCCCTTATTAAGATTTATGTAGGTAAAAAATCAGTTGTATAATAATTATTATCCAAATTTGTAACTTATTTTATCCATCTTTGTGTTAAAATCTTTTCAGGAAATTCATGTTTTTCTAATTAAATATAATAATTTACAATCAATAATGAGAATTGTTAATTCTTTATTAACTGGCAACCCAGTTTAAATTTTATTTTATATTGCATTATCTTAACCAGTTTAAATGTCTGATTATGATGTTTGTTATTGAGGTTATGGCTCAATTAAATCTTATAATATTAATCCATCTTCTTATTTAGTTTGAATATACAATTATAATTTTTCATTATCAAATTATTCTACAAATGAATGCATTTCAAAGAAATTATTTTTAACAATATCATAGAGTTTTTAGGGAGACAAATCAATTGTCTATATATGTTAGTATTCTTATTAATATAATTGAATAATTGGATAATAAATTCTAAAGAATCCTTAACCTGATTAATTCTTGATCACAATCACTCTTTGGAATTCTTCTGTCTCAAATTACTTAACTTTATACTTTAATCTATTTAAACCCTTTTATTTTAATGCTACAGTATTTCTCTCCAGTAATTATAAGTTTTTTTGAAAGAAATCTAATGAATCTGAATGAGTATTTAATATTGCTAAAGCCATTTAAAATGTTAATTATAGAGGTTTTGTTGATTTCTTATTTACTTCATCTTCGAATTCTCTTATCCACTCTATTTCGAAAGATTTTATTAAAGCAAGTATGGGCATCTTTTGATATTTGTAAATTTTCTTAAAATATGTCCTCTCCTCTTTTGGAATAGATTCTGTGTCTTCTGTATCAGTTAGTTCTGTAACAACATTTCTATTTAAAGGTTCTAATCGTGCACTAGAATGACCAAATTTTTGAGAATAATGAAATTTAGACAAACCTTAAAAGCCTCTATCACAAGCAGCCCCAAAATGTCTTGAATTAAAATCAAGACTATTAACAAGTCCTTTGATAAATAGTCTATTTACTTTGAACAACTAATTGTTTTATGTTTGGACTTTATTATTAGATGGAACTTCGTTGAATAAGAGGTAACATTTTGCTTTCATTAAGACTAAATTTGCTTCGAGTATTCCTTAGATAGGCTGGTTCAAGCAATTTGTGTTATGAAGTCATAATCTTAGGAAGAATATCGAATTTTGTATGACTATTGTTGTTCATTAATATAATAATCAAGGAATAATGCCATTTGTCAATTTTTAAAAATCGTCATAGTATTTTGTATATTTATTGTTGGCACTTTGGGTAACTAGTTTATGTACATGTTCCTCAAGTTGTTATTCATTAAGTTCTAATTTGAATCTATCTTTGAAGACTTTCATATCAAATTTTTCTAAACATGGTAATTCATTATCAATTTTCATGGCTTCTAAGATAAATGCGAATTTGTCAACATTCTTTCTTAATTCTAAATAACCTAATAATAGTTTGCTTTTGAATAATTAAAACATGCAACTTTCTTATCCATCAAGTAATTCAATATATTCTTTAGTTAATTTGAATGGAGCTGATTCAAATTTAAATCCACCAGGTGCTATAGTTAAAATGAATCCAAAATCAATATGTATTATATGACCTTGGTTATCAATTAGAATGTTTCCATTGTGTCTATCTTTAATTTAGAATAGATATTAGAGTAAACTATAGGAAGTTAAACTTAAGACAAAATTGAGTTAAGCTTCTTCAAAATTATCTCCAAATATACTATTATAAATTTCTTTAAGAGTCATGGAAGGCATAGATTTTTTAAGTTAATCCATAGACATAGTATCATTACAGAATTCTAAAATTCCTGAATCGACTGAAGTAATAATTATATCATAAGATTTGACATATAAACCAACTTAGGTTAAAATCTAAAAGAATAATTTTTATATTATTACATCTTCTGAAACTTTAATAATTTGCATCATCATTTATTCTTGTCTCAAATCATCCCCTCCCTTTATTAATAAACTTCTTAAATTATAGGATTTGAACTATCCATAAGGAGAATTAGATTAGATAATTTATCTTTTATCTTCCCATTATTCACTAAATGGACCGTTTTTTAAATCATTTTAGGATGGAGATTACAATTATTATATTTCTTATTATTAGACAATGTTTTTAGGATCATTTAATTATTTTTGAATCTTTTCAATGATTAATTTTTTATTTGGATATTCTAAGATATATATATATAATAAAAATACCATTAGCAATTTAATCAAGAAATGTAATATTATCTAATTCTTTATCACTATGTTTTAATTTATCTTCTTATTTAAATAAATCTTTAAAATCTTTCTCATATAATTATTTATTAGTATATGATTAGATTTTATCAATACAACTTCTTCTACGTATAATTAATTCCTTTTTAAGAGGTGGAAATTGTTAATCAAATCTCTTTTTATTTTAATTAATAATTTATTACCTAGCTAACTAAATAAAAAAACCTATATCAATACCTTATCTTTATTTTCCTATAAGAAATCTTCAAATACAGTATAATCAAATTAATGCATAACATCAAATTCTAAAAAAGCTTAAGAATCTATTGATAATTGTTTTTATAGAGTGACAAGTTATTGTTCACGTTCTTCATACTCATCCATATCAACTGTTTCAACCACTAATTTATATGGTACTCTTTTTTTAGTATTAAATGATTATGCTTCTGTATCAATAATGCGAACAACCATTTATGACCTACCTTTAAAAGGTAAGATAATTCCTTTGCAGTATTTAATGCCTGGATTATTACGACGAAAACTTTCCAAAGCTCTATTACCTTTAATTAGATTTCTTCTCAAATATAGTTATCTTTCATTCAAAGGTACATTCTTAAGATGTAATGATAAGACAGTCAAACAAGTCACAAATCTTTAAATGGAATTCACATAATTTGATCTACTCTCTTTTTCTTGAAATTGATTCTCTGAAATTTGATTTACCATTGCTTCTTCTATTTTTTAATCAAATACAGCCACACTATTTTCAGCTTTTTGTCTCTCTTTATAAGTATAAGCTTCATAAGACCATTTGATCTAGTAATGAGAAATTTGAATATACTATCTCATAAAATGCTATATGTTCTGCACACATCTTCAATAAATACTCACCAAGTTGGGGCCATCTCTTTCTTGTGAATAGATAGCTAACTAAATGAAATCAAATCAATACACCAATCCTGATAAGTATTTACTAGTTTCATCATAATTTAATTAATTCAGTCTTTCTAAAAACTCCATCAAAGTTGATTCTTAAACATCCTTACATATAATCTTCCTAAAGGATTCATCTATGCTTATCTGATTACTTTAATTCATTAATTTATTTTTATATAATTAAATGCTCCTATTTTTTATAGCACTTGCTCGATCTCAATCTGCCTCTTCAGCTGGAATGAATGAAGTACATATTTTTTGTTTTAGGACTCCAAAATCACATATGAAACATACTATGCCTAATTATTACCATATTACATTGTAGATATGTCATTCCCAGAATATTTCCAAATTTCAATGAAGATAAGTGGATGTGAAACCTGTGATTCTCCTTACATTGAAGGAGGACCTGATATGATCATTGAACTTAATTATTCCCTTTATATAGTAAAATGCGATTAGATATGGGAATTGCATGGAATATGTGGAACCTACTTAGAAGTTCACAAGTAAGTGATATTAATGCTATTCATAAGACCATTAAATAAAGATATTATATACGAATAATAGATCAAGGGTAAAGGAACTCTAAAAACATAAATGTTAACTAAATCATTATAAAGTGGACGCTATGAAATTTGGGTTGTTGTTCGTAGTAAAATTGGATCTGTCATTTAATATGTGAAATCATTTTATATAACTATTGTCAATTAGTGAAACATTATATTTATTATTGAGATAAAATAGAGATTGGATGTTACTAATATTATTTATTATAAAAATAATATTAATTTGGTAAATCTATTATTTATTATTATTATTAAAGACTCTCTATTAGAATTTTAATAGTTTGAATTAATAATAATAATCTTAATCATTATTAAAGATAAACTATTATGATCACTTTCACATAAATCACATCTAACTTTATCTAAAATATTTATACCTAAATCAATAATAATAATTTCTAATAAATTTAAGTATTTCATTTGATGTTGTAAATTATAATTTATATATCATTATATTACATAAATTCTTATTAATAATTTAATAATATATAGTTATTAGTAATTCATAAATATATAGTGAACATAAAAATATATGAGTTTATCAATAAGTGATATTATATTATGTAAAATATGATAAAATATTCATTTTCAGATCTGTGACTATGGAAATACATCAGGATACTAGAGAAAAATAGATTATATATAAATACCTATCCAGGTCTATAAGATGCTGCATTAGATCGAACTCCTGATTTGGACAGTTCGTTCTACTTTTTCTTTAATGAATCTAATTCTGCAGTAGCAACTACCAATTCTTCTTAGACTTAATGATATTCTCTGTTTAATTCTTAGAATTTATTCTTCCAAATTTGAACATCATTTGTAATTTTTGTAACTTCTTCATAACTTGTATTGTTATTTTAATATTCATATTCTAAATCTTGATACATTTTATCTAATTCATTATATTTAGATTTCCAATCTTCAATTTCAATATTCAATTATTGAATTTGACTTCTAAGTCTATCAATTTATTCTTTGTCTTCATTATTAGATTGAAAAGATTATTTAAAACTCATTTAATTGCCTTTAAGAGAATCATTTTCTTATTTCATTTATAAAATCTTATTGTCTAATTCTGTAATCTTACTATTTAAATATTTAATAGTCAATTCTTATTATTAGATTTATGATCTTAAACGATTAGTTTCATCATTCTTTTATCTCAATTCATTCTATAATCTCTCAATTTCAAGTTGTAAATTCTATAATTTACCATCATTTTCAAATTAAGAATTTAATTTAAGTGATTCAATTTCTCTATTTCGATTATCAACCATTTCTTTTAATCTCCTAATTTCAACCTCATATTAAGCAGAATCTCTTAATTATGCTTCAAGTCTTTGATATTTTAATTTCCATTCTTCAGTTTCTGCCCTTTAACTGTTAATGGAAAATTAAGCTCTATCAATTTCTTA
The DNA here is from genome assembly GCA_905183005.1 of Paramecium pentaurelia. Classification (NCBI taxonomy): domain Eukaryota; phylum Ciliophora; class Oligohymenophorea; order Peniculida; family Parameciidae; genus Paramecium; species Paramecium pentaurelia. The sequence continues at coordinate 288,450 of CAJJDO010000087.1, forward strand.
TCTTAATTAAGAGAGAGTAGCTTCATATTCTTTAAGTGACAATTGATGTCTACTGTCAGCCATAGATAATTCTAGAATACGATATCTTTTAGAGAGTTCTTCATTTTAATCTCTAAGTCTAACAATTTCAGCATTTAACATAGCTTCATTCTCTATCATTATTGCTCTCATTTTATCAATATCTATTTCTGCTTATTATCTTGCTTATTTATCAGTTGTCATATATAATTTATGTTTATATTGATCTAATTCTAAAGACATATCCAACAAACACTTATTTAATCTATCAATTTCTAGATACAATTAATTTATCTAATAATGATTTGAATTCTTATACCTTTAAAGTATCTTCAACATAAGTGATTTTTTCAGTAGCTCCAATTCCTCTTAATCTCATCACTTCTGTTTGACATTCTGTTAATGCTTACTCTAATTATGAGCATTTAGCTTTCCAAACACTCTCAATTTCATCTCGAGTAACTACTGTAATTGGTGCTTCTCGATGATACATTTCTCTAACATGTGGATGAGTAACTGTGTGACTTTATGCATTATCGTTCGGTTTGTAGGATTACTTATTATTTAATAAATGGAATACATAGGGTGGTCGTACTGATTGTTATGGTTAAGAATACCCATATGCTTATCCATATTGTTATGAAGCTGGACTATATTTCATTACGTACTGTTAAATAATTAATATAACAGAAATTCATCTGATAATGTTTATATTGACTTAAAATCCAAATCCTTTTCAATGTTATATACTTTTAAAGACTCTAAGAATTTCTTTTTCTCATTTACTTTCTTTAAAACTTATAGTAATAAAAATATATTATTTTATAGTCTTCTATGTTTTCAATTATCGAATTATAAATTAATATAATTATGAATTTTATCATAAATGAACATTCTCAATCAGATTGCTCTTAGATTAAAGTTTTATGCCAGGACCAAAAATTTATGAGATTATTTCTCATACAATTATGTAAGTGATAATGGTTAATTTATACATTCTTAACTATCTTTCAATATGATTTTATCACCAGAAAAATCCTCTTTATTATAAAGTCTAACTGCATATCCTTTAGGAATTTGAATGGATTTAATGTCATGGTCAAAATTACTATATTTATTAAAATCAATACTCGATATTTCTTTGAGATTCACATAATTGAAGTTATTCTCCTTTAAAATGACATTATGAATAGATTACAATACAATCAGAATTTAAAACATTCTATTCAGTTTCAGCTATTATTAAATAAAACTATATTACAGTTTTTGTTAATATCTTACTAAGTAAGAGTTTAAGTACTTTAAGTATCTATCATATCTATTTAAGGTATATCATTCACACCCTCTTTATTACAAGATTATATACTTAGAGTTAATTTTCATTGTTTGACAATGATGTTATTTCTTAAGTAGGAATGGTAATACTCTAATGGTCTAAAATAAAATTATTTGGATCTTCATTAGATTTATTGTTTTCATTGTTTTAGGTTACTCCTGTATTGGAAGAGATGAAATTGCCATCGAAATCATAATATCCCTACTCTGATAATGTTTAATCAACATTTCTTTGATTTCCATCAAAATTAACAATAGAAGGTATAGGATTGGTTTCAATCTCACTGAATTCCACATTAGATTAAGCCAGCACTAAGGCTGGAATAAGAATAATTCTAAACATTAAAGCCTTTATTGGCATGGTAAAACGGATTAATTAATATTATATAATGTTTCTCATATAAGCTCAATCTCAATTATATTATCTTTATCATTAAACACCAATACACCAGGAAATATTGTTTAACTTTATTCGAACACCAATCCAACCAAGGCACATATCACATTTCCAACTTTTTATTTAGTAGTAGGTATTATTTTAACTTTCAAATAACTATGATGATTTATAATGTTCATAGTTATTGTAAATGTATTCTTATCTCTTATTTTAGCAATTTATGTGACTTATACATTTTGATAATTAAGTTTATCACTAGATAACAAATAAAAAGAATTATTATGATAGAAAGAAAAATCAAATTAAGAATTTGGATATTTTACAATATTCTATTAAATTTCTGTTATTTTTGATTCTGAAAAATACAATTCGTTAACAAATCCAACACCTTTCTCTTATATATTGTTACCCACTAATATCATTGACATATCATTAATAACAGCAAACTAAGAATTTTCATTTAATTATGGAATTCTTATTTTTTCATCCATAACAACATTCTGATTATTTTAATTATTCAAAATTATTGAACCTACATCTAATATAAATAATAATAATTAATAAATACTTCCAATCATTAATGTACAATTTTTAAATTATAATAATCTTGATTCTCCCAATAATGTATAATTCGGCATTATAGTAACATAAAATATTGGTTCATTCTTATTATCTTCAATAATTTGATCAAAATCTCCTCTATATAATTAATTCAATTTATCATATTAAACAACTAAATAAATAATATTATCAATTAAACAGACTTAACTTACATTCATTTGTACAGATTTTAAATCACTAAATTTAATTAAATTATTTTTATTTGTATTATCACATATCTCTAATTCTATCTTTATTGTTAATCCATGATAAAATAGAATTAATTTAAAATTTATTACTCCTATCAAAGTAGGTTATATTTTCTAACTACATTTACGAAATATCTGAAATATTTCCTTATTTCTCTAATATAGAAATATATATTACTTAAACATTCAAATTTTCTAAATATTACAAATTTAACTCATTCTAAATATCATCATTATTAACTAATTTACTATTAAATTTTTATTGCATTTCAAATATTTCTTAATTCTTACTAAATATAGAATCAAAATAACTTAATTTCTATGTCTTAAATATCTTTTGATCTTTCATGTTAATAACAAATTAATTTTATAATTTCTCAATATCATCATAAAAATACTCATTATCTATTTTAAGTTAACCCTTTACATGACAGACAGGACATTAAACTTATTTTGATTCATCTTTCTATAATTCAGTTTATATTAATTAATCCAATTCAAAATAATTAAATTGACAACCCTTATTTACATGATAGTAAGGGAATGTGAGAGCATTTAGTGTTAATTGAGAGTATTTGAGTATAATTCTATAATCCTATTTCTTCATTAAGGTAGCAATAAAAAATTAATTATAATCATTATAAAATTATTTTAATTCCAAAATCATCTTAAATTTATTCAATTATATTCTTTGTGATGAATATTTAATTTTCAGATCTCTTAGACTCTTTAATAAATAAATATCATCTTTAAATATCAAGTAGAATTTTTAATTTACCAATTATATATATAGATTAGCATTTTATGAAATTATTATATAAGAATAAGAAAGGAAAACAACAAATAATTGATGATTAGAAATACTCTATTAAATTCAGGTTGTATTCTATCCAAAAGATTACTATATTCTACTTTTTATTTTATTTTTCTAAATTATGTTTATAAAATAATCATACTACATATAGTTTTGAATTTTAGATATTATCTTAAGTTTAATTGATAATAAAATTTAAATAGATAACCTTTAATGATCTATATATAAAGAAAAAAATGTAAAATAATTCAAAGAGTTTAATTATGCCCTTATTTTAGTGTAATTAATTCTTGTTTTAATTTAGAAATATATTATAGAAGAATTCTTTCTCTACTTTTGTATGAATCTAAAATGAGTTTCATTTTATTATAAATAGCCTAAAATTATACTATCTAATTTTAGTGTTTCTTTTTTTTAATTTTATTTTGGGAATCTTCTAATTTTGAATAATCAATAGATCTAGTAATATATTTTGGATCAATAAATTTTCTATAGAATTTTGATGATTGTAAATTTGATGGTTTTTAAGACTTGGAAAGTCTTGGTTTATAATTAAAAAAAGTATCAATACTCTTTGGTCTAGTTGTAAAATTGAAAAGGATACTAGAGTGAAATCATAGCAGACATTTGAATTTTCTTTGCTGTACTATTATGAGATCGAGGTTTCACTAAAGGTACCATTTCAGAATCAATAGTTTTTGATATGCAATCAGATATTGTAGCATATCTCTACCTTACTTTGAACCTAATATCTTCATTGTAGTTCTTCAATTTCATTTTCTGTCTTTATAATTAATTTTGTATAAAACAGAAAATTATTAATTAAGAAATACACTTAATTTGATAATCTAATAATCAATAATAAGTATATCATATTATTTCTTCTATAAATTTTAATAGTTATGATTTAGTATTTATATTTCTTGTAATATTTTTATGAGTCATTTATTATAAATATTATATAATAATTTTTAATGTCAACTTCTTAATTAGTTAAATAAAATTAATTAAGAAATTTATACTATATTAAGCACGATATTAATTAACTTATTTGATAAATTAGATGAATACTATAGAATTGAGTATCAATGAATATCTTGATCAAATAGATATTTAAATAACTGATCCAACACTAAAATAACAAGTTTATTTTGAAAGTATCAAACACAATTTACATCAAAATAAAAATAATTGTCTAATATCTCCTTTCATTTTAAGAGATGTTGGAAATAGATTGATTACATAAATTCATCATAAAACTCATGAACATATTAACTTTTAGAATCATGATAATAATAGAATTAACCATAACTACTAAAGACAAGAAGTTTGATTAAAACACACTATTTTGTATTATTTATTTTATATGAATCAAAATGATAATTATTTCCCATTATCTTACAATGATCACAATCATCCTCTTTAGAAATGGCGTTTACATAGTAACTCTATGCATAGCTAACCTCTTATTAAAATTGATTTTGATCATAAACAAAAAATGGTATACTAATTACCAGATGTTTTCATGACAAGTAGACAAAATTAATTAAAAGTAATTTAAACATATATATATAGTAATCCTATTTAGAAATTCCTAAAAAAAGCAGAAAAACAAGTAAAGTAAGTTTGAACAGTTTAGAGGTTTCTCCTAAAATTCCAAAATTGAATAATAGTAAAGATTAAAAATATAAAGAACTTTCTGAATTACATAAGAGTTATTCTTAACTTAAGTAATTACTATAATCATATTTTAAAATAGAAAATCACTTAATCGAGTTAAGAAATAACATTTAATTGTTGATAATATTTGTGAAATCAATACAATTAATCCCAACTCATCCTTCTACTTAAATGGTGTCAAATTACCTTACAGTTTGTACGTTATCAATAAGAATCGTTAAATGGCCATTACTAATTTAATGAATCATGCAAATCCACATGCTCATGAGTAATCGTAATAGTAGATCTAAATGATTGACAACTAAATAAAAAAAGTTCGTAATATTGGCCCTTATTTCAGGGATCGAAAATTAGAGCAAATAAAAAATGAAGGAATACAGAAGTCGATCTTATTTACAAAATGCATATTATTCAATGTTATGTGTGAACTCTGATTCCAAGAAGAGATTAAAGAAGATTATACATCGATAATTCCCTTAAGAGTCTCGTTTCTAGCAGTTATGAAGAATAATTATAATTATATATATATATATTAATATTTGTTAATTTATGATTACTACACCTAATGTTATTGACTCTAAATTTTATGAGTTATAAAATAGCTGTCATGCATTTAAATCAGAAAATGAAGAATTCAAATAAATTTTATTAAGATTATGGATATAGATCTCGAAATCTTTTAATGAAGACTTTGAAGAAATCTTATAATTGGGTATCAATTCAGATATCTAAGATGTTATGAATGCTATACTTATTATTGAGGAGGCAAGATTAGAGTAAATTAAAGTATAAAAATATATTATATTTTAAGAGTGATAGATAATAGATTTAATTACTTGAAGATGAATTAAAAGCTATTAAATAATCAAATACTACTAATATTAAAAATGAAGAATTAATTGAAACATAAAAATAATATAGAGAATTAAGTGAACTAGTTATTTAATTAAAATTATCAAATGAAGATAAAGATCATTAAATTTTAGAATAAACTAAATTAAACAAAAAACTCTAAGATGAATACAATCTATTAACATCTAAAATTAATAATTTATCATTAGCATTAGTTTAATCAAAAGAAGAAAAAATCTAATATATGGAACAATCATAAAAAGAAATTAAATTATTAATGGAAAAAGAGTTATAGCAAAGCAAAATGATTTAAATTTTGTAGATATAGAAAATTGAATTAGAGAATATTATAAAAAAAAATAGTCAAAGAAATTCAGTTGAATCATCAAATCATTAAACTTCTCAAATTTTTAAAGATGATGAATAAACTAGAATACTAAGTTGTTCACCAAGTACTATTTCAAATTATTATAAGGAACCACTCATATTGATATATCAAAAATTGTTTTATAAAGTCTCTAAAACAAAAAAGCTGAAATGGTTTCAGGATAGTCACTTTCATAAATTCCATATAGATTTGGAAAATGATAATCAATTATAATTGTTAAATATGGATATTTTTCAATCGACTTCTTTTTCAAATGAAATTTTTATCTTAATGAAAAAATAAATCCAGTATGTTATTTTAAACAATTTAATATTTTTATTACATTAAAGTTCTAAGTATTTATTTATATAGAGAATCAAAAAAATTTATTCATTCCAATCTTATATGGTTATAATTATATTCTTTATTTTTATTAATTATCCAAATTTACAACATCTTAATCTTTTTTCATAGGTTTTCTTTTTTTAGCACCTTTCTTTCCTTTGTTATCCTTCTTTTCCTCCTCTTCTTCCTCCTCTTATTAATCTTAATCAAATAAACTTGCTTATGTTTAACCATATCTAGGGAAGGTGTCATCTTCTTCTATTAAGAATGGACCTAATTAACTATTTTCTTATTATTTGGATTATTAAATCTATTTAGATGGCATTATCTATAAACTATTATTATTTAATTTATTAGTTTAATTGATACTAGCTCTAGATGATTCAATTCTAAAATCTTCTTAAAATTTTATAAATATTTAGCTTATATCATTAGCAAAATCAGTACAATAAAGTGATTCTTATTTTGTTTTACCTTCAAAGTTTTTTATAATTGCATCACGTATTAAAAATATAATTGATTCTTAATGTTCTCTCTACTTTTTTACAATTTATAATATTCTATTATTATATTAAGGAATTATTTTTTCTTTAAACTTTTCTATAGTCTTTGGATATAAATCATTAAATAAATTTGACTTTTCCTTATTAGTTGATGATAAAAAGTTATCTAATATATTTAAGAAATCTCCTTATTCAATAATTTAGAAATTTTATTGATATAACTTTTGAGATAACTAAAATAGAATATAAATATATACCATATTTGTGAAATCATTCATCATAGTTTGATTCTGAGAATTAATATCTACTTTATTTCTTAATATATTATCAAATTATTGATTAAGTAATTATGCTTATTCTATTCTTTTTTGTATTTATGCTTGTAGATTTGATTTTTTTTCCCAAAATTTAAATATTTAATCTGGATTTGAGACTCTATCTGCAAATTTAGTCTCAATATATCTCATCCTCATTAATTCAAATCCAGAATATTCTACTTTAATTCTAAGTAATGGTTTTTTCTATCTATATTAACTAGTTTAATAATAATTAATTAATTCTTTTTCTACAAAATCAAATAATAATTTTTCAGCTAATTCTTAATTACTAATCTTTAAATTATTATCACTTATTTTGATTAATTCATTTAATTCAATATTTTTATAAATCATAGGTCTATAACTTTTTTCTAATTTAATGCTTTCAAATTTCATTTAATTCTATGTAAGTGTAAATAAACCTGCTTATTTAATTAGAGATTCATATTCTATAATTGATGTTGCTACAGTACTTCCAGGATAAAACACTTAAAAATGTTCACATGTATCTAAAGTATAAATACTATAATAATTAAAATGAATATATACGCTTCATGTTCATGACCCCAAATTAATAGATCAATTTTATAATTTTTAAAATAAATTGGATCAATAAAGTTCTTTTCATCTTGAAAATGATTACCTTTATATTTATTTTAATGAATAATTAATATATTGAAATTATTTTCATTTAATGATTCTAAAACTAATTTACCATCATTAATTATTTTATGTAATTAATAATCCTTCATGTAACCTAAACCATAGAGTGCAATCTTTTAATTATTTTTAACAAGAACAATTGGTTTAATACAAACATAAGATTAATCAGTTATTTTTCCTATATAATTTAAATATTTAGATTCATGTAATATATCTAAAATTGATACACTTTCATTTCTTTCTGTAACAATATCATCATGATTACCATTTATTATAAAAATTGGTAATTATATATTAAAATTAGAACAACTAAAATTAGGCTAATAATTAAGTGAATTGAGTTCCATTTAAATTCCTCCAAAATTATCTCCAAATACATGTCTTTAAAGTATATCAACACATTTCAATAAACAATGTTCTGTTGGATGTTTCTCATGAAATAAATCTCTTAAAATTTAAATAATGTTATTTACCCTCCCAAAATAACAAAATCAACATTTTATTATGTAGCTATTTAAAGGACTTCTTCAAATGCTTCAAAAGCATCTTAATATCTATTTGATTTTGGTCCCACATTTTCATTTGCTCCAAGATGATTGTCAGAAGCAACTAAAAACTTAGATATAAATTTAAAAGTCAAATACTTTAATGAATTGATTTCTATTAATTTACATATAATAATATTAAAATTTTTTTTAGAATTGATAATAAAATACATAAGTATCTTTAAATCACAGTAAATTGCTACTTTTTAAATGAATAAACTTTTTATATTGATCACTTCCTTATTTATAAGATGTAAGATTTCTATATATAATATATATAAAGAATAATACCCAAAATTAATGATATTTTCATTTCCTTTATTTATTTATTTAGATTAATCTATAATTAATTGTTATTTGATAATTTGGATGGATTCTTCATTTCTTCTTGTAATTTATTCCAATTATTCAAGTTTTTGGAGAGATTAATAACCATACTAAAATCTTGGATTTATAAAATACATCTTATTATTTTTTACTTTCAGTCATAAAATCACAAAGTTGATTTTGTATATTTCTATTGAATTAATCTAATTAATCTTATCTCATTTTGATATTGTTTATATCTTTCTAAATTTTATTCATTTGTATTTCTATTCTTCTATAAGATTCTTATTATTCAATACTTAATTTATTTTTACTATCAACTTTAAGTATAGTATTGAATAATGAGTTTGATAATTAAATTTTAGATTTCTATTGTTGATCAGATTTATTTTTGGGACTATTAAATTCTGCTTTATTCTTATCTGGTGTTAAACTAGAACTATCATTTTTATTCTTTGATTATATTTGTTTCTTTTATAATTCATTGGTGAAACTTAGATGTTTATTTTTATCCTATCTTTCACTATTTAAAGTTTTTTAAGTAATTTCCTTTATGGGATGATCACCTTTAATCATATATTAGATATTTGAAATAAGATTAGAAGATGATCCTTAGTTTTTAAGGTTTTCCTTTTATTCTTAAAAGTGATTATTTTTATTATTATGTTCAATGAATTAATTCTTTTTGACTGATTACATTGATTATTCAGTTGATGATGCTATATCGGTCTATTCAGGTATTTAGAAAAGTACATTGCCAAAGCTTTAATTCTTTTACATTATTTTGTTTATATTATTTTCTTAAAGTAATCCTGAAATTTTGTAATTTATAATTTGTTAGAAATCATTATTAGATAATGCCCTTCTATGATTATTCTTTGGCTTATTCATTCAAATTCAAAATAAATAATAATCAATTATATAGATTAAAATTATGTTTGGATATAAACTCTTCACAATAGTAAGAGAAAAATCTGTTGTAATAGTAGAACAATTAGGTAAATACCACAGAACTTTACAACCTGGATTAAATTTCCTCATTCCACTTATTGACAGAGCAGCATACACCTAATCTTTAAAAGAAGAAATCTTACCTATTGAAAAATAATAAGTGATAACTAAAGATAATGTAGCTATTCATCTTGATGGTATTGCATTCATTCGAATTATTGATCCATTTAAAGCATCTTATCAAGTATATACTATATTTATTTAAATAGGTAAGTGAACCATAAAATGCTATTAAATTGTTGTGTCAAACAATTCTAAGATCAGAAATTGGTAAATTGAAATTAGATTAACTTCTATAAGAAAGATCAGCATTGAATCGTGCTTTATAAAGTGGTCTAAGTAGAGCTGCAGCAGAGTGGGGTTACACAAGTTTGGGAGTTGAAATATTATAAATTGATATACCTGAAGAAATTAGAGTTTCTATGTAAGCTTAAGTTGTGGCTGAAAGAAATAAGAGAAGAGAAATTTTAGAAAGTGAAGGAAAATAAATTAGTGAAATTAATATTGCAACAGGTGCCAAAACTGCTTCCATCAAAATTGCAGAAGGAGATGCTGAAGCTGTTAGACTTGTTTCATAAAATGAAGCTAAAGCCTTAAATTAAATCGGTGAAGCTCTATAAGAATAATCAAAAAAAAGAGTTTTGGATTATATTCTTTTATAACATTACTTAAAAGGATACTCAAGCATTTTGAAAACATCTAAAGTTGTTGTTGTTCCTAAAGCAAAAGAAGGATAAGGAAATGATTTTATGAGTTTAGCTGCAATGATGATGTTTAATAATTAAAATACTTCAGGTTAGAAAATATTTGAAGTTACTTCAAAACCTAATGACACAACTAACAACTCAACATCATCCTAATAAGAAATTAGTAAATTGACTTAAGATTAATTGGATAATCTTATAAAGAAGAATGTCTATTATAATGACCCAAGGTATTCATTTAAAATATTCTTAGATTATATTCAGATGATGAAGAAAGAAGAACAAATTGATAATTTATAATCATACAAAATAAATTTATAAATATTTTTAACAAACATACAACTTTTAATTTCAAATTTTGATGCGATATTCATCATCATAAATTATGAACAATTCTTAAATAAGAACAGAATCTCCTTCTTTTTAAAAAATGTAAGCACTTGCAGATAGATGGAACTAACTCAAAACAGGAATTGATAAGGGTAGATTCGAAAAAAAAGAAATTATTGAGACATCAATTTTAAAAATAGATAATTTATTAAGTTATGATAAAATGAATGATGATGAAAAATTCAAAGTAAATTCTATATTTTTATTATAGACAATTAAAGAATAATTATTTAAAATAACAGAATAGATTAATAATGAGAGATTTGGAAAGGAACATTATTAACGATATTAAGAATAATTACATATTTTTGAAGAGTAGATTAATAAATAAATGGATGAAGAAAAAAATGTATTTGAATTGCATGAAATTAGAATAAACGAAGAGTAGAAATATAATTATTAAAATAAATTGAAGATAGATTTGAAACAGTTTAAAGTATGTTAGAGAAAAACAATTCTATTTATTATGATAAATTAAATAGATAAATTGGAGATATTGCAAATTAATTAAGTAATTTAAAATTCACAATTGAAAATGAATAATAAAATAGGTTAATATATATATAAATATATTTTAGAGCAGAATCTTAGACACATTTAATTGAGTAAATGGATTAGGAACTTAATAAATTCTAAGAAATGATGACAATTGAAAAATCAGTTAGAGAAGAAACAGAAAAGAAAATATTTTCAATGATAGAAGATGTGCATTAAAAAATATAAAATGAAATTATTAATGAAAGAATCTCTAAAGAAAGATCATAAGAAAGTATCTTAAGATTGTTAGAATCAACCTGCTTAAAAATTGATGAAAGTTTTAATTCTTGATTTCAACAATTAAACTAAATTCTTATTTTTAATTTTAAATAATTTTATAGAATGTTATCTAATTATAATGATAGAATTCAGGAATTAGATATATATATATATTTTAATTGATTGTTTTTATACATTAAAATTATTAAATGATTCAATCAGATAAACTAAATATAGATGAAAAAACTTTATTAGAAACAATAGATAGAATCTCTGCATAATTAGATTATTTTGAGTAAAAATTGCAGTCTAATTTACAGGTCTTACTTCTAGTTGGTAATACAGGATCAGGAAAAAGTACAATTTTCAATTTTCTTTGTGGAGCTAAATTCAAATATGTAGTTACTGATGATGAGGAATATTTAGATTTAGCTAATAATTCTGATTTATATTCAGAAATGAATAGTGGAATGAAATCAGTTACTAGAGAGCCTAAATACTATTATCATGAAACCATTAATCATTTATTAATTGACTTTCCAGGATTTCATGATACAAATGGAGAAATAGATTAGTTAATTATTTAGATGATTTTCTATAAATTTATTACAAGATCTAATGTAAAAATAGCGTATGTTATCACTCATCCCCAAGTTAATTTTTTTGAGAGAGGTCATGCATTATAATCATTTATTAATAGTGTTTTTAAAGAAAAAAATGTTGATATCTCTAAACTTGCATTAATTTTAAACCATTATAATGATAATATGAAAGAAGAGAAATTAATTATTAATGTTTAAAAATAATTAAAAGAAATAGAAGTAGCTAAGCATGAATGGATTTCTGTTATTAGAAGAATTAATAGTTAAGAAAAATTAGATGAAGTTTTCTCAGTTGATAATAGAGAAAAATTGTGGTGTGAATTAATTACTGTTAATGAGATTTAATTTTAACCTTAATTTTTACCATATAGTGATAGAATTAGTACTTATATTACAGAAAAAAGTAGTTTAATATTAAATTAAATTTGTTAATAAATGGATTATAATCTATCAATAAAATCAAAGGAATTAAATGATGAGTAATTCATTTTATTGCAAAGTCTAATAAATTCTATATCACATATACTTTCATAAACACCTGAACATATAGAAGATTGGTTCAATAAATTTATTAATGTTTCATTAGAATTATCTTCAACTTTCCATTTTGAAAATGATATAAGTGAAAAAAGTACAAATTTCCTTAAAATTTTTAATTTCTTTTCATTTTTCTCTGAATTCATTTATGGATATTCAGCATTTGAAAAACATTGTATATAAGTGCAATAGAAATGTACTTATTTCTTAGAAAATTTATAAAAAAAGATTGAATTACAAAGAGCTTTTGAAGAAAGGAATAGAGAATAATAAAATAGAATTAAAGCAGAGTAATAATTTACAACAGAATCATAAATAAGAATATAAAAAGAATAATTGTATGCATAAGAATATGAAAATAGAATTAAGTATGAATAATAATTAAAAATGGAATAATAATTAAGAACTGTTTTAGAATAAGACAAAAAAGGAATGGAATAATAATATAAAGAATATTGTGAAAAGTCTCTTTAAATATAATCTAATTTATAAAATTTAATTTAAACAGAAAAAATTGAAAAATAATAAGTAGAATAAGATCTTAAAAGATAATTGTAAGAATTATAAAATAAATTAAATGAAATGGAATAAAGAAGAAAAGAATGGCTAGAACATAGAGCTAAGGGACCTCATTTTGGACATCATGGACATCATGGTCCTGGACCTCATGGACCAGGACACCATCCATGGTTTAAAAAATGAAATTTAATTATATTCAATGTTTTTAATTAAACATTTCAATTAATTTTATCTCATTTATTCACTCAATTTTTTACATAAATTTTATAAATATAATAATAAATCAATTAATATTTTATTTTTATTAAAATTAGAGGCTGAAATCTTTTGAAAAAATAGATATAATCAACTTTTTCATACAGATTAGATGTAATAAGTTAATTAATACATAAATATAGATTTTTTAGCGACACTATTTTTGAATTCTTTACAAAAAAATAATTATTGTGTAAAAGCAGGCTTTTAAGAAATGTGAAAATTAATAAAATTAGAATAAATGTAAACATCAAATAAGAAATAAGCAATCCATTATAAATAATTGGCAAAGGTTTATAAGCAATGTGCAGAGACATAAAAATTTATAGATGAATTTGAAAAGAAAAACAAGGTTCATGTTGATAAATTTGTTCCACTTGATTATTTAGAACTTCCTACTAAGATTCCAAATATTATTTCAATATCTTTAAAAAACAAAAAGAGATTTGCTTTGGAGAATATTATAAAAGATGGAGGTTAAAAATCATCGAAAAAAAGTAGTAATTCTAAAAGCAAATAAAAGGAGAAAGAACCATAAGTGGTTAATACTGAATGATCTATATTATTAAACAATATAAAAAATCATATAAGTACATTATAATTAATTCATAGCTCTTCTCTTTAATTAAGAATACTTATAAATAAGTTATTTATATATATTAATGAAATATCAATTTGGAACTATTAGAGGATGATCTTTTTAAGTTTTAATTTAATTTATTTATTCATATAGTTTTTGTATCATATGGAAAAATCATTGATATCTGTTGGACTCTTATTATTAATAGGATCAGGTTTATATCTAAAATAGAATGGAGAAGACCTATATGAATTACAGAAAGTTAAACAATTTAATGATTGGAAATTCTAATACAACAAAAAATTTAGTAGTGAACAAGAGGAGATGTATAATTGATAATTTAAAAGTTTAGGTATCGTTATTTAGTGTTCTAATAAAATGCTTAATTAATTGAGGCACATAACAATGATAAATCTGGTAAGTATACATATACTTTGGAGACTAACTAATTTGCAGACTTGACAGAATAAGAATTTGTATAAAGATATTTGAGTTTGAAACCTAAGAATAGTAATAAATCAAAATCATTTGATTATGTTCCAAATGGATAAGCTAGAGATTGGGTTGAAGAAGGCAAAGTGCCACCAATTAAAGATTAAGGAACATAATGTGGTTCTTCATGGGCATTTGCTGCAGTAGGTGTATTAGAAATCAACGGCAATATCAATTTTGGATTATAATCCTCACTCTCTGAGTAGGATATGTTGGATTGTTCAGGTCCATATGGTAATTAAGGTTGTTCTGGAGGATGGATGGATTCTGGATTTGAATACGTCAGAGATCACGGCATTGCAAGTGCGTCAGANTAAAAGCAGGCTTTTAAGAAATGTGAAAATTAATAAAATTAGAATAAATGTAAACATCAAATAAGAAATAAGCAATCCATTATAAATAATTGGCAAAGGTTTATAAGCAATGTGCAGAGACATAAAAATTTATAGATGAATTTGAAAAGAAAAACAAGGTTCATGTTGATAAATTTGTTCCACTTGATTATTTAGAACTTCCTACTAAGATTCCAAATATTATTTCAATATCTTTAAAAAACAAAAAGAGATTTGCTTTGGAGAATATTATAAAAGATGGAGGTTAAAAATCATCGAAAAAAAGTAGTAATTCTAAAAGCAAATAAAAGGAGAAAGAACCATAAGTGGTTAATACTGAATGATCTATATTATTAAACAATATAAAAAATCATATAAGTACATTATAATTAATTCATAGCTCTTCTCTTTAATTAAGAATACTTATAAATAAGTTATTTATATATATTAATGAAATATCAATTTGGAACTATTAGAGGATGATCTTTTTAAGTTTTAATTTAATTTATTTATTCATATAGTTTTTGTATCATATGGAAAAATCATTGATATCTGTTGGACTCTTATTATTAATAGGATCAGGTTTATATCTAAAATAGAATGGAGAAGACCTATATGAATTACAGAAAGTTAAACAATTTAATGATTGGAAATTCTAATACAACAAAAAATTTAGTAGTGAACAAGAGGAGATGTATAATTGATAATTTAAAAGTTTAGGTATCGTTATTTAGTGTTCTAATAAAATGCTTAATTAATTGAGGCACATAACAATGATAAATCTGGTAAGTATACATATACTTTGGAGACTAACTAATTTGCAGACTTGACAGAATAAGAATTTGTATAAAGATATTTGAGTTTGAAACCTAAGAATAGTAATAAATCAAAATCATTTGATTATGTTCCAAATGGATAAGCTAGAGATTGGGTTGAAGAAGGCAAAGTGCCACCAATTAAAGATTAAGGAACATAATGTGGTTCTTCATGGGCATTTGCTGCAGTAGGTGTATTAGAAATCAACGGCAATATCAATTTTGGATTATAATCCTCACTCTCTGAGTAGGATATGTTGGATTGTTCAGGTCCATATGGTAATTAAGGTTGTTCTGGAGGATGGATGGATTCTGGATTTGAATACGTCAGAGATCACGGCATTGCAAGTGCGTCAGATTATCCATATGTAGGAAAAGATTAAACATGCAAAACTTCAATTTAAAGAGATTTCAAATATGTTACAGGTTTTATTGATGTTGATGGTTGTGAGGAACTCTAAACTGCTATTCTAGATTAAGCTATTTCTATTGGAGTTGATGCTAGTAATTGGTCATTTTATAGTAATAATATTATATACCATTTATTATAGAGGGTGGAATATTCAATAATTGTAAACAGAATTTGACATCTGGATCTATCTTGGTAGGTATTGATTAAAATGGAGTTTGGAAAGTAAGACATTAATGGGGATCTAAATGGGGTGAAAATGGATATATTAGATTGGCACCTGGAAATACATGTGGTGTTTGTGCAGCGGCTTCATATCCAGTTTTACAGAAAAAATGATCTTTATTATATATTTGAACAAGATATATTTAATTATTATATTAAAATATATAATCAAAATAATGAGATATTCATTAATTAAGGTAATATAAATATATTTATACAACCTAATATTTATTTGAAATCTGTCACTATCTAATATATCATCAGAATCAAATAATTTAAATTTAAATATATAATAAACAATTCAAAATTAAAGCTATTTCATTGAAATTCTAAACTTAAGATATTTTATACTAAGCAATTATGTTTTGGTATCAAATTAAAAATATAAACAATAGTTATTCTTACAAATTTTAAGTAGAAATTGTGAATTATGAATTAAATAAGTGATTATTATATAATTTTAAAATGAACAAATTACCTTATTAACCTTTGGGTTTTGTATTAAAATTTGATCCACCCATTATTGGATTGTTATATCATCCTGTAGAGAATAAGAAAGTGAATAAGAAAAAGAAGAAGTGTTATGCTATTCATTTGAATAATTTGATCTTTTTAGTTGAACCTGAAGATATTGTAGAGGCATTGTTTAATGAGCATCAAGAATTCCTAGATCCTGATGTTGTCAAACCACAACAAGTACATTTGATCACTTAAAAAGGTCTATAAATTGGTGTTGCGATTAGTTGCTTATAGAGATCATTAGTTAAGAAATATGTAAGAAATGGGTGAAGATATGGGTACTCTTATTTCACATAATTAAAGCTGACGGTTATTATGAGGAGGAAGAAGAAGAGCCAGTACAATAGCCTAAAGGTAAAGGAGGGAAAGCATAAGCATAATAACGAAGAACTAATGATAATAATAGATCATTTTGATTTTTTATATTATAACGATAATTACAATTTGAATTTAATTTATGAGGAGATAAAACCTCAAACAAGATCTTTATTCATAAATCTCGACAATTGGATAATCATCCTCTTCAAAAAGGAGCAACCTTAATATTGATGATTTGATTTATTAGTTTAAAATGAGGAAATCTAATTACAAATTAGCAAAGCAATACTCTGAAATCATTAAAATATTTGATAATAAACAATCTCCAAATTATGAATATTAGAGTAGTCAATTATAAACTAAAGTTAGATTAAAAACAGAAGAATCTTAGGAACTACTTCAATTCTAAGAAACTAAATAAAGATTATCACATTAAATAGATATTCATCAATTTATAAATGAGACATCTCCTATTAAAATTACAACTAGACTTAATTATGAGAATTTTAAAACATTTTAAGAAACTGAAAGAAAATCATATGAATCCAATAATTATAATACACAATTAGCAAATTTTGGTCCTTTATCATCATCAAATTAATGTGAAACTGATGAAGAAATCAAATAAATTTCATAAAAAAGTGTTTAAAAATTATCAAAATTCAGAACTTTTGAATAAGAATAATTTTAAACTTGTTTTGATAAAATTAGTTCTCAAATCAAAAAATTGAATTTTAAATTTGAGAAGTAAGGATTCATGATGATTAAATTATTTTCTAAATGGACTCTTAAGGAAAAGGCTACAAAAATGTATTTTAGATTTTTTGAACACAAAATTTAATCATATTTTGATCTTTTTTAAATATATGAACCTTCTATTGAAGAAAATAATGATGATGATCAAAATAATAATTAAAGAATTTTAACAGATAATATATTGACTCCAATTAATTTGAATATCCTTAATTTTTAAATTCCTACTATTAAACCTGTTACTTAATTTGGAGCAATTAATGTAATCTATATATTTAAATATTAATAGTTTGAAGAATATCTAAAAAAGAAGAATCAGAATATCGAATGAATTGTTTTAATATTGATTTACTTAATTTATTATTGTTATTTTTATAAGAATTTTTACAGTTATTATATAATTTTTTTGGTCTAAAAATAAACCTAATTAAAGATCTAATATTCAGTCAATCAAACTAAGATCTAAAAAATATTATTATATTAATAATTGTTTAATCTATTAATTTAATGAGAAATTATAAAAAATGTTCAAAAGAATTTCAATATAAGTCTAAAATATCAACAAAAAATTAATATTCAAATAATCCAATTTGATCCATCTTCGAAATATTTTTATATAAGTTTATTATGAAATCTTGGATATTCAAAATATTATTCATATTCAAAGATATTTTTTTTATTTGGATATAAACATTTAAATTATCCTAGTCTCAATTATTCTTCTAATGATTGTAAAATTAAAATTTTAAATATATATCTATATCATAACATCTAAATCTTCTTAATTTACTTTCTATCTAAAATTTCTTGTATTTATGGTTTAAATTTCATTGATATTCCTTTCATATAGTTTCTTTTTTATTTGTATCCTAAATGCTTTTTTAGTATGATATTGTATCCCTATCAAATGCAACATATCTGATATCAATTTAGTTTTAATTTATGCATCCAATTCAGATGATGAATTTAAGGAAGGACTTACATTAACTTCAAGCAACCAAGGTTTTAATTTTTCATCTATCAATATATCAAATCCAAATAATTCAAAGTAATTATTTTTATGTTCCATAGCTAATTGATATGTAAGAATATACTTATTCTATTTTCAAGAAGANATTTTAAATTTGAGAAGTAAGGATTCATGATGATTAAATTATTTTCTAAATGGACTCTTAAGGAAAAGGCTACAAAAATGTATTTTAGATTTTTTGAACACAAAATTTAATCATATTTTGATCTTTTTTAAATATATGAACCTTCTATTGAAGAAAATAATGATGATGATCAAAATAATAATTAAAGAATTTTAACAGATAATATATTGACTCCAATTAATTTGAATATCCTTAATTTTTAAATTCCTACTATTAAACCTGTTACTTAATTTGGAGCAATTAATGTAATCTATATATTTAAATATTAATAGTTTGAAGAATATCTAAAAAAGAAGAATCAGAATATCGAATGAATTGTTTTAATATTGATTTACTTAATTTATTATTGTTATTTTTATAAGAATTTTTACAGTTATTATATAATTTTTTTGGTCTAAAAATAAACCTAATTAAAGATCTAATATTCAGTCAATCAAACTAAGATCTAAAAAATATTATTATATTAATAATTGTTTAATCTATTAATTTAATGAGAAATTATAAAAAATGTTCAAAAGAATTTCAATATAAGTCTAAAATATCAACAAAAAATTAATATTCAAATAATCCAATTTGATCCATCTTCGAAATATTTTTATATAAGTTTATTATGAAATCTTGGATATTCAAAATATTATTCATATTCAAAGATATTTTTTTTATTTGGATATAAACATTTAAATTATCCTAGTCTCAATTATTCTTCTAATGATTGTAAAATTAAAATTTTAAATATATATCTATATCATAACATCTAAATCTTCTTAATTTACTTTCTATCTAAAATTTCTTGTATTTATGGTTTAAATTTCATTGATATTCCTTTCATATAGTTTCTTTTTTATTTGTATCCTAAATGCTTTTTTAGTATGATATTGTATCCCTATCAAATGCAACATATCTGATATCAATTTAGTTTTAATTTATGCATCCAATTCAGATGATGAATTTAAGGAAGGACTTACATTAACTTCAAGCAACCAAGGTTTTAATTTTTCATCTATCAATATATCAAATCCAAATAATTCAAAGTAATTATTTTTATGTTCCATAGCTAATTGATATGTAAGAATATACTTATTCTATTTTCAAGAAGAAGAGGTTCAGCTGCAATACAAGTCTTCAATACTACATCTTTAATTGATTTAAATAATAATTTATGATTAATGCCTTAAGCCATTAATTATTATTTGTATTCCTTATGCGACCATTTAGAGGCTTTTACTTATTATTCCATCTCTTAATTATTAACTATGAAATTTGGAGATTATTTATTAACTGAGAAATTGGTTAAATGTATGAATCTCTTCTTAATATCTTGACTTTTAAGTGAATATTCTTAAGTAGCAAATCTAACCAATCCATCTTTATACATATAAACTCTTAATGGATCAGTAGAAGTAATTAAAACATAAACTCTTAGATCATATTTAAAATTATTAATTAAATGAGGATTTTAAATATAATCCATTACTAAATATCTTTTATCAGCTGTCAATTTAGTTTTTTTGTCGATTAATTTTATACCATTACCTCTAGCAGATGCAACTGGTTTTTTTATCCAAAAAGTCTTCTTTGGAGCAGATTCTCTAATTCTTTCAAATCTGTCAAAATCATATTACAATAAATAAGTGTTTGGAATAAAGGAATATTCATTTGGAAATCTTCTTTTAACTTTAGATAAATGAATCCATAAATTATCTTTTCTACCTATACTCCAACAACCAGGAAAATGATTAGTTTTTTAATACTTTTTCATTTCATCTAAAGTTTCCTTACTAGCTAATCCCCAATAAATTAACCAATTATCTTCATCACTCCTTTCAAATCCAGCAGCCTCAAAAGCACTCAAAACACATTTAAAAGGTACTTATCCTTAAAGTTTATAATATAATGGCTTTTTAATTTGCTCTACTAAAAATTGTTAAGATCTTGTTTGTTGAAGTAATTCTAAAATATTGTATAATTTTACATGGATATGGAAAATAAATAGTATATATATGTGGTCTATAAGGTGATTGCCAAACAAGTTGAAATTGTTTAATACTAGTAGTTGTTGATGGTTCCATTAAGGAACTATCGATTTCTAAATTTCTCTCAGTTAATACTTTATTAGTACAACTATCAGTTTATGATAATATTTCTTTTTATATTTTGTTTCTTGTTTTTAATGATCGGTTGCGTACTTTTACTTACTTTTAAATGACTTTGATAATGTTATGTTATGATTATGTTTATGATTATGATTAAGATGTTAGTCTAGAATGAGTTGTTAATGAGGATGCAGCTAGAGGAAGATAAACTGTTTATACTTTTCTACTCTCGATTTATACCCTTTTTTACATTTTATTAATTAAAATAAAATCATTAATTATGCAATGACGTTTTATGCCATGGTAAATCTATATTATATAAACGTTTAGTAGAATTGGAAGAACCATAAAATACAGTATTTTAATTCTTATTTTCTTATTGTTCATTCTAAAATATTTCAATTTCTTCATCTAATATTTATGGAATCTTAAATAATTAAAAATTAATTAACTTTTGTTTATGATAATCTTGGTTTTTAATGTTCTTGATTACTTATAGCTGTTATAGGTCTAGATACTTTAGTATATGTTGGCATCACTAAAGCAGTTGATGGTCTTAAAGATTTTTAAGATTAAACTGCACCACTTGTATTTTTTCTCATTGATGGTTTTGTACTGACTGCACTAGATGTTCGTTATAAATATTCAGTCATAAATGCTGGATCTTACATCATTTTTTTATGTTATTAAACATCTAATCTAATATCTTCTATAGCTTCTGATATCTATATTTTTTATGTTTATTTTTAGAATTAAGGATGTTCCTTTAATTATTTTATTGTAGGTATGCTCTTTCTTGATTCCTCTTATTATAATTATTTATTGTGTTAACCACTTTGAGATTACAAAAATTCTTTTGATCCTGCAAATTCTTCTAATAATTATACTCTCAACATCTTTCCATTTAATTTAGAATGATTCAAAATTTATTAAGCATTTTTTAATTTGGATTTTATTTCAACATACAATTCAGGATCTCTTAAGAGTTTTTTAAATTCACCAATACCAGCATCCTTGTTTTTCAAAAATTATTGATGTTTTTATGTTCTTTTTTAAATGTAATATTCATTTCTATCTTTTAAGGATCTTCCCTTAAAGACAGCCTTATCCATATTATATTGATAATTCATATAATGTTGAATTTTTGCATCTGGATTCTTAGCAGTTTTATATCCTGTTTAATCTACTACATAAAAATTGTCCTAAAATTAGTAAAAATAATTAAACCATTTTTGGATCTCTTGTAAGATCCATTTTAGTTTTAGGAATCTTCTCATAGTAAGCCCATCTGTCAACTGTATTGGCCATAAGGTAGAGAAACTCAAATTCTTGAATAAAACCTTTAATCTATAGAAAATCAGTGCATCTCTTAATCCAATCTTCTAAAACACTACTGCTTATAGCTTTTCCTATTGCCTGTAATAAAGAAAATGATATAAATGTTTTTACCCATAATAAATTGTTAATTTCAGTTGCATTACATGGTACTCCTTCACTCATTAATTCTTACTCTCGAAGATGAAATATAAGACAGGCATCTTTAATATCCTTCATCCTAGATAAAACAATATGCAATTACGTAAGAAGTCCATCATGATAGAGTTAAATGGCTGCTTTTATATTACGAACATTAAGGTGTGTTAAACGTCCATTTAGGAACTTATATAGAGAATAAGTAATATACTCTTGGAACTTCTTGTAAAAAAGAAAGGGATCTAAAAGTTGAAAAGATGGTTTAGATATCAATTTTGATCTTTTCAACTATCTAAATTTAATGTTCTTGTTCAAGGATTTGAACAATCAAGAAGAAGACAGGTTACATTTACATATAATCTGATATGAGCATTCTAAGATCTTCATATTTGATTTGACCTCTTGCACTAAATTCACTTTGAATTCCATATATTGTAAATTCTTCTAATTGTTATGCTTCAGTCATTTATTAATAAATAATTTAATCAATAAAAATGGACTATGAATAGAATAATTATTAGGCATTCGATATTGAGATTGTAGATACTGAGCAACAAAAAATTGAGTATGCAAGATTAAGCTTCATCAGAAAGGTAAGATATTGCCTAATGAGGTGTTTCTGATAATCTTATTTCAAATTGGATTTACTTTCATTACTACATTGATAGCATATTCCCAATATACAATAATTGATTACCTTTGCAACAGACCATTCTTATTTTGGATATTTATGGTTTTATTGATCTTAGTAATATTTTTGCTAATCAGTTTTTAAAAGTAAATTTATATGTAAATCAAGATTAGCCAAACAACATCCCTATAATTATATCTGTTATAGTTGTTTTACACTCTCTATCTCATACATATTTTTTTACACAACCCATCATTATCATACATACTCAAATCATATCATTTCATTGATTACATTACAAATAGGTATTATCATTTCACTCCTCATTTACTCTTATATAACAAAATAAGAAATCAATCTAAATAAAGGTTTAATATATATAGTTTTTACTATTGCTCTGTTATTTATTTTCTTATTCCTCTACTTTAAATTATCACTCATATTTTTATTTATTTTGTCATTCCTCAACATCTTATATGGAGTGCATATTATAATAGATACACTTCTAATTGTAAATGGAGAAGTAAGAAAATGATAATTATAATTAGAAACATGAATTAGATATAGATGACTATATTATTGCAGCCTTGATGACACAAGTTGACATTATTGGACTCATTTCAATACTTTTTCAAAAATTGGTTTCATAAATATCAAAGATATAAATCAACAGTAACTGATAATATAAAAAATCATTAATTTCTAGTATACTATTGTTTCCATTCTTCACATTCTCTATTCTTCATCTCTATTTAATATCTAAGAGTTCTATTCTCACTCTCTAATATCTCAACCTATGATTCCATCTATCTCTTAATTTATTCAATCTAAGATCTCTTGATTTCTTCTTTTACTTATTCTGATACTTCTTATTATTTCTATATCTCAATCAATTTCTATTTTTAACATTCTAATTCTACTTACATTCTTTATATTAATAACTAATAATTAATTTTAGAATAATTACATTATTTTCATTATTTTTTAATGCTAACTATCCCTTTTATTATCTACATTCATCATATTCATTTGATCTTTATTCCAATAATTCAGTTAATTGATTTACTTATTCATTTAATTATTCAATATCTTAATTTTACTCTTATATATCATTTTCATATTGTAATTACAATGAATCATAATCATTTTATACTTATTTTAATTAAGATGATGTAGTTTAATTATGTTAATTTAAGTTTTCTAATCCAATTTATAATTCTTAATTCAACTACTAATTTTCTTGTATTTATTTTTAACATTAATCCAATTATTAATTCAATTTTTAAATCTCTTATAATAATTTATTAATCTATTATTAATATTCCATCTTTATTTCTGAAATTGATTTTCTATATTTTTAATCTAAATCTTTAGAACTCAACTAATTCTACTCTTGTAAATTACAATTCTATTCTACTTGAGATTGTATCTCCTCTTATAATCCTTAAATTAAATCTATTATATTTATAATTTATAATTACTCTATTATTCTTATATTTATTAATTCAAAATATTATTCTCATATTAAAGTTAACTAATTTTATGAACTAAACACTCCTTTTCATCTAAAAACTCTTTTTCTTATGATTTAATTTATTATTCATTTTATTATATTAATTTATTTACTTCTCTTTTCTTTTCCTCTTACAAATCCTAATACTTTAATTTTAGAGCTTCTAATTATTAAATTAAATTCTTTTCTCCTGTTTTAATCTCATTTACAATCTTATCCAATTATACAATTTCTTATTTCTAAAATTCAATAGCTTAATTTCTTCTCACTAATTCATCTTGTAATTTCTATATTTGATCATCCATCAATTATAATTATTCTAAATGTGCTTATTAGATCTCTTATAAATTTTAATTATATTTCTAATCTTTTTAAAATAACTAAATAGAAGCATCCTTATCCATATTTACTTTTTCATGTTATAAATACTTTAATTCAGATTAATAATCATTCAATTATTATTTCTAAATATCTATTTATTTATTTAATCGTATTAATTAAGTATCTTTTTCTCTTAATTTACTACTAAATTCATCATTCTATTATATTGAATTTTTTAATTCTTTAGTCAATTAATCTAAATGTTTTTCATATTCAAGCATTGTTTAAGTCTGATTAGATGAAATACACTAATTTAATATTTAGATAATACTCTAGCTTCTGCTTATTCATAACGACGTTTCCAATTGTTTATTTCGTGTTATTATAATTCCACTAAATTCATTAATTTCTTAATCTCAAATTCTGGATTTATAAATGTATTGCTTTATTTCATATCCATATCAATGCTCTTCTCAAACTTACTTGTGTAATGGGAATTCCTTAAACTCTATTATGATTTTTGTAATGTCGATCCTAAAACTAAATTATATAAGAAGAACCTTATTATAACTCAGTGTAATGTGGACTTTTAGACTATGTATTTGGAGATATTGTATTTCTAGATTTTGGTGGTGATGATGCTTATACTGGTTTTAAAAATTATGACATCTCTTTTTTCTTCTAACAGACAATTTATAATATTTATTAATCTCATTATATCAATATATAATTTATTCTTTAATCATATTTTATTTCCCTAATAAATTTCATTCTATCCAAATAAGTGATCATTTTATAAATTTATTTCATTGTCAATATTTCATTAATAACCTAAATGCCTTAAAATCTTAAGAATTTATTGATATCATTCATTCATAATTATATAATCTTAATAATAAAAATAAAATTACTCTCACCTTATGTAATAATGAATATTTTAGATCTATATTTTATTAATTATAATTAGAAGACAACTGGTATATTAATTTGTTTATTAAATGGGCTGTTAGGTGGTCAAATAAGCTTAAATAGTGTCTACCAAATAGTAACAATTCAGAAATAAGATTAATCCCATGTCATGATATATTCAAAAAGTATTCATCTCTTTGTTTAACCAAATATTGATGAATCTAATTAATTATTTTTTTATTCTTAAATAAATTTAGAGTTATCGAAAATTATAGATAAATATTTGAAATGTTGAAACAAAAACTTTTTAATTTTCTAACTTAACTTATTAATTAATTGAAGTATTTTTTGCAAAGAAAACTTAATAATTTGCTAGATTTTATAATAAAAGATCTTTTACTAAAATGGGTTTATTTAATTTTTATTATCCTCTAAATCATACTTAATTAATGCTAGCTAATAGCTTTGATAAAAAAGTATTTTATTAAAGTCAAAAAAATAGAAAATGAGTCAAATTAGAATTTGCTCTTGATTGTTGAATAAATTTATCTTTTTACCTCTATTAAAAACAATCCTATTTATCTTAGAAGAGTCAGTTCATTTACTTAAGCAGATTAGAGTTATGATTTGTATTGATAAAATATTTATAACAAAAATACCTATCGTTTTTATCTTTTTTATGTTTTACTTATAATAATATATAATCAATTAATATGATAATAATATTCATTATAGATGATTATTTATAACTTTAATTTCAAAAAATATTATTTATATATCAAAATAACTTATTAAACTTTTCAGGATGTTTGAATTATAGAAAATGGCTGGTATATATATTCTTAAGTGGTTTATCTAATAAATTAAACAAAGGAATTAGAATGTACATGTAGAATCAATATTACTTTATAAATATTAATAGAATTAAGAATTGTAATAGTATAATTTTTATATCAGTAATTATAAGTAAATTATCATTTACAAAAACTATTAAAGGAAATAACAATCAATTAAATTTATTATCATTATTTTTATTATATAATTAATTATTTTTATTATTAGTGTGTAAATTCTATCATAATTAAATTTTATTTATCTTATACTCATAGAACTTATGACACAAGATTAAATCCATCTCTTATGGAAGTCCTATTAGAAAAATTAGAAGTAAAGTGGAGGCTCTTTAGTGATTCCAAATTCGAAACCCAATCCAAAACTCTATTTCAATTTTAAAAAATCTTTTTTTACCTTCTTCAATAGAAATTAATATAAAATTTCAGTCAATTGTGGAACTAGATCATTTTTGACCGTATCCTAATTCTAATTCTCATCTAAAATAGTAATTCTATTAGAATTTTTAATCTTATTCTATTACAGCAATTTATAATTCGAAATTCTATTAAGAACTTTAGATAATTATTTATGTTATAATAAATTAAAGACCCTCAATAAAGATTGAATGAGATATTTTTAAACTTAAAGTTCATTTAAACTCAATCTTCAACTTCTTATATAGGAGTATCAAGTATTAAGTAAATTAAAAATTAATTACTGAAGTAAACCTATAAAATTTAATCAGCTATAAGATAGAGTAAATATAAAAATAAAAAATACTGCTCTTTTTTGGGTTTTAACATGAAGATGTAGATGGATTATACGCTCATTTCTAAGATAAAAATGCTATTGTACAAGATGAATATATAAAAATTGTGAAACTAAAAAAAGAATCAAAAGTCTCATATCTTATTAATACACCATACTCCTTAGAGGGTATACAAGATATATAATTATGTCTTAAATAATGTGTTACCAGAATAATCTTAAATAAGATTCTACTTCAATTTAAAGATTGTTCATACCACATAATTGTTAATTTTGAAAAACTTTAAGGAAATACTCAACAAGAATAACTTAATTAGATTACTGATTATGGATTATTTAATTATGGAGAATTGGAGTTTAAGAATGTATAAGTTTCATTGATATTAAATATTAAAAATAACTAAGAAATTTCGTATGCTCTTGTTAAAGATATCAAGAAATGTGTTGTATACATTCAACATATTTTGAAGTAGCAAGCTTTGAGACTAATCTTCAGTAAAAATTAAGATATATTTTACAAAATACAGAATGTGTAAGAGTTATATTATGGACCTATGAGTTTGTTTTTGTCAGAAAAAATGGAAAATTATGTTGTTTAAATTACTACAATTTTAAGAAGTTATTAGGATTAACTTTTGTATTTGTAATAAATTCCGAATCTATAAGATGAATAAGATTTAAATAATTGTCTAATCAGTCTTATTGAGAAACTAAATAACATTTTTTTAAAATAATCTAATTAAAGTTTAGAATCCATATATGCTCTGTTTAAAGCAATAAATAATTAAAATTAATAGCATCTCGAATAAATTAATTAATATTTAAAATAGATAAACATTAAAATAATAGAAAGTTTTTTATAAGATAAACGAATTTCCTTTGAAAACCTTCTAATACCAACTCTAATAGCAAAACCATCGGAAATAGAATTTATCAATAATATGTTCAAAAAATATATACCCAAAGAATTTACATCAACAAATGTAAATGAAATAAAAAATTTAATCCTTAATGTTAAATGCTGGAATTCTTATAGCACTTTAATGGTTGAAAGCATCATCTAAAATTTTAAATAAATTACTTAACACATATAGGAAGGACCTGAAAATGAAAGAGAAGTGGGGGTATTTCTATTTGGAAAAAGCAGAGTTGGCAAAAGTACTTTAATAAATTTACTCAAAAATCCTGAAAGTTTAACAATAGAGAAGAAAATAAGTGAACTTTGTTATGTAAGTAAAGATGAAACATAATTTAAGATTGAACATGGATGTATGAGTGAGACATAAAAAATTTCAGATATGCAAATAGGAGATATTTGGTTTTATGATTGTCCAGGATTTGATGATAATATATCATAATAAATTAGAATTGCACATAGGATTAGCTTATATAATCATTTGGTTAAAACTAAAAAGGTATTAGGATTTTTTATGATTGATTCGTCCAATAAAGATGCATAAATTATTAAGGATACATTTGATCCGATTTATCTATTGTTGTAAGATAAAAAATAATTAACTAAAGAAAATAATAAATGGGCTTCTTTGGTTTTAGTTAAAACAAAGTAAAATACAAGAAAAGATTATATTGAAAATTGGGAGGAAGCTTACCATGGCTT
This sequence comes from Paramecium pentaurelia, assembly GCA_905183005.1. NCBI lineage: Eukaryota > Ciliophora > Oligohymenophorea > Peniculida > Parameciidae > Paramecium > Paramecium pentaurelia. The sequence continues at coordinate 317,953 of CAJJDO010000087.1, forward strand.
GCTGGAAGGAAAGTACACATTTTATAGAGAAATGTATTAAAATAATAATTAATGTATTGAATTTCCTAAACCTAAAAAAAATTTATAATCAGAGTAAATTTTAGAATAAAATACTTAAATTCAAAAAAAAATCTTATAGATAATTAATGAAAATAAATAAAATTAAGATTTTTAACTAAAACTAAATTTATAAATAGACTCAAAATTATTTTATTTATATGAAATTGTTCTTTCAATGCTTTAAATTAAAATTGAATAGATTGTTGCCCTTTTGAAAAATTAAATCGATACTTATATTTTAGAAGATGAGGATAAATTAGAAAACAAATAATAACTAATTTAATAATTCTAATGTTTTATTGTCAAATAATCAATTAAGACAATGTGAAAGAAATTTTGGGTAAAATTTTAGAATGGTGTTAGTTGAATAGAAGATTTAAAAATAATTCTCTGTTTTTATAAAGAGCAATTGATGATGTACTGAAATGTTTAGAAATTGACCGTTATTGCAAAAATAGAAAAATTTCGGCAATTAAAGTTGATACATCAATTCTCGAAAATAATGCAAAAAAAATTATAAATCTTATCCAAAATATTTCAAAATTAGAATTTGGTCTTAAGACAGGATTTATTATACTTTCTATTGGTGGTGCAGTGGCATCTTGTGGGGCTGCAATAGTGGCAGAAGGCCTTGGAACAGCTGCTATTGAAGTTTTAGTTTCACAAGTTGCCAGAAAAGTAGCAATCAGAGCAGCTATTACTGGAGTAGGAGGAACATTAACTTCTACACTTACATTTATCATATTTTACTTTAGGTAACAAATGTTAAAATCGCGATATGAGTCATATTTAAAAGAATAAGAATAAAAAGCCAATAACTGAATTAAAATAATAATTTAATATTTACAATTATTAATTCAATATGTTCTAAGATTAATTTTATTTCTTTATGGGAAAGTGGTTTTTACTGAAATAACATTATTAATTAAATAATTTTTTATTTAAATTCAATATAAGAACGAAAAAGTCAATAATTTGGTCTCATGCATGAATTAAGAATAATTATAAATAATTTGATCATAGTAAATTTCTCTAAAAGCTAAATTAATAATTCTTAAATAAATTAAAAATAATAAGGAGATATTAAATTATAAAAACTTAAACATATCTTGGATTTAAATTTTTGTCAATAAGAAAATTAAAATTTGAAGAATATAAAATCAATAATAACCTAAGTTTGAACTACTTGTGCTTACTTCTAGGTTTTTTGAAATTTTAGAAAATAGATTATTACTTATATTTAACAAGGTTTAAATCAACAGGCTTAAATGCAGTATTACAAATTTTTTTGTGCATAATAATTGATAAGACAGACTTTAAAAATTTTGATTCTTATCAATACATTTTTTTGTTATTTTTACTAAAATATTCTATATATTACTATCTAATAATTAATTTTACAGTATTAGCAAAATCCTATAACTTTCTTTAGGTCTGAAATACTAAAAAGACTTTATCTAATTATAAGTTTCAAAATAAATCAATTTTATAATAATAATAATTAAAGTTTATTCAAATAAATTAAAGTAAAAAATAAAAATATTCAAACATATTTGAATGTTAATTCATAAATTTATTTTTCTCCTTTTGAAAAAAAGTAATTAAACATTATTTAACACCGAACTAATTTCATTACATTGAATTCTGACTTTTTTTTAATTCATGATATAAGTCATTTTCTCCCCAAAATTAAACTATTAATTAGATTCAAATATTTGAATACTGATAATTCATACCAATAAAATTTAAATGAAATACTTTTTTAATATCAGAATAGCTCATCATCTATTTTATTAATTGTTTTGTCAAAAATCTATGCTTAAATCTATTCTAAAATTTCTAAATATTTATTATTTATCACAATTAATTAGTCTCTTTTACAATTGTTTTTTTTATAAAAATGGGTGCCACATGCAGATTTAGAGAAAGAGATAAATTTATTCTTACTTTAGACTCCCACTCAAATTTTCCAAACCAAAGCTCTAACTCTGAAAACAAACTTAATTAAAAAAACAAGATGTATGATTTTAGTAAGAAATCCAGGAATTTCATTAACTTTCCTATTTTAAACTGGACAATATTTCAACTATGAAGTAAAATAATTTAAGTTTCAATTTTTTTATTTCACACTCATAAGAATAAAAGTATTTAATTTATTATCATTTTTATTCTTTCTTTTCATGTTTCAAATCAAAAACTTGATACTTTTTTGACTTTAAATAAATAATAGGGCTATAAATATATACTTAGAGTACATATTAAATAAAATTATCAGTAAGAAAAGGATTTAATATGAATTCTTAATAATGGATATGAGGGAAAAACAACAAATATAACCATAATTAAATAAGTGAAATATATAATAGAAAATTATAGTAACTTATGAATTTTAGATCATTATGAGATTATGCTTATTATTATAAGTATAGATAAATTCATTTGAAATATAATTAGATAAAAAATTAATTTTAAGCTATTAAATATTGATATTATATTATCTAAATTAATTATTAAAATTACTTAGTCTACTTTATGAATCATCTATTAAATGATTAATTAAGATTTTTGAATTGTTTAAGAAATACTTACTGGATAGTGTTCTTAGATTAAATTAACTGAATGAATCTTTGGAAACATAAAATTAAATAAATTTGTATAACTATAGTATTAATTACAATATTCTGTTTATTTATTATCATTCAATAACTAGATTTAGTGATAAAAATATAATATATGAAAAAATCTCTTAGGATTATTTTTTAATATATAGTAATATTTATGTATTCATAATCTTGCAAAGAACCTGAGTGGTAATACTTGCAAATTATTTATCAAATAAGCTAAACTCTATTTATTAATAAATGTTTATAATTTGTAAAAAAAATAAAAAATGGATTAATTTTAGACATGTGAAGGCAAGCTCTTGTTTATAACTTATTATTTATATAAATCTAATCGCATTGGAATAGAGTAAAAAAGTGAAATAAAAGGTTACATATATAATTGATTCATAGATATGTTAATAGCAAAAGATTTTAGAATATAACAAGTGATGTAAGAAATAAAGAATGAAACCAATATACAGAAAATTGAAAGAATGTTAGAAAACATTAATGTATCATATATCAATAAACAATAGCCAGAGGAACATAGTCCCAGAGACATAGATGACAATTTAAGTCATACTTATAAATAAAAAAGACCTAAGCTCTTTAAATTCTAAAAATCAAATTTCTCGAAATTTATAGAAGCAAAAGCAAATGAAGATACTGATACTTTCTCTTCAAATAAGTAATTAGAATTTAGATAGAGATTATATTCATTAGCAGCAGATTCTTGTTGATGTTATTATATAAAAATATGAATCATTTTTTCAAACAAGTAATATTAGGATAATATTTCTGATTGGCAACATGAAATCTAAAATGAATAAACTTGCTGCTTGATACTGATCTTTCAAAGTGAATTTCGATGACTATGAATATTAATATAATTAATTTACTGTAGATACAAGTGATGTATCCCAAACAAAGATCAAGAAGATTCCAGATAGAACAATACAATTTTAAATATTAAATATCTAATCTCTGAAAACCATGGATAAAATGATTCCGAAAATCCAAGAGTACATCTTCCTCTTTGAAATAACAAAATGATTCTCTGCTACCTCTTTATAATCATCCTAAACAACAAAAAGGGATTATAGTTTTTATTCGATTAATTATAAAGCTGATTAATTATGGATAATATATCTATTATTTTCCTAAGATTAATTGTATTTTTTACTTTGAATAAATTTGTATTAAGATGTAATAAATATACTTAAGTATATAAAATGAATATAATGTGAGGTATCCAATTAGATTGAGTTAAACCGAAAAAATTTAGTATTTCCTTTAAACAAATGATAATAAAGGAATAATTAACCAATTTTTAAATTGTAGATTTTAATTCAAGTTACCATTTCAAGAATTTTTGATTTAAGTAAAAGAATGTCACAATTCCTATTTAATATAAAATTAGTATTCTCAAATTGTAAAAAATGTTCTTATCTAATAAAATAAATAATAATAATACTTTCTGCCTGTTTTATTAAGTGAGAACAAACTTAAATAAATAGACTCATGGATGGATATTGTAAGTAGTAGAATATTTTCTATTTGTATTTCTAGAATATTAATAGAACAAAAAGCTTACAAATAATTAGCAATTTCTAAATACTGATTAAATAATCAATAATGAAGGTAAAAAGATGAGGGAAAAGTAATATAATGTTGTGTATACAATGTAATCTTGAACTACTGAATTCTTCCAAACCTCATATTGATTTTAATCTTATTAATAATATTGTGAATTATAATAGTAATAACTTTATCTGCATTTTTCATATGTTTTACAATATTCATCAAAAGTGATGTTACTTCTTGGATAAGTTATGATTGTATTGAAGAAGTACTTTTTAGTGGGTAAAAAGGTTGAAATAAAAATGACTACTAATTATGCTAATATTAATCGATAAAAATATTTTTGCTCATCTTTATTTTTAGTACAAGAATTTCCATATGCCCTTTATTCCTATTATATCTCATTTGCTCTTTCACTTGTTTCTATTTAGTCTTATATATCTGTCATAGATTTTTAAATACTTAATATAATTTATATAATAGAGTTTAATATAATTAAAGATTTCAATGACGTGGCAACTTGTTAATAGAAAAAGAAAATTCAAAAATGAATGAAGATTTGAATATATAAATAGTTAATGGTATTAAAAATTGATATATTAATTAGCATTCTTCAATCATCACTTTAAGGAGCTTCTTAATTTGATTCATCTTTTGGTACTCTTATTATTAAAAGAGGAACCTAATGATCTTTAACTTATTCAAATTAATTCAAATTTCTTTGATTGCATTTCATTTGATTGATCCATCTACCTAAAAATAATTAAATACCTTAAATATTCCTTTTATACTATTGTATATTCTTAATAAGCAATTTAAAGATACTTCAGATTTGATGCTTTAAGTCCTGAGGTCTCAAATTCTAATTCAGGGAATTTTCTAGTTAATATTTTCATATCTTATTATTTAGTAACATTATTTGGGGATAAACATCTATTTGATTATTTTTTTGGTAATCTTCTTCGATTTTCTTCATTTTCTTATTCTTATTCAACTTCTTAAAGTATTTTGTTTAGATCAATAAAAGAAGAAAAACTCTAATAGAATTCAGAATTGATTGGAGTGTTATCAGGTACTTATTCATCCTCTACTTTTTGATTACCATCATCAAGTGATTTCATAGAATTATTGGGTCTTTCTGCAAATCCTATAGCACTTTAAGCTTTGCTAACTTAAGATTAGAAACTAATTTCTGGTAGTTCACTTTTTCTAGATGAATTCTTAAGAGTAGTTGAATCTTATTCATTTTATTTTTCATTTTGTAATAATTATTCTTTTTTTTCTTTTGCTTTTTTTCTTATGAGTTTAGCTTTAAGACTTCTTTCTTAAATAACTTTTTAAACATATTGTTTCCCTCCATTATACAATTAAAATTATTAGTAAATCTTTCTAATAATTTAAATGATATATGAATATTTGAGATAGATCATATCATTTATTAATTGATCTCTTTCTTTTTATGAATAATCTTTAAAGAATGCATATTATAATTCTTTATTAATATCTCTAATTTTTTCGAATCCAGATTATAAAGATTTATGACGATGTTAAATTCTATAAATTAATAAATGTATAAATGTATTTCTAACTAAAGGACTCCAATGCATAAATATTTTAAAAAATAAATCAGTACTAAATAAGAAATCACATAATTCTTTTTTTGGTTCAGCTATATTTATATTGTTTAATAATTGTTACTTGTAATTAAATGGAAATTATTATATAAAATTTATAAGCTCTTACTTATGGAAACAGCATGATCACCATTTAAGATTAATTTAATTCCCTTGAAAAAAAAAGAATAATCAAAATTAGTAGGTAAAACATGGTAATTTTGATTAACTTTTTATAACCAAACATCTACAATATTTAAAGTATTAAACACTTATATTGCATCATATAATTTTGTTTAATTGAATAATATATGAATAAATTTACTAAGCAACATAGAATTGTTGATAATTGCACATGATGCTTCAATAAATTTATGATTTTTTAATTAGATATTAGATAGTAACAATTCTACAATTTCATCATATCCTTATATATTTTACCAATTTACATTAAATCCAAATTTAGATTAAACAAAATTAACCCATTATATAACAAAAGGATAATAAAAATGTACAATTTATTTATTAGGTATATCTAATGTTAATGATTCTAATTCTTTTTTTAATTATTACCCTTTTTCATTTTAGAATGCTTAATCATAAAATTTATGAATTAAGATATTTTCTATATTTGGAAACAGAGCTTGTTTAAATTGAGGTACTCTGAAATAGGAGAGTACAGCAAATTTAACAAAAAAATCATGTTCTTTATTTGAACAAGAAGTATCAACAACTCTTTATAAACAAAGAGGCATAACTTTAATCATTAAAGTGATAAATAATTAAGCATTATGAATACGTTCTATTTAAGTATCAATACTCAAATGATCTAAATCCATATCATCTCTATAAATAAGTTCACTAAGTACGGTAAAACATATTTCTTTAACCATTTCTGTTTATTATTTACTACTCTATTCTAATAAGTATTTCCATAATTTTATTTATACTGATTAACTATGTAACATATCATCAACACTTTAATATTTAATATTGTGATTTTCAGCCAAAGTTGATAGAATTTCATTTCTTATTTTTTCAGATTCTTTAATCTTTTTATCTCTCATAGTCTAAGATAATGTTTCTACTTTTATTTATAATCCAATTAGCCAATCTACTTCTTTATTTGTATTATTATTAGATTTAGCTTTCTTTAATAATAAAGTAGATTAATTAACTATTCCTGTTTCTGTTTTCACTCCACTACATTAACTAACATATTGATTAGATCTAATAATAAATGTTCCTGTCCAATTACCAATATATGTACCATCAGAAATCAATTGTTCATTTAATTATGCTTCTTAAATTAAGAGTGTGTCAGTCTATGCAATTTAGGCTGTATTATCATAAAAGAATTTATTAAAACTAATATATGTACTACCAATTCTTTTATATTCTTCTTATTTTGTTTATTTATTAGCATAAAGTACAAAAACAAATGTAGTAATTTAAAAATCATTTCCAAAAATGTCAAATTCCATAGATGGGGAATCTTCTGTTCTAAATTCCCAAAGTATTTCATTTTTTGCTTCTAATGCTTTTTTAGTAGAGACATGTCTTTATGAACCACCTTTAATATGTTGATATTTATATGGAATATCATCATTTTATGAATAGGTTGGATTCATATATTTAGGAGAAATTGCTGATTGAGATTCATTTTCTTGAGATTTAATTTTTAATAGAAAACTATAGGCTATATCACCTAATTGTTCTTCTAAGATACAACGAATATGTTTTGTATTTATCTTAAAATGTAATCTTTAAGCTACTTTAATATCAAATATAATTGAGGATTTGTTCTAAAATAGCAAAATAGAAATTACACTAAACATAATATCATGATGTTATGGTCCACTAGCAATTTCATATATTGTATATTTGATTCTATAATGAATTTTGTCTGAATCGTCGAGGATTTGCTTGGGAGGATATTTGAATATTGTACTAGTGTAAAGAATTGAGTCTGCATACTTTGAGGATCTATATGTAAATCAAAAGTAAAAGTTTAAGGCCACTATACTAAAGGAGTAAGAGTACATGTGGATTTTTAGTATATCTGATCATGGTGGTCTTATAGAGATGTTCATTCACTTTTACTATCACATATGCACTTTACTGTTGTATATTTTTAACCTTGATACCAGAAATTACCATCTTAAACATTAGATTCTATTATCCAAATCTAATATCATTTAGATGCTACTTTCTTGTCTAATGAGAATAACATGCAGTTCCCATTATTAATTTATATTATATTTTGAATTACTCAATATTTCAATTTGGCGAATTTTAACACTATCTACTCTTCATGTACTTCTTCAAATCTCTATCTAACCATCTCTTCAAGTTGATTCACCAATTATATTTCATTTCTTCTTGATTAAGTACCATAATTATATTCAGTCTAAAAAGTTGAACACAAGGCTTGAGCTTATTCTAATAATTATTGATTTCTTTATTATTTAGATGAAGCAGAATTTGATACTGCTGATTGAACTCCAATACAAGCTGATAATTTATCTAATTTAACTTATTATCTCTCATATTATTATTATAATCTTGATAAAACTTTGTTTACCTTCTCCTTTTATAAATTAAATAATGCAACACTTTAAACATTTGATTCTGTAAATTAATTATATGCATCTTCAATTGTGGATCTCAAATCTTTAAGTAAATGTTCTACTTATTAGATTGAACTCAAATCAACTGATTCTCCTTGATTTGCCAATTAAATAAATCTATTAAAAATAGGAGTATAAATTGGAGTTTTCTTAATATCAAATGATGTTTATAACATTCTTTGACTTACTTTACTTAATTCAGAGAAACTTCTATATCCAGATGAAATTCCTTCCAATATTGTCAATGCTTCATCTATAGCATGTAATGAATCTTCATATTATCTACCTCTCTTCTTAAAATAGCCTGATTCTGTTTCAGCGGTAGTTAAAATGGTATTTAGATGTTACTAGAAGGTATTTTCTTATTATTAATTGACTTATTATTATTCAATTGTTCTTTATTTTGAATATTAACAAGTGCTTAATTGAGCATTAGAATCTCTGAGAGTACTTTTGGCGTTTTGAATTTCAGCATTTCTAAATTCATATTCAGCCTAACATTCATTTAATTCCACATTAAAGATTTAGTCATGATTGACTTATTCCTCATTGACAGAATCTCTAAATTATGTAAGTACATTCAAAACAGAATCTAATGGAGAATGAGATTTAATCTTCATTTCCACCTCAGCCATCACAGAAGTGATCGATCTCTACTTAGTGTAATTGAGTCTATGTTGATGATTAGTACCAGACACTATAACTAATATCAGCAAGAGAGCAAAGATCTTCATTAAAAAAATTAGGCAAAAACGATTTAATGCATTTCAATAAATAAATCAAATCACTTAATTTTTTTTATAATCATCTTTTTATTCCAATATTGATTATCCAACATATAAAGACTATGAGCATACATATTAAACATATTTCTCATGTTTTTGATTACTATTATACATTGCATAGATAATTTAAAAGAATAAATATACATTTTTTTATAGTAAAAAGATTCTTAATTTGATTCAATTAATACGCCTTGTTAAATTTACTTTATATCACACACACTAATTTAAATATTTACCTCAAATATGTCAAATCTATAAGTATAACTAATTAAGAAGCCTGATGCCAAATATCCAAGAGTGAATGATGTATTCTAAGTTAAGACAACTTCAACTCCAACTGTTAATCAACTTAAAGATGGTGAAGTATTGTTGGAAAATTTATACTTCTCAATTGATGCAACAATGAGAGTATGGATTAGTGGGTATTCATTATCATATTAAATTGTATTTAGTGCCAAAACATATGTAGATCCAGTCCTTCCTGGTAATACTATGTTTGGACAAGCTGTATCAAGAGTTCTAGCTTCAAAAAGTGAAAAGTTCTAAAAAGGGGATTATGTGATTGGTCTTGTTAATTGGACATTATATTAAATTATTAGTGATGCCAAATTGCATCTTATTAAAAGAGGAGGTGATATTGATGATTTGACTGGATATTCATTCTTAGGTCCTTTAGGAATTAGTGGATTGACAGCTTATATTGGATTTGAAGCTATTGGAAAACCAAAAGAAGGAGAGACTGTTGTTATATCTGCTGCTGCTGGAGCTGTTGGAGAAATTGCAGTCTAATTGGCTAAAACCTATTATAAGTGTAAAGTAATTGGAATTGCTGGTGGTCCAGAAAAATGTGATTATGTAAAGAAATAATTGGGTGCACATGATTGTATTGATTATAAAAATGAAAATCTCAGTAAAAGATTAAGAGAATTAACACCTAATGGAATTCATGTGTATTTTGATAATGTAGGTGGAGAAATGTTAGATGAAATATTGATGCATATTACAGATCATACAAGAATTATACTTTGTGGAGCCATTGCCACATACAATTAAACTGGAGGTATTATTTATTATCATTATCTATATAGAACCATATAAAGTGAAAAATTACCCTAGATTAATTATAAAAAGAGCAGTCATGCAAGGTTTCCTTTATTTTGATCATCCTGAATTATTTAAGCCAGGATAAGCAACTATAACTTAAATGATCAAATAAGGATAATTAAAAGTAAAACATATCATAATATTTTTAGATAAGATATGATGTTTAAAATGGTTTAGAATAAGCTCCAAATGGATTGGCTAAACTTTTATTAGGTTAAAATAATGGTAAAGTTGTTGTCAAAGCTAAATCAGATTAACCAAAACTTTGATTAGTTGAGTATATATAACAAATGTTGGATTAATAATATTATATTTATATTCTTTAATATCAATTAAAATTAATATTGCGTATTAAAATTGATAAATATTGTAATTATTATGTTATATTAATAATCAATATTAATTACAATCAAATTTAAAAGAATTACAATTAAATTTTTATCAGATCTTAGATACTTATTATATTTAATATAAGTATAATTTAAAATCATTATATTTATACTTAATAATTTTAAAATACTATTAAAGATACTTACTATTGCAATTAAGATTAAATATATGAATATTAATTATAATAAATTAGTTAAATTAATAAAATTTTTTTTCTTTTCTTAATTAAATGATTTTATTATTATAATTAGATATTAAATTGAAGATTTTATGGTTTAATATTCAAATATTATTATAAAGATAAATTATAACTAAATCTCTCTATTGTAATAATAAAAATTGCAATATCATTTTTGTTGATATTTTTATGATAATCCTAATCTTCAAATTAAGAGAACTTTTAGTTGATTTTATTATTATATATAAATACATAATGTGATAATAAAAATATGTATGTTTCATGACATCATAAACCAATTATATATAAATAAATAAATAATTGGATTGATAAATTTTCATATAAAAATTTGATTAGATTAACACTAAGTTGATTATGTTTTCATCAATTGAAATACTCACAAAAAATGAAAGATAGAACTCTCGTCTAGGAACATAAAGAAAAAAATTCAAATTAACCGGACAGACCATTTTGAATGGTGACCAACCTTCTAATTATGATTATTCTAAAAGACACACACATGAAAGTAAAAATATTAAAATATATTATAGATGATAAAGGAGATCACTAAAGTTTTCTTATGAAGATGGGTTATTCAGTTTCAGATGATCCTAATTATTAAGAATATCAGAAGAAAAATAGAGGAAGCTCAATTTCAACAGATTAGTAATCAAGATAAAGAATAACAAGTCGTTAATCTAATAATAATTCTGTTGCTACTAGAGGATAGAGTATAGAACTTAATAACAATTATGATAATATGAACTGTCCAAGAATAAGTCTGTACAATCCAAGAACAATACGAAAAACATTTTAATGTGATGATTCTGATGGTGGACTTGAGAACTTTAGTGATCATTCACACTATATTAGTGTTGATAATACTCCAAAACCAAATAAAACTACTAGTTTTACAAAAGAAACGATATCAAAAATTCCAACTTTGATTTAATTTAAATTTCAAAGGATTAGAAGATGTTTTTAAATGATTAAAGCATTATTAAGAATGAAGAATCTTTGCAAGTATTATTATTTATAAATATTCAAGTTAAAAGAGAACATCATGGTAATTAAAATAAGAGATTTTAAAAAGAAATTAGAAATCATTGAAATATAATGAAGGTATTACTGCAATCAAAATTAAATAATGGACATAAATGGTATTCTCCAAAATGATTTCTATAATTCAATAAAAAAGATTAGATAAGTGCAAACTTAATTTTATTGTAATTTTTATATTTAATATTTTAGGACAATCCTGAAAGTATGTCATAATTAGAAAAAGATTAAGCAATTATATTTGTATCAAATATTTTCACTTTTGCTATGTCTAATTTAGTGATAATGACATCTAGCACTAATTTATTAAATGAATTATAAGTCTTAATGTACTAAGAATAATTTTTTGAATACAGAAAACAATTTAGTAAATTTGTTAGTCAAAGAGCTAATTATATCTGTTAAGATTATTAAGTATTAACAGANATAAAAATTTGATTAGATTAACACTAAGTTGATTATGTTTTCATCAATTGAAATACTCACAAAAAATGAAAGATAGAACTCTCGTCTAGGAACATAAAGAAAAAAATTCAAATTAACCGGACAGACCATTTTGAATGGTGACCAACCTTCTAATTATGATTATTCTAAAAGACACACACATGAAAGTAAAAATATTAAAATATATTATAGATGATAAAGGAGATCACTAAAGTTTTCTTATGAAGATGGGTTATTCAGTTTCAGATGATCCTAATTATTAAGAATATCAGAAGAAAAATAGAGGAAGCTCAATTTCAACAGATTAGTAATCAAGATAAAGAATAACAAGTCGTTAATCTAATAATAATTCTGTTGCTACTAGAGGATAGAGTATAGAACTTAATAACAATTATGATAATATGAACTGTCCAAGAATAAGTCTGTACAATCCAAGAACAATACGAAAAACATTTTAATGTGATGATTCTGATGGTGGACTTGAGAACTTTAGTGATCATTCACACTATATTAGTGTTGATAATACTCCAAAACCAAATAAAACTACTAGTTTTACAAAAGAAACGATATCAAAAATTCCAACTTTGATTTAATTTAAATTTCAAAGGATTAGAAGATGTTTTTAAATGATTAAAGCATTATTAAGAATGAAGAATCTTTGCAAGTATTATTATTTATAAATATTCAAGTTAAAAGAGAACATCATGGTAATTAAAATAAGAGATTTTAAAAAGAAATTAGAAATCATTGAAATATAATGAAGGTATTACTGCAATCAAAATTAAATAATGGACATAAATGGTATTCTCCAAAATGATTTCTATAATTCAATAAAAAAGATTAGATAAGTGCAAACTTAATTTTATTGTAATTTTTATATTTAATATTTTAGGACAATCCTGAAAGTATGTCATAATTAGAAAAAGATTAAGCAATTATATTTGTATCAAATATTTTCACTTTTGCTATGTCTAATTTAGTGATAATGACATCTAGCACTAATTTATTAAATGAATTATAAGTCTTAATGTACTAAGAATAATTTTTTGAATACAGAAAACAATTTAGTAAATTTGTTAGTCAAAGAGCTAATTATATCTGTTAAGATTATTAAGTATTAACAGAATAAGAAAAATAACTAATATTATCTGAATGTGTAATCATTAATAATCTGATTCCAAGTTTGATAAAGATGACAGAAAGCTTGGATATATTAAAATGTAATAAGCCAAGCATAGAATTTTTAATTAGATGTTTAATTTCCTTAATTCAGTATTTTTTTATATAGAACTTTTCTAATATTCCTAAAATTGAAAAGAAAAAATAAAAAATTAATTTCTCTTAATATCAATTAGGCAAGAATGATTCTTCAATGATAATTATTTAAAATACTCAAATCAAGTCAGATGAAATGATTTTTGGTACTTACAATGAATAACAATTAAAAGATTTCTTATCTAAAGAAAATTGGTCAGAGTCCAATAAAAAGAAAATGAACTAAGTAACAACTAATTTAATCAGTATTTTCTGATTAAAATCTTAATATTTGTATATAATTTTGATTATAACTTCAATTATCATTGTATTTTAAATCAATTATAAAATAATTTATATGAATTGTTAGTATATTCTATTCTTTAAATATGTAGTTATATATTGAAACATAATAAAAAAATATTAAGATCCATTACTAGCTTTAGCAACCTAATAAATATTGCTCAATTATTTAAATTAATTTATTTTAGTTTATTTATTTTTAGGTGTTCTTTTTTTGATCTCCAAAGTTTTATAAATTGATTACACTAAACTCTATTGATAGCCATGATTATCTTAGATTTTGCATAGCTTTGTTTTTTACAGAAATTCATAACTTTAAAGATAGAGATGAATTATAAGTATAAACATCATGTAATATTTCAACTATTTTTGGAGACTTCATAATTCAATTAAGTCTTTAAATGAATGCATCACTTAATATATTATCAATAATTGATAATATTATAGAAAATGATCCAAGTATTTTAGTGACACATTATTCTAATGTAAGCATATTAATATAAAATGAAATATACCTAATACTTACTGAAAAATCTAATTCCTGAATGGATTAAATTATATATCAACTTCAAATATCTAAAGACTCATTTAGCTGTTGTCACAAAGTTAAAGTAGTTGTTGAGAAAAATAAAAAAACTTAAACCAAAAGATGTCTATAAATAATTTAAATATGATGTCGTTGCAAATAAATAACTATTTGAAAAATTGGAGTAAGATCGCAATCATTTTATGATTGTTTTTGACAATGAAACAGAATAAATTTATAGTTTTACAGAGTGGAAGTATAGAGAATTACTAATATGTTTTGAGAAATTAGACAAATAAATTAAAATAATGGAGTAAATGGCATATTATACGTATAAAGAATAGATAATAGTAACATGGAATATGGGTTAGAATATAAAAGAATAATAAAGAGAAGATGCTATTGAAATAACAGTATATTTGAAATAAAAAGAAGAACTTTTAGAAACAAGTTTTAAATTTTATAATGAGTGTGAATAACTGTAATCATATATTATTTTGAATTCAGAAGGAATTCGTAAGATTCTTAAGAAATATAAAAAGCAAGAACTTAAAGGGATTAGAAATAAGGAAATAGAAATTCAATATTTTGGCAATGTATAACAATTATAAAAGAGACTTAAGAAATATGAAACTAAAGTTAATATTTTGAAATAAAATACAGAATCTCTTATGATTAATCATTTTTATGCTGATGAGTATGTGCTTTCTTTTTATACTAAATTAGTCCTAGTGAATGTAGAGAACTTATTAGAAAATACAGTGAAAAAGGATAAATAAATTTGAAAACAGTCTTTTATTTTGGATTCTTTGCAGGAGCAGCTATTATGATTATTCTAATTATATTGGGAATGCGATTTGATGGTCTTTTAGATCCTAATTCAGATAAGGTTTTCAATAAAGTATTTCCATGTTTTAGAGGCATGGCATTATTTATAATTTATTATTGGTTTATTACTTTAGATCTAGCAGGTTGGAATTATTTTAATATCAATTATAAAATCTATTTAGGTTTCAATCATCATTTCTCTACAGTTTAAGAATTATTATAAAGAGTTAGTATATTTACTGCTATATTTTTAATTACTTTCTTATGGTATTGTATAGCAGTAGAAGACTCTTTAGGTGATTTATCAAGAGCTGTCTAATTATTTGATATAAGATATCTACCAATAATATGTTGGGTTATATCCATTATCTACGTATTCTATCCAACAACTAAATACTTTAATCCTTAAGGTAAGAGATGGATGTATAAGATGTTTTACGGTGCCTTATGGGGTCATTTTATAAAGTATGAATCTAGATATACATTCTTTACAGACTAATTCACATCTATGATTACATCAATGAGAGATTTTGATTATACTATCTGTTATTATCATCATTTTGTAAATATCTATTTTTAAATAGATATTTTTGGGTAATGAACATAATGGAGAATGTAATTTTTAAAGAAGGTTTACAGCAGCTTAAGCTAGTATAATACCTTATTTATTAAAATGTATTCAATACTTAACTCGAGCTAGAGACAAGGGGAAGTTCTTGTTTACAGATGAGATGTATAATTTTATTAAAACTACTATTGCGATGTCAGTGGGAATATTAGCTTATTTGACTAGATTAGATATAGGTTGGAAATATTATTGGATAGCAGTGGCATGTTTTTGTTCTTGTTTTGAATATTATTGGGATCTAAAAAAAGATTTTATGTTTTTTGAGAAAGGAACTAAATATAAATTTTTAAGAAATGATTTAGGTTATAATAGTCCTTACATTTATTATACTTTGGGTGTATTGAATTTCTTTTTAAGAATTGCATGGGTATTAACAATATCACCTGATATGTATATGATAATAGGAATTAAGAACGAAATGTTTGTATTATGTTTTGGATTTTTAGAAATGAGTAGAAGATTGATTAATAATTTCTTAAAAATGGAAAAGGAACATATTAATAATTTAAGAACTTTAAAAAGTAATTCAGATTTAAAATTTCCATTTAAAGAGAAAAAAGATATGGAATTAGAAGAAATAAATAGTGTATTTGATATTGAATCTATATCTACTCTTCCAAGAATTAGTTTTGGTGAAAAAAATAAAGATTAATAGGATTCAAATAACTTAAAATTATCAGAAATAAATCCAAAAAATTTATTAAATTAATAAGATTATTCAAAAGAGGATATTCATAGTCCAATTAAAATGTTATAATCTCCAAAACATTCTATGTTAAGTAAGTAAAATAAAAAGGTTTCATTTTTAAATTTATAATTTCCATTACAAGAAGAAATTCAATTATAATAATAATAATCTAATATATCTAAAAAATAGAGTAGTATTATAGATCATTAACTCTAAGATATTAAGATTCCAAGAAATATTTCTTTTGAAAATTATTTGAACTTTAAATAGAGTTTAAGGAGAATTAATTCATTTAGATTGACATAATTTTTAGAATAACCAAAAGATACTCAAATAAATATTCATGATTATATTCATATTCATCCTAATATGGATTTAGTAGAGAAAGCAAAGAGAGAAGAAATATAAATGTAATAAAAATAAAAAATTTTGAATAATGAAAACAAATAATATTTTAAAGTAATTATATTTAAGTTAATAAAATAGATAATTGAATAATATTATGAAAAATATGAGATAAAGTAGAAACATTAATGATGTTTATAATTATTATATATTAAAAAGGGATTCTTTTCCAAATTCTAAAATACATCAGTATTCTAATTATTTAAATTAAAATGTAAACAGAGAAACCTACACCAAAAACAGAGGCTGATTATTAAGCCTAAGCAGCATAATTATCAGATACATAATTATAAGAGGAAATTAATAAACTATAAAAAAGAGCACATGAATTAAGAAATCATTGTTCAAGAGAAGTGAATCAAAAAAAACAATATGAAGATTAATTAGAAAGTACAAAGAAAAGAGTGTATTAAATTGTTATTATTTCAAGGGGTATTATGACAACACTTCCATACTTGGTATCAAATATTGTAGAAATCTTGGACATAGAGGCAGAAGATAAAGATTAACAAGATCAATCTGTGACTGATGGTTATGCTACAATCTCTGGAAAAGGTGTAGTAATCAAGACAACAACTAGATAAACAATCTTTTTACCAGTAACTGGCTTATTGAATGCATCATAATTAAAACCTGCAGAATTGATAGGTGTCAATAAAGATGGTTATATGTTATATGAAAAATTACCTACCGAATATGATGCAAGAGGTAATTCAATACATTTAACATTATAGTTAAGACTATGGAAGTAGATGAAAAACCATAAGAAGATTATACAGATATTGGAGGATTAGATAAATAAATTGAAGAATTAAGAGAAGCTATTGTTTTACCTATTGTACATAAAGAGAAATTTGAAAATATAGGAATTAGGTATTTATATTAGATATATCAAATCAAATAGACCACCAAAAGGAGTACTTATGTTTGGACCACCGGGTACAGGTAAAACTATGATGGCTAGAGCATGTGCTGCTTAAACAAAGGCTACATTCTTGAAATTGGCTGGACCTTAATTAGTATAAATGTTTATTGGAGATGGAGCTAAAATGGTTAGAGATGCATTTTAATTGGCTTAAGAAAAAGCACCTGCCATTATTTTTATTGATGAATTAGATGCTATTGGAACAAAGAGATATGATAGTGATAAGAATGGTGATAGAGAAGTTTAAAGAACTATGCTTGAATTATTGAATCAACTTGATGGTTTTAGTCCTGATGATAGAATTAAAGTAATATTTAATTATAATCTTAATAGGTAATTGCTGCTACTAATAGACCTGATATTTTAGATCCAGCTTTATTAAGATCAGGTAGATTGGATAGAAAGATTGAATTCCCATTGCCAAATGAAGAAGCTAGAGCATAAATTTTAAAGATTCATTCTAGAAAGATGTCTGTTGCTAAAGAAACAGTTAATTATATAGAAATTGCTAGAAGTACTGATGAATTTAATGGTGCTTAATTGAAGGCTGTCTGGTATAAATTAAATATATTATAAAATAGTGTTGAAGCTGGTATGATAGCATTGAATAGAGGAGGAACATTCTTAATTCATGAAGATTTTGTGGAAGGCATTGCTGTTGTACAAGCTAAAAAGAAAAGTAGTTTAAATTATTATGCTTGAATTGTTTTTCAAAATATCAATATAAATATCTTATATTTGCATTTTTGTGCTTTGCTAACTAAATTGCTTCTTTTTTAATGTGTATTGTTAATCTGTATTAAAAATCATTATTTAATAATAATATATATAAATATATGGAGAAGCAATAAATCAGCAAATCATTTACCTACATTCCAACTGAAGAAGAGAAACAAAAAGATCGTGAAAAATAACTGGATGTTCATTAAAAATAACTATTACATCCTAAACTTAAATGGACAGCTATATTGTTAGCATTACTTTCAGTTATTCTATACTCAATAGGGTTCGTATAATATACCAAATTTTAAGAGCATTCATCCAAATCCATTTTGAAGAAGACTCTACAGCCCTTTATTTGATTGCCTCCATCTGTCTATTACCTCTAACATATTGCTTATTCAAAGTATGTAAAAAGAAAGAAGATTTGTGACTTATCAATTTTACTTATTATTTTTGTTCTTATATTTCCAAATCAACAAATATCATTTCAGATGATGAATATGGTATAATTTCAAATGATTTAAGACTTTTAAACAGAAAATCAAGTAATTATTGGTAATATTAATATAATAAAGATATTAAATAATATTATTAAATTATATCATCAAATATATTAAATAAACAATTATGAAAGAAAAGCCTTAAAACTATAAAACTAATTCACATATGAATATATTTAATATAAGAAACTCTCTTATAATAAAGAATAAATGATATCTTCATCAATTAATATACGTATAATTAGTATTATAATAAATCAATCATATATATAAATTAAAATCTATTTGAAATGTTAAATCTATATTATTACATATAAATAGGTTTAATACTTTAAATATAATATAAATATTAAAACAAATTAATGTCATTTAATAAAAAAAAGATTAAATAAAATAAATTATGATAAAAGTAATTAAATATTCATAATTATAATGTCTTAAAATACATCTTATTTAATTTAATCTATTTCCATAAACTTAATTGTTTTTTAAAGTCTAATTAGTAAATTTGAATAAAATTTTTACATCTATTTATATTACAATCATATTAATGAGTGTTAATAAAAATAAAAATAAAAAACTCCGAAAAGGCGGATTTGAACCACCGACCTGGGGATAACTGATTTAACACTACAGTCCCTCGCTCTACCAACTGAGCTATTTTCGGATGCTGATATAAATCATTCATAATCATATAAATTCTAGTAATTTTTATTATGATAAATCAAAATTAATAGGTATAAAAAGTTATTCAAAATTAAAAAGATCATTTAATTCAATTTTAGTTGTAGTAATTATTCTAAACAATTAAAAATTGAGACTCTATTTTTTTTTAATCTTTAATACTATTATAGATTTTATGTGATTAATTTGATATATATATAAATTAATTATTAGGAATTTGGTACCTTAATGATATTATAGACTTTACTTTGATTTTCAAAATTTAAAGAGTTATTAATAGACTTTTTATTCTTATATTCCAAATTTAAAGATTTATTTAAGTTGAAGTTTAATTGGAAATAACTTAATAGTAATTTATATTCATTGAATAAAAATATAAGGATTAGGTTTTTTATAACTTATTTTGTTATAATTGATTTATTTAATTATAATATATATTTTATAATCATATTAATTAGAAATAATGAATAGAAGAATGTATGATTGTGGGTAATAATTAACATTTATATTATTTTAGTATATGTTAGATGAGATTTGAAGATATTACTAGTTATTAGAATCATAAATAGAATGTAAATTTAGTTAATAATTCAAATTAGTTTTGTAATGGAACTAGTTTCAATGGTAATTTTAATGAATAGTCAACAACAATGAATTTAGGGAAAAGTAAAAGTAAAAGTAATTTTAGGGTAGCATTAAGAAACAAATTAATCATCTACAATGCTTTTAAATAATACAACAGAATAATTGGAATTGAATGAGCAAGAATATAAAATATTAAGAAGTCGTATACTTGAAAGAGAGAATAATAGCAATATAAATATGAGTCAAATGATGAATAATTCATTGACGTATTTAATTATAGAATCTTTAATAGATATGATAAAGATTAATTAAGTCAGTTATAAGAATCAATGAATGCATCTGTAAGAGTAGCACTTTTTGGGTAAGATTAAGAAAGAGAAATGATATTAAAAGAATTAAAAGATAGAACATGGAAAGAAAGAGAATATCTTAAAGATAGAGATACAATAGATAGAGAAATAAAGAAAGCTAAGGATTCTTAGAGAGTACAAGAATTAAAATAATTGGGTTCAGACAGAGATATATTATTTGAGAGGTATTAATTATAAATATTATAAAAGATATAATAATTTTATAGCATAATGTAATGAAATATTAAATAGTAAAAGTGGATTATACAAGAAAGATAATTTAGATAGAGTGATTTAATTAAATAAAATAAAAGAATCAATAGAATAAGATAGAATGAGAATAATGAGTAGTGTTTTCAGTGATTTAATGAATTAAACAGGATATAGATCTAATGATGCTTCAAAGTATGCAGCATAATAGATATTATCTGATAATACAAATTAAAGTGGCGCAGGCGCTAGTGAAATTGTA
This sequence comes from Paramecium pentaurelia, assembly GCA_905183005.1. NCBI lineage: Eukaryota > Ciliophora > Oligohymenophorea > Peniculida > Parameciidae > Paramecium > Paramecium pentaurelia. The sequence goes on from CAJJDO010000087.1 coordinate 339,271, forward strand.
TAACATTGGTAATTCCCTGATGATTAAAAAGCTATTGAATATGATCCTTAATAAATAAAATATGATTAAGATATGATTGAAAAGAATTTATAAACAGCAACTCGTTTATCATAAGAGATAAAAATGCATATGGTTGGAATGGATCCTGCATTAAAAAGATATGCAGAAGCAAATGGTTATGGTAGTTTGGAGAGTATATTTGCAGAAAAGAGTGAAGATTATAGTTCAATGACACCAGAATAAAAGAAATTAATAAATTTATTGGCTTAAGAGACAGATGCAAAAAGAGCATTAGAAAGATTACCATATGGATTAGATTATTAAATTATGTAAAGTAAAGTTGATAAAATAACATAAATGAGATTAGAATTAGAGAGAACTGTTTAAGAATAAAAATATTATAAAATTAGAGAGAATTATGAATAAACAGTAAAAGATTCAGATTAAGAAAGAAAATAGAATATAAGAGATAGACTTATACATTAAATGGAATCATGGAGAGGTGAAAAGAAATATAATCCAACTGAAGGTTTAGTAATTCATTGGGATTGGTGCTTAAATGTACCAAAAAAATATGATAGATGTAGATTAACATGGGGAATGTTTTTAAGAGGATAAACATTAAATAAACCATAAATTGTTGAAGATCATATGTGTGTTAGTGATGGATATAGAGTTAATTATTGTATGTTTAATGAACATTAATATGTTTATGATGTTATACCAAATAAGGATATAATTGTAGTAATTGAATTATAATGTTATTATCAAGAAGGTGGTAGAAAGAGATTAGATATATATGGATGGACAGTTTTAGAAGTATTTGATATGAATATGAATCTTATAAGAGGTAGATTTAAATTACCATTTTATCCAACTGGAACAAATCCAAGTTAATTAGTTTCATCTGATAAACCATTAAAAAGTGTTTCAAATACACTTTTATTTTGTAGAATATCATTCCCTTTTGATAATGAATATTCTAAAATGGAACCATTAAATCCTAGTACAATGACTTAAGAATATTATATTACTGGTATTCATAGTAGAACAATAATTAAACATGATTATGATCATGTTCCATAATCAATTAGAAAAAGAGGATATAATCCTTTAGCATTTGATGAATTATTTAATTAAAAGAGAGAAATTGAACCAGAAGAAGTTGAAGTAGTAGAAGTAAAGGAACCTGAATGGTAATTAATGGAATTAGGTGAAAATAGAAGAGGATTATATATAAATATACATGAATTACTTAATTATTTTGTGAAAACTAAATCAAAAGTTAGATGCTTTTTAACAGATGTAAAAAGAGGAGTATTGAAAGATGAAAAAGATATACCATGTTCATTTGAAACAGATCCTTATGAAATGAATGAATAATAATTAAAATCAGATTATTTTGGTGGTCCATTTGTATTTATTGAAGAAGAATATTAATTTTTTGTTGATATTGTTACATATGCTCATAATAATAGAGCATGGGATGATTTATATTTAATATTTTAAGTATTTGATTATCCTCCAGAATAAGTAGAATAAGAAGATGATAAAAAAGATAATTAATCTGTAGTTTCTGAGAAATCAGTAACAGATATTAAACCAGTTGGTAAAAGATGGTATGCATTTAAAATGTTTGAAAATAATATACTTAAAATAGGAAGATTTTCAGAATTCATTTATGAACCACCTATTAAGAAACCTCCATTTGATCCTTTTGAATGTAGAATAACAAATTCTTAAATAGATTTTAGTATCAATTTATTTGATTATAATATGAGTAATCTTAATGAATAAATTGAAAAATTTAAATAATTAAGATAATTAAAAAGAAAATAAAGAGGACATGGAAAACCTAAAATAAAACCAAAGAAAGAAAAAAAAGAAAAATAAGTTGCTTATGATTGGTAGAATTTACCATTAAGTGATAGACCATTTATTGAAAATATTAAATAATAATATTAAGATAGACCATTTGATAAAGGATTTGGAATAGATTTTTATATCGATTAAGCTAGATTTTTACCAGATAATGTTACTGTTTGTAAAATCCTTTTAATGTTCAAGAATACTAATTTAGAGTAATTATATCCTCCTAAATCAGTTATACCTGATATTGGAGCAACTACTTATTCACCCACATTTAATTATAAAAATGAATTAAGAAGTCCCCATTTTGATCCAACTACTATAGCATTCATGACAATCTTAACTAAAGATAATATCAAAAAAGAAGTTAGAATTGTTGGATATTGTGCTATTAATTTATTTTTATCTAAAGCTACTAAAATGTAACCAACTAATCCATTAGAAAGAGATGTAGTATTAATGAATGGTTTATATTAAATACCAATACATTGTTAACATCCTGCAATGATTAAACCTTTCAATATGAATAGAGTCTAAAAACTTGATAGATTGCCATGCTCTACACTACTTGTACGTATTTTCTTAGCTCCTATGTCAGATGATGGATTTAAACCTTTATCTATTAATGATTTTAGTTAAAAAGATTGGGAAGCAAAAAAAGTATGGTAAAGAATGCCTCCATATGGTACTGGTCTTTATAATACTTAATTTTGTCCAATCAGAGAAACTGAAAAACTTTTATATAATATTAGAGTATAAAGAGAAGATCCTAAATTAATTGATTTAATGAGAAGATTAATGTCTTATGAGAATATCTAATAAAATATGACAGGTGCTTAATTCTTATCCTGGTTAGATAATGCATTGGTAAGAGATGCATATACTGATATTATTGAATTGACTTTTTTTGCTAAATATAGAGGATAAGTTGGATTTAAAGTATCTTTGGATGGTTTTCATAATGTACCTGATACTGATCATCCATATGTGGCTATTTATTCAATTAATCCTCCTGGAAAATTGTATGAATAATAATCATAATAATTATAATAAAGAGATGCAAATTTAGCAAATGAAATTATAACATGTACTTCATATAATTGGGAATCAGCATTATAATCACCATAATTTAATGAAGGATATTTTAAATTTAAAGATATCCCATATGATAAAAATACACATTTAGTATTTGATATAAGAAGAGTTAAATTTTCATAGAGAGGTACAAAATCTATTGTAGAAAAGGTTGGATGGACTGTAATGCCTATATTCACTGCAAATGGATTTGTTAAAAGTGGAATATATTAATTACCAGTACTTGCAGGTGAAATTACTTATAAAATGATAGAAGAATTTTAAAGAGGGGAAGTATGGGAATAAATTGAAGAATTAACAAAATAAAAAAAGAATGCACTTAAATATTTAGATAATATGTCAATCATAGTAAGAATATTAGATGGACATAGAGAAGGTCACTTTTAAACTCCATTTGATCATACAAGAATGATATATTCATATTTACCTTAAAATAGATTATCTTCTTATGTATATAATGCAGGAGTTGATGCTAAATTAAAAACAGCTAAAAAATTGATATCAATAGCACCAAATAAATAATAATTAAATGAATATAATGAAAAAATTGCTAATGCTTTATATGATGTAATTATATAATTTATAAATTTAGTCTTTGGGTCTTAAACATTAAGATGTAGTATCTGCTAAATTAGTACTAAATGAAAATCCAAATAATTAAACAGATTAGGTAGATTAATAAATAATATGATCAAAATTAATACTTTATTATTAATATGAGTTATATTTTGATCAAATAGATAAATATTTCTAATTATTATATATATATATATTATATAATTATTTATTTGTACATTTTTTTAATTAAAATACAAAATTGATTATTTTCAATTATTTCTCTTAAATAAAAAGTCTGTATTCTATTTCATAATTAGATTTTCTTTATCATCTAATTGTAATTTAAATTTAATAAAATAATTATCAAGAAATTCTTGATGAGTTTATTATAAAGATTTCTTTTAGGCGGTATAAAATGATCCCTCATTTTCAAGTTTCTTTTATTTTTCATCTATTTCAAATGAATCTACAAAGTTATTTTAGCAATAGGAATATTAAGAAGGTTTTGTTTTTTATGATGTTTCACTAAGACTTTAATCTTATTTATTAGCATACTTTTCATTTTTCTTAAATTAATATGATTATTTCTTATTATTTTTTTTAATCATCTATTTCTATTAAGATTTTTTATTAGTTCTTACAAAATCAGGTTCTGTTTAAATTTGTTTATCAACAACTATTTTCTTTTTGATTAATCTTTATTATTCCATAATCTGAATAGTTTCAATTTTACAATCTTCAATTAGTTTTATAGGTTCTATAACTTATATTTGTTATTTCTTTTATTACAAATATTTTAGGGATAATAAAACATTTTTAGGAATTGAAATAAGCTTTTAAAGTAATTCCATTTTATATTATATAATAATTTAAAATGATAATTTATTCTAAAATTCAATAATATGTATAAATCTAAATTTATTTGTTTATTCATAAATAATATTAATTAGTTTAAAATGGAAACTTAAATTCCCCTATTAATAATGAAAATAATTTATAAAAATATTACTTAAATTAATGTTATTATATCATTTATCTATATATTAAGATTATTATTATTTCTATTAGCTTGATTATCTAGTAAATTTAGTTTTCTAACTAATTTGTGATTTTGAATCACTAATATTTTTTTCTGACTTATTTATTTAGGAATCTGTTTCTTTATAATTAGATCTCTTTATAATTTTATTTGGATTCTCTGTTATTATTCATAAATATCATTACCTTCAGGTTTTGGAATTGAGGGTACTTTAATGCCAATAACACATTAAGGATAATTTTAGAGAAACTTTTCAATTCCTCCACTCAAAAGATAAACATTTTCAAAACCTTTTTCAGCAAAAAGAGTAGCTGAAGGAATTCCATTCTTTTCATCAAAATGATATATAATAATGTGTTTATCTTTTTAATTTTTCTAATTAAATAAGTAAATGTACAAATCTATGAATTTATTAAGTTAATTTATCTTATCTTAAGTTTGGAGCAGGATAATTGATTGCCTCTTTAATATGATATAGTTCAAATTCATCAGGATCTCTTAAATCCAAAAGTAGAAATTCTGATTAATCTGTTATACCCAATTATTCTGTAGCATAAGTAATTGCAGAAACTTATGAGATTTCTGTAAATCTAGTTTTTTAACTATATTGACTTTAAGTATCAAATTATTGTAATTGCTCTTATTCTTATTATTATTAATCTGCTAATTTATAAATAGTTTCTTATTCTGTATTTTCCTTTGATTATATATAAAGTATACATTAATATAGTTAAATACAGTAGAACATTTGATACGTTTAAATAATTCAGATCTTTTTTTAGCTATTTTTGCATTACTTACTACTTCAATGTCTCTTACAGTTGGTCCTGTATTAAATGTTTATTTGATATGATCATATTATTTGTTTTTTGGTACTTTTTTATCAAGAGGCTTAAGAATTCAAATTGATAAATACATTTCCTTTTCCTTTAACATAACCAATTGGCAATTTATCCATAATAATTAATTCAAATATTCTGTTAACTAATATATTAAATTTAATGAAAACATAATAATGATTTTTAAGAATAATTGTAATGATTATTTATATAAAAAATAGATTAAATAGATTATCATTAATACTTTTTGAGTATTTGAATTAATTATAATTCTTTGATTGGTTTAACTAAAAAATCTGCCATACCAGAACTAATACACTTTTAATGTTCTTATTAATCTGTATAACCACTACAACCAATAATAATCTAATTTGGTAAACTTTGTAATATATTTTTAGTAGTTTATTAGCCATTCATTCCAGGCATTTCAATATCCATAAAAACAATTTTATATCCTTAACAAGTACTACAACATTTTTTTGTCTTTATTTTTGTTATAGATTCATTTCCAGATAAGGCTGAATCAATATCAAATTCACTAGTAAACAAATGTTTTTTATTTTTATATAATTCTTATAACATTCCTTTAAATGCAAATATGTTAAAACAATCATCATCAACTATTAAATAATGAAGACAAATTTATTAAGTAGATAAATCTTCTTTTATGTTTGAAGGTATTTTTTTAAAACTAGTTATTTCATCAACTTCTTAAGGTTATAATGAAATTTCAGGTATTCTGAAACTTGATACTTTCTTTTATCTAAAGTCATCAATCAATATATCAAAATAAAAATAACAATAATGATTATTTTTTTCATTTTTTGAATCTATATTCAAACCAATAGAACCAATATTTTAAGCTATTTAATTACTTATAACTAAACCCAACCCAACTCCTTATTAATTGAGTTTTCTGCTTTCTTCAGAATTTACTTTTGAGAAAGCCTTAAATAATTTTTATTGATCTTCTTCTGAAATTCCAATTCCTTCATCTTTTACTCCAATTCTTAATATATTTGATTTTAGTAATTCAAGTATTATTTTAATTTTACCACTTTAAGTAAATTTAAAAGCATTACTCAATAGATTTACAATTATTTACTTAATTCTATTTCTATCTGAAAAAAGTGTTTTAGGAAGAGTAGAATTGTAATTAATAGATAATTGAACTCCTCTCAATTTAGCTTTTAATTCAAACATTCTTTAACATTCTTCAATTAAAGTTTACAAATTAAATGGTACCTTTTCTACTTTAAATTTACCATTTTTAATTTAAGCTAAATCTAATAGATCATTAGATAAATTTAAAATATAATTTGAATTATCTAAGGCTATTTGTAATTATTCATTTATATCTTAATTTTTCTTAATTATACTTTATTTAAGTACACATTCTAGCATCTAAATAATACAATTTAAAGGAGAACGATATTCATGACTAACAAATGAGAGCATTTTTGACTTTTATTTATCATATTCTTTTAAATATCTAATTTTTTATCTATGAGTTACATCTCTACAAATTATGATTATATTTTAATTTTTACTCAAAGTCAATGTTAATTCTAATAATTAATTATTTTCTGAATTAATTTAGGTTTGAGATGATTATATTTATTAATTTGTAAAAACTGTATATCTTAAATTTAATTGTGTTTAAACAACTATACATTCTTAATTTTTTTATTTTAATAACATGTCTATTATATATTTTATATTATATTTTTGACTCTTTTCTTAACCCATTGACATATCTAAACTAAGATTTCTTTATTATAAATATGTTTAATCTTTGATTTCAGTCGTTTATTTAAAAAGATATAAAGATGGTTACCTTTAAATCTGTGAAACAAATAATAAATCATCGTTTGGTTCTCCATTAACTAATTAAAATGTATTTAATCCATCAATAAATTAAAGTACTTCTTGTTCAGTCTCTTTATTGAATAACATTTTTGTAGCTTAATTTAAATATTTGATATAATAAGGAAAATTAGAAGAATTAGAATCTGGAACTAATAAAATAACTCCTTCTTATAATAATTCTAAACATTAAATAGCTGATTCATAAATATTATTCTCAGTTGTTGCTGATGTATCCCTTATACCTGCAGAATTTGGATTTTAATCTAAATCAAATTATGAGACACCTCTTTTTGAATTCAGTATTTCTTATTTGTTTGTATTTGTAATTTCAGTTAAAATCGATGTAATTTTAGATGGTTTTTATTTTGTTAATGAGGAATTGAAGTATATTGATATTATTAAAGATATCAATAATTAAGGTTATTCTCTATCAAATTCAATTTTTAAATATGAGTAAACTAGTAAAAATACTGAGATTATTGCTTATAATGCAAATAATTGAGATTTTAAACACAACTTAAACTCTAAAAACAAGTCTTTTATTAATATTTAAGCAATTATGATTTATGAAAAGGGTATCCTACCAAAATTGTGTACATTCATTATTATTAAACAAATCATATCTAATTATATGCATATAATAGTTCCTTGTAACATGAACTTATTATATACATGTTATACTAATATTAATGCCAAAGTAATTGAAGTTATAATTATTAATTGTATCAAATTGAGTAGACTTGCACTTTCGAATTAATGATAAATTGAGTATGAGAGAATCATGCTTTGTAAGAGATTGACCATAAAGCATTTTTGATTTAACATAATTTAATATAAATACACTGTTTAAACTAAATTTCTATAATTTCTTTATTTTAGAATATCAAATATCTTCAAATACTTATCATTCTCCTTCTCTACATTTAATGTCTAATTAATCCTTATATACTATTTAAATTAATTAATTCTATCCAATCAATTACAATTAATCATTCCTCAATATTATATATATAATCCTTAATAATAATATACATTCATTAATTATTCATATTTATGAGTATAAGAATTCATTGTTATAAATAACATTTTAATAACTCCCTTTTATTGAATTTCATTTAAATAGTGACTTTTTGGTACATTATTTTTTAGAACTTTCATTTTTGTCTTTTATTCTAATTAATTAACTTTGTTACATGACTCTTTTCAATTGATAAAAATATATAAAACAATATAACAATATTTACTTAATGCATATTTGTAAAATAATAAAATATGATCAAATAATATAAATATAAATCTGAAGTATTAATAGGCTTTAAATTAGTATTCCTAATAAGATGTAAAATTTACTTTTAAATCCTATATATTTATTAACAAAACGAATATGAAGTAAAACTAATAATTATTGTATTTTAAACTAATTTACTATAATATTTTGATATTAAATATAAGAACTATTATTAATTCATTTAAATAATAAATTTTTGTACTTTTAACTACAATTTGATTTCATAATCTTGATAAATAATTTAAGAAGTTGCAGAAAGAATAATTTATTTGATCATCATTAAAAATGAAAGATTTCAATATTTAGTTCAAAGGATCACAACCAACCTAGTCTGTAAGTATAAAATTTTTATAAGCTGTATTGATACTACAAATAAAATACAAGACAAGTATTTTATAGTAAATATATTATAATAAAATGAATTAAATTTCATGAATGTATTTTACGTTACTTTTTTATTTATATATTATATACATGTAATATATTCATAATTCTTAATAACACTCCCTAAATGAGAGATATAATATAATGTAAGTTAAAAGTATGTGATTAGGTGTTATTTCAATAAAATAGCAAATCAAACTGATTAGTGATTAAGTCTGAGAAATTGAAGATTAATGTTTACATTAATAATAATAATAACCAAATTCTTTCAAGGCATCTCTATCAATTAAATCATGAAATAATACTTTAGTTTTAGAATAAAATTCATATACATATTCATTACAAAGAAATAAGATGGATAGCATGTAATTAATAAAAAAAAGAACATTTCAAGACTTAAAATCAATGTAGATAGTGTTTACATGATGTAATGACTATCTATATTGATAATTTCATTAATCTTAATGATTATATTTATTTAAACATAATTCTTTCTATTAAGTAAAATCAAAGGAAAAAAGTGAGAATTAACATTACCTACCTGTATGTTTATTGATAATAAACAATAATCTATTTATTATGTTAGAGAAATAAGTAGATTGTGAATATATATTGTATTAGATATTGAATAATACTCTAAATATAATTTTATGATATGAGACCTCAATACTTGAGTAGAGAATTCTTAACTATAGTCTTATTAGCCACATGACAACTCTTCTACTGGATTTTAGAATTATAAATATAGCATACAGAGTCTTTTCTCAAAAAGTTATTACTAAAGTCGTTATTAAAATCAATATACCCTAAAATCCTAAACATCTTCAAAAAGTCCTCTTGATGAGTATATCTAGTGATGTGGGCTATATTCCTTAGTTTGTTTCTCAATCGGTTCATTAATTTCAGAAACTCTTGTGCTCTTATTTCTCCCAAAATCTAGTAAATTAGATTTCTTTATCTACATGCAAAAGATACAATTGCTTTTGCATAATTTTTTTAGATATTGGTAGATTTCACCAAATAATTAGGCTTTTGTGATTTTTTTAAGAGATTATTCTTTTTTAACTTTGTCTGAACATGTATCTCTTTAATTTCTTCATGATTGCTTGTTGAGTCAAGTTTGCTTTCGGTTTCCGAATAGGTTTTGTACTATACAACTTCTATAGAATGATTAGGTTCAATAGATGATTTATTTTCTTAAATTTAAGTCTAAGTATAGTAATGCTGTTAATTTTGAACAGGGAATGATTATGGCAAAATCAAATATTGATATCCATAGGGATAAATAAGTTGATGGGGTACAAAAAAAGCATTAAAATTTGTATTAAGCATATTATTATTATATAATTTATAAAAACAATGTAAAACTAAATATTGTCGATAATAAATCAGTTTATTCACTTTAATGAAATATAAATATCAAATAATTTATTAAATGGAATTATATGTTGAAAGATTAGAAAGTTAATATGATAGATTCATTTATTAATGAAACAAATAATTATATAAAATTATACTAAATCAAAAATGGATGTAAAGTTTTGTATATTATTATGATTAATTTGTCCCTTAAATTAATCATAATTTTTAATGTTTTCATGTATAGTTTAATATTGATAGAATGGACAATAGTCAATAAAGGTTTTTTTGATATTTTTTAGTTTAAATAATTATGAAGAGATATGAATAAAAAATATAAATAATTAATTATTTATTTAAGAGATTAATATGATGGTAGTAAAAATTAATTATTCAATTGTATTATTAATATCTTAATAGTTATTATTCTTTTTCTTATAAATTCCTTGACATGACTAATAATAGATTTTATAAGTCTCTTATTTATGGATTGTCTTTCAAATTTCTTTTATAATTTTCTAATTCTCTATGTAATCTATCAATTTCTAAATCCTTTAATTCTAAATATTCCATAGCTTCCTTTAATTCATCTTCTTTATTGTTATTTTATTGCATGTGTAATTTAATTTCATCAATTTAATTAAGAACTTCAATTAATTGTTAATCTTTGGCTTATAATTCAATAGTTAATTCTTTTAATTTCTTCTGTGTTTACAATAATTACTATTTAAGTTATGAGTTATTATAAGTCAATTCTTGAATTTCAAGAGTTAAAGTTTCATAACATTTAGTAGGTCTTTTTTAAGATCCACTATTTTTTCTGTTAAGCTTCTATAATTCTGTTTCATATGTTCTATTCATATTTTAACACATCTATAAATTGATATCTTTACTTTTTAATTAATCATTAAGACTAGATAATTCACCTCTTTTTTATGTCAATTCTTTTTAACATTTCTGTAATTATTTTTAATATTCTTTAACTTGTTAATCCTTCTTTATCAATAATGTTTCAGCCTCTGTTGATGTTTCTGTCAAAATTTGTATTTTATTTTTTAAAGTAGCCAATTCTATCATAACATCTTATTTAAAAGATGATTCATCAAGTTTCTTAAGACCTTCAAACTTCTTTTCTAATTAAGCATAACGTTGTCTTTCTTAAAAATACATCTTTTCATATTGATCATAATCAGTTTAAATATTAATAGATTTCATTTCTTTATTGTATTATTAAGTTTCTTTCAATTCAATTGCTAATTGTTTTAATTCATACTTATATCGTTCAATAATCTAATTAAAATATTTAAATACTTTTATTTCTCCTTCTCTCAAATGATTAACTAATGTCATAATTTAATTAAGAATTGTGAGTATCTCTGAAGAGTTACAATCCTCTTCATTCTCTAATATTACAGGTAAATGNTAGTCAATAAAGGTTTTTTTGATATTTTTTAGTTTAAATAATTATGAAGAGATATGAATAAAAAATATAAATAATTAATTATTTATTTAAGAGATTAATATGATGGTAGTAAAAATTAATTATTCAATTGTATTATTAATATCTTAATAGTTATTATTCTTTTTCTTATAAATTCCTTGACATGACTAATAATAGATTTTATAAGTCTCTTATTTATGGATTGTCTTTCAAATTTCTTTTATAATTTTCTAATTCTCTATGTAATCTATCAATTTCTAAATCCTTTAATTCTAAATATTCCATAGCTTCCTTTAATTCATCTTCTTTATTGTTATTTTATTGCATGTGTAATTTAATTTCATCAATTTAATTAAGAACTTCAATTAATTGTTAATCTTTGGCTTATAATTCAATAGTTAATTCTTTTAATTTCTTCTGTGTTTACAATAATTACTATTTAAGTTATGAGTTATTATAAGTCAATTCTTGAATTTCAAGAGTTAAAGTTTCATAACATTTAGTAGGTCTTTTTTAAGATCCACTATTTTTTCTGTTAAGCTTCTATAATTCTGTTTCATATGTTCTATTCATATTTTAACACATCTATAAATTGATATCTTTACTTTTTAATTAATCATTAAGACTAGATAATTCACCTCTTTTTTATGTCAATTCTTTTTAACATTTCTGTAATTATTTTTAATATTCTTTAACTTGTTAATCCTTCTTTATCAATAATGTTTCAGCCTCTGTTGATGTTTCTGTCAAAATTTGTATTTTATTTTTTAAAGTAGCCAATTCTATCATAACATCTTATTTAAAAGATGATTCATCAAGTTTCTTAAGACCTTCAAACTTCTTTTCTAATTAAGCATAACGTTGTCTTTCTTAAAAATACATCTTTTCATATTGATCATAATCAGTTTAAATATTAATAGATTTCATTTCTTTATTGTATTATTAAGTTTCTTTCAATTCAATTGCTAATTGTTTTAATTCATACTTATATCGTTCAATAATCTAATTAAAATATTTAAATACTTTTATTTCTCCTTCTCTCAAATGATTAACTAATGTCATAATTTAATTAAGAATTGTGAGTATCTCTGAAGAGTTACAATCCTCTTCATTCTCTAATATTACAGGTAAATGATTCTAATCTGTTTCATCTGACAATTATTTTACTTCTTCCCAATATTCATTTTGATCTTATTTGAATTCTTCTAAACGTTAAAAGAGAATTTGCAATTATTATTCCATAAATTTATTTATGGCTTAAAATTTTCATAGCAATCTACCAAAAGACTTTGAAGGATTTCTCCATGAAGTCAAATCAGTTGTTTAGGCTAGACAATAAGCATTGAATGAAAGTATACAATAAGAACAGAAGAAGTGTATTGAAGGAAAGAAAGAATAAGACTATTTGAAGTGTTAAACTCAATTAGCAAAGAAATTAGAAAAGAATGAAGCATTATTTTGTATGTCTACATGATTTATCAAAGAGTTCAAGATGATATATTGGAGAGAGACATCAGTATAATGTTTCAAGACATAAGAATAAAAAGGTGCAGGAACTGATTAATGTAAAGCTGATTCTAAGAAATTGTTGGAGACCATCTTTGATTCCTTTAAAATATGAATATATAGATTAATGAGTTTATTAATATTTAGACTTATTGTTTTATTATTTTATACAATAAAAATTATAAAATTAATATAATAATTATCATTAATCATCTTCATCAATTTTAAAATTATTATTAGGATGAGGGGTAGCTTATCTTATTCCATGTGTTTCACTATTGATTTCTCCTTAAAATTTCTCATAATTTTTAATTTATTCTTAAAATTTATTCAATTAAGATTATGTTTTTTTTCTATAGCATGCAAATACAAGTATACTTAAAATGAGAGCTCCTCCTAAAGCTACACAAATTATAACCAAAATATTTTATTAATATGACAGAATATCTTCAAGCACTTTTATGTATAATTTTGTTTGAAATTGACAAACAATTAAATCTTTACTTACAACATCATCCTTATATTAAGTTTTTTAATCACATTCACTTAAAGTAGCTTAAACATCATAAACAAAAGTCTTTTAATAATAAATAAAACAATTACCTAACCAATTAATGTTTCATCATCTGTTTAACAAATAATTTAACCTTCAAAATTTTACCATTGATATAAGACAATTTAATAAGGATCAACTCCATATAAGATATTTTTAGTTGAATTCTTATACCAATTATGAACTGTATCTTCTTGATTTTCAATGTTCAATTCATGAAAACCTAATAAGACTGCATTTGATAACATAAATGGATAATTGTTAAATATTCTCTAAATTTAATGATTATATTATTACAGTGAATATATTAGGTAAAGAATGTCTGATTATATTATGAGTATCTACTCCTTTTAAAATTGCATATTTATCATTAATGTAAACTTCTTCTGCATTAATTTTAAGTTTATGTTAACTCTCTAGAATCCAAATTCCTTTATCAAGATTTATTTCAATATCAACAAAAATAACATGTTTCTATGGACGAATTAATATGCTTAAACTTTAATCATTATCCTAATCAAATGCAATTCCATAGTCAATAGGAATCATAGATAATTTAGAATGTTTATTAAAACCATAATCTTTTGTAATTTGATAAATATGAATTCCATCATTTTTTAATAAATATAATATTTCTCCATTTTCTCCACCCAATGCAATATCAATAATATGTTATTTATCTTCAATAGTCTGTTTATAAATTATTGTCTTGTTGATTACATTAATTTCATAAATTACCAAACCTTTATTAGTTGCCAAATATAATAATCCTAAACTACTTAAAACTTCATTAATTTCCATATAAGTAATGTTTGATGATACAATAATATTTGCATCATCTAAAATTAGAACATTTTTTGTATAGAATAAAATAGTTAAATTAGTTTCAATACTATAGATTCCTGATTAATAAATTTATGTCTAAGACATATATTAGTTTAATGCTATTGTATTTTTAATGTCTAAAGATATTAAATCATATTCTATATAATTATTTTACTCTGTAATAAATCCCATAGTTGTTCTTTTATTGATTGCAGCAACAATCTAATCTGAAAGAGTAGTGTACATCTCCGAATCTTATTTTATTATCTACTTTGATATATTTGTTGTTATTGATATATAATCATGACTCACTCCACATAAACTTGTTTTATTATCTGTACTTATTGAACTTTTTAATATAGATCCCTATGGATATTGAAATAACACTGCTTCCTCATTAATTTCTAAATTATAATGCTTTATTTCCTATGCTAATATTATAAACCATTCAATACTTTGATTTAAGATTATTGCATAGTCACTTAGATTTTTAATATTGTTTCCAAAGACATTCACTATTCCTAATAAGAATATAATCATTTTATATAATTATGAAAAATAATACAATTAATCCAAGTAAGTAGAATCAATGCATTTTTGATCTTCTTCCTGAAGCATCTCCAACATTCTAAACTGAATTCAAGAAATAATAACCTATTAAATAAGAAACTTAAATTATGAATACTTAAGATTAAACAGATAAATATGGTTTTAAATCATAAAAAGAATTAAAATAGAAAAATGATCCAAAGACTTTTAATGCTAGAATACAAAAATGGAGAATTATGATTGATATATTTGATAAATAAGAAAAACCAGATAAAAAATTACTTAAAAATAGAACAAGGAAAGTATTAAACTACTTATTGAAAGGGAATTCCCGATGGGTTCAGAAATTTAGCTTGGCCATATTTAGCTGGAGTACCATAAGCAAAAATAGATTCCATTCTTTATTTAAAATGTGGAAAATATGATGAATTCCTCAAAAGTCAAGAATTTAAATTCGAATAACAAATAAGATTGGATGTTTTACGTACATTTCCTGATAATGTAAATTTTCAAGTATTAATAAATATAATTAAAAGGATTAAACTGTTTTATCAGAATCTCTTGTAAATGTTCTTAAAGCCTTATCTGTAGCAATATCTGATATGGGTTATTGTTAAGGCTTAAACTTTTTAACTGCTGCTCTAATTATGGTGACAAATGATGAAAATGTAAAATATCATTTGAATAATATAACATTAGGCTTTTTGGATATTATTTCGTCTAATGACTAAATATAATTAAGCAGAAAAATATAAAAATCCAAGTTATCTTCTTAGAGAATTCTTTATCTTGGATAGTTTAATAAATCAATATTATCCAACTACTGCCAAAATATTTAAGAAGAATAATATTGATTTATTTTATTTTGCAACTGAATGGTATAATATAAATATATCTATATAATAGGTTTATTACTTTATTTGCATCTACTTTACCAATAGATCTTTTCTATAGGGTCTTTGAAATATTCCTATTAGAAGGTGAAAAAACTCTTTTTAGATGTGCTTTGACAATAATTCATTTTAAAGAATAGAAATTAATTTAATTATAAAATAATTTTGAAAATAGTTTAAGACATTTGAAATCTTTAGATGATTTTTTTACATTAGATAATGATCAATTTATAAATGTCATGTTAAATAAATTTAAATTTTCAAGATAACTAATCTAATAATTAGATGAAAAATATAAAAAATAGAAAAAAAAATGATAATAAAAATTAATTAATAATTAATACTTAAATATATATGTTAAATATACTAAATTACTCATTATTTTTTAAAAATATTTAATTTACCCCAGAATCCACCTTTTTTTGGTTCTTCTAATGTTGGATATATTAAGTATGAATGTGCCTATTTTAATTAAATAATATAATTACAATATCTAATTATATTGGTTTAGGTGCAATTGGTTACATTAATGAAATTAAATCAGCTGGTTTATAAGATAAAACATTATCTATAGTAATTTATTCAGGAGAATCTAATAATTCAAATAAAGTCTTCTAATTAGATTTATCTTCTAATCCAATATTTTGAATTTCTTATCCAATAGTTTTTACTTAATCTTATTAAAGTTTTAATCCATTTAATTTACTCTTATTTTATATTTAAGTTGACAATGGAACAAGTAATTTCAATAAAGCATGAGGTTCTAATTTATTTTCTATATATTTTCTATCAGCTATTCTTGATAAATCATCATGATATTTCAATAAACTATAAGCTTCTCTATACTTTTCATTAGTAAAATAAAGACATCCAACAAAGAAACAACGAAGAGCTTTACAAAAGAATTCTTTAGCATCTAAAATTTTGAATAATGTAATATCTTTATTAAAACGTTCTTCATCCATTATTTATCTTAAAATTTAGGAATAATTATCACAATATTTAATAATTTCTTATGGAGTAGTTAATTTTAATTTAAGTGCCTTTTTAGTTTATAGATTTTAAAGATTATTGACTCCATCTTCTTTAATGAATTTTTCAGTATATTATTTAATATGCATTTCATTTCTATCAAGAGTTGCAGATTATCTTTAATAATTGATATACCCTAAAACTTTAGTATGTATTTCCTTTTCTTATTCAGATGTTGATTAATCTTTATCTAGCTTAACATATTTTGATGCTTCATCATAAAATGAGAATAAAGTAGTAAATGAATCCAAATCACCTATTAATTTACTTTCTTGAATTTTAAGAATCAATTTAATCACCTTTTCATTTTTGATGGGTAATTTAGAATCTTAATATTCTATTTCAAAAACACCTTATTGTTAAGTCATTTTAGCTTATCTCTATTCTTCAAGCATTTCTTGAAATTTAGCAATCATAATAGGATCACTTTGATCTTTTAACATCTTTGTTAATTCATCAGCAGATAATGTAGCCAATTTCTTTGCTTTAGCATTACAATATCTAATTTATTGATTTAATTATTCTAATCTTTCTTAATATACACCAGAACTAAATTAATCACATACTTTTATTATTTATTCATAAATAGTATAACATTTAGCAAATGATTCTAATGCTTTTTCCCATTTTTCAGTTTCAAAGTGATACAATCCTTATAAATACCATGTATATGCTTCTGATTCTAATGATGTTCTCTTTTCTGTTCTTTATTCACAAATAGTAGTTAATTATTTAGAATATTAAATAGCTCTTTTAAATTTCTTAACTAAATAAACTTTCACTTATCTTTTATTAATTTTCTTATTGACTCCACTATTAATCAATTATTTTAAAGTCATAGCATGTGCCCAATTCTTTTCTGCTTAATATAATAATACTTATAAAACACGTGGATCATTCTAATTTCAATATTTAGAATATACCTTAACCACATCTTAAATTACTTTCTTTTAATATCTCTTTCCATGAGTAAATTACATTTGACGTCTTAATTTGTTTATTTTATTATAACAATATGTCCTGTATCTTTAATAATCTCCATGTTATAGTCCATAATTTCTTTATGTTTCTCTAATTCTTTAGAAAACTTATTAATATAATATCAATTAATACCAAACAAAGAACCCAAATTTATTAATTATTCTTACTAATGTTCCTCTTCCATTTATTACATATTTATTTAAATAATTATATAAAATATGAAATAATTTAAATTCAACTACTCACTTAATAAATTTCATCTACTTTTTACACATTCATTTTATTGTACTATATCTACCTATAAAATCAATAATTATGAATACATTCTTCATTCTTAATTTTTCAGTCTGTATTTATCCCTCATTATAAAATCTTTTTTAATAGTTTGTTTAAGATCTAAAATCAAAAAGTATAATTTAATTTATAAACTTTCATTAACAAGTTCTTCTTGCTTTATATCAAGTATATTTATCTTTTCTTTAAAATAAGTACTGGAAATATAATTAGTAAATGCTTATTGTTGAAGTTACTTTATAATCATTTAAAATATATCAGTATTCTCTAAGTTTTTTTAAATCATAATTGTTTTCCTCAATAGGATAACTCTCAAATCGTTGTTAAACTATCCTATTATAATTTGAATAAAGTAAGTGTATTAAATATCAATATTAAAAATAATAATCAACTTAATTCTACTTTCCAAGGTTTAACAAAGAATTATTAGATTCTCTTATACTGGAGAAATAATAAAATAGTAATAATCACAATGAAGCAGACACTTCCATAAAAACATCCCTTCACCCATGGTTCTGTGTTTAAGTATGAATGCTCTGCAAATAATATTACTTCTTTAACAGCCTATAAATATTAGATATTAGAAATACAATTGTAATTCCTTCATCTGTAAAACAATTATATTTTTGATATTCATGAAATACTCTGTTCTAACCATCAATTCCTTTTAAACCATCTGTTTATGTGTAATAAATTATACCCAAAGCAATATTACTCATGCATATAATTAAAGATATAGTCAATTAATATTCAATATGTTAAAATTTAGTAAAATCTACACTTATGAAAGTCACATCTTTAAGTAAATAAAATAATAATGAAGTTATTAATAATAAAGTTGTTAATATTAAAGATATTTTACTTACATAATGACTATATGCAATGATAGTCTCTCCTTACAATCTAATTGTTTTAATAGTATTTGGATCAACAATATTACATTCTGGATTTGTTGAATTAATAGTTATTCTACTCATTAATTATAAGGTGTAAGTGTCAATACTATCAATATAATCCAAAAAGTATGGAGTGCTTTAAAAGTTTGTGAAATCATTATCATCATATACATTTAATTAATAATCTTAATCAATTATTTTTGAATATTTAAATGTATTTCCGTATTTGTCACATCCTTTTTCAGGAACAATTGCTAAAGGATAATATTTACCACTCTAAAACTTAGGTTATAAATTAGAATTTAAACACATTGAATTAGAATGAATACCAGGAACAATATGAAAATTAATTAAAGGAGTTGAACCGTTTCGATACTTATTGAAATATTTTGACCCAATTTTTATCTATTTTTCAGTTTATGTCTCTGTTTCAATTAAATCTGTTATTGGACATTTTGGAGTTGATAATGATATGCATATTCCATCTCCACATTTATAATAATCAGATGGACAATCTTAATTACCTACCCATTTCCATTTTTGTGCAAATTCTACACATAACATTTCTCCTTTCCAATATTAAAATTATTATCTTTTATAATAAGGAACACTTTGACAATCAGATTTAAAATGAGTAAAACAATAAGAGCTCTCTTTTAATTCTCCATTTTAACAAATACAACCTATGTAATTATAATTTTATACCTGAATTAATTCCTTCCCATGACCCTATATTAGTAATTTCAAATCCATATGGACAACTCTAATAATGTCGATGGAGTCTATTAATTTAGATAGTATTTTAAATATCGAGGATTGGGGATGAAGCTAGGTTTTATTAGAGAGTTTTCAAGGTGGCAGAAGCACTGATTGGATATTTTTGAGGTTGTTATTAATGGTGTAGTTGAATCATAAGAATAAGGATGAAAGTGGCATAGATTAAAGGTATAAGAAATATAGGAAGTGAGAATGGACTGGATTTTTCATTCAGTATATCTGTTGGTTAATCTTCATAATAGGTTGAGTCATGATTTACTTTAGAGACTGTCAACAGAAGGGTTGTGACTTTGTTCTTACCATTCACGTTTTTGAAGTTGTAAGGATCTGCGAATTGACAATTTCATCTTTTATTAATTTGTTATGTAAAAACTTAATCATTTTTTTAGAGAAGTATTGAATAAGAATAATTATCAATTATAAATATTTGAATTATTTATAGTCATATGGTTATTTGTTATTATTGTAATAGGAAATGTGTCATACCATGAGGGAAAAAGTAGAGTTAAGTTTGAATGATGTAAATAAGAAATTGTTTAACGTTATATATATAATTAATAAATTAAATGTAGAAGACACATTTTAAGAATCTCAAAGACCTACTTCAAAATAAGTACTCCTACTAAGAAGCAAAAACAAATTCTCGTACTTCTTCAATAGCTGAAGTCTTATAGAATCTCAAGAAAAATAAAGATTCAACTCCAGTCTCCAGTATGAAGGAGGAAATCATCAATTGTACTTAAGCTATAGGTTTTGGAATCTAGGCTCCTAGTTCTAAATCAAAATCTAAGGAGAAATAAGCATTACCTAAGAGTATAGAGAAGTAATAATATAATTTTTGATTTTAGAAAACCGATATTAAGTAATTTAGCTCCATAATCAAAGGGTAATAGTCGAAACAATAGTTCTTAAAGTAGAAATACTTCGGCTCATTCAATTATTAATGAAAAGTAAGTTGAATAAATATGTTAGCACAAATCGATCGATTGCAAGAGATCCAAAAATACCAAAAGGATTTTAAACAGGGAGAAGAGAAAGATAAGAAATGAATTCAATTTTGGATTAATAAAAAATAAAAATACTTAATTAATCACAGGATCAATAAAAACAAAATCTTAATAACAGCAATGTAAGTAAATAAGGAACCATAGATCTAGTTAACTTATTAAAGCAATAACAAAATCAAAAAAAATAATAAACTAATGAGACAATAAATGAAAGTAAAACTTTTGGAGAAGAGTTTTGTGGATTAAATAAAGCACATTTCATATATAATTATGTAATTGGAAAAGGAGGATTTGGAAAAGTATGGAAAGTAGAATTAAAGAAAAACAGATAGATGTTTGCTATGAAAGAAATGATGAAATCTAAAATAATTACTAAAAGAAGTATAAACTCTGTGATGAATGAAAAAGAACTATTATCATCATTGAGACATCCATTCTTAGTCAATATGTGTTATGCTTTTTAAGATAGAGATAATCTATATTTAATAATGGATTTATTAACAGGAGGAGATTTAAGATTCCATATTGGTAAAATGAAGAGATTTAAAGAACATTAAACAAGTATTGATATAATTAATTTAGAATTTTTTATTGCATGCATTGTAAGTGGATTAGAATATCTACATAATAATAACATTGTTCATAGAGACATTAAACCAGAAAATATAGTATTAGATAAACGAGTAATTATTAAATATTAATTAAGGGTTATGCTAGAATAACAGATCTAGGTATTGCTAGAAAGATAAGACCAGATAATTCTTAAGATACAAGTGGTACTCCTGGATATATGGGTAAATATTATTAGTAAATCCATTTAGCACCTGAAGTTATGTGTAGATAAAATCATGGAATTGCAGTTGATTATTTTGCTTTAGGAGTTATTGCTTATGAATTTATGATTGGAAAAGTAATCTTTTATTTTTAATTATTTAAAAGAGACCATATAATGGAAAGTCAAGAAAGGAAATTAGAGATTAGATACTAGCTAAATAAGCATCTATTAAAAAAGAAGATTTACCAAATGGTTGGTCTATTGAAGCAATGGATTTTGTAAATAAAGTATAATTTAATTTAAATTCTTAGTTATTACAAAGAAAACCATAAAATAGATTAGGATTTAATGGTCCTTCTGAAGTCAAGAACCATCCTTGGTTAAAAGGTGTACCATGGGAAAAATTGTATAATAAGACAATTGAAGCTCCTTATGTTCCTATTGTAATTGTTATTATAAATAATAGAATGTTGAGGATATGTATAGATAATAAATATCTGATGATGGAGAAGAATCTTAAGATGAATTGATAAAGGAAAATTAATTATTACTTAGGAAAAATAGTGTTTAAAGTATAAAGAATTAAATAATAAATTAGATTTATTTGCTGGTTATGGATATGATTGCAATTAAGATCCTACTTATAAAGGAACTAGAAGTACAGCTTCAACACATAATACAAGTCAATAAAATGAGACAATCAAATTTTGAAACAATTAATTCATAATATATATAATTATACATTCACAATAATAAAAATAATAATAAGAACTAAGAATTCAATAAAAGCATAATATGTCATCCTTTTTTAATAGTTATTTATAATTATATTTTGATTTTTATTTTCCTTATTTTCTATCATATCAAAATAAGTATCTTAATGTTCTATTTAAATAATTAGAATTTGATCAATTTTTATTCATTTTTTATCTCTAATGTTAGATTTAATCTATTTCTTCTTAGTTTTATCATTTTTAAATTATGTGGTCACATGGTTCAATAATCTTTAAATTCATTTTTTAATTATGAATAATTTTAAATATTTTAATGCTTATTAGAAGAATAATTCAAATAACATAATATGTATCTTATTTTCTATTTCATTTCTTCATTAGTTCAATCTACTTTAAAACTTCCATTAAATATTTCATATATACAATCACAAATCATAAATTAGTCTTTAGATGAATTTAAGTTACTGAGTAAATTTCTTATTCCATTTTTAATAATATTTAGATTGCTCTTCAGTCTTTTTACTATTGACAAAATTTTTTAATTATTGAAGCAGTTGGATAAATGATAAATCTATAAAAAATTGAAGAAAAACTAATAATCCAGAATAACGTCTGTTTAAAAAAATTAAGAAACATAAATTATTTTTGCTATTTTTACTGTAATTAAATAAATTTCAAATATAAAAACATTTGATTATCATTATTAGAATCAATTTCTAAAATTATGAAAAATAATATTGTTTTATTCATCAAAAAATATTATTTGAATATTCAATTATACCCTTTTTAAGAAAGACTCTTAAAAGAATTGAAAATTATATTTTAGATAGCTTTTAGTTGAAAAAACAAACATGCAGTTCTGTTATATACTAAGATTAAAGGAATTTTAAATTTTCTAAAGTTTAATGTTATTATAATAGTTTGTGTAAATTAGAAAAATTGAAAATATAGCAATAATCAATTATTGTTAATTAATAGTTTATTAGTAATCTTAGAGTTATAATTTAACTTTATAATTTTTTTGGGTACTTCATACAAATAATCAAAAGAAATGTTATTGTTCAATAAAGATGAATAAAGAACACTCATTTAATTAAATATTAAATCAATCACACCATTAAATTCTTTTACCATTTATCCATTATCCCTTCCTCTTTCCTTATTAACTATTAGTATACTCTCCGATACCATGTTATTTGCCCAATTCCCATTATCCAGAATATTATCGAGAATCAGCTAACTAAATTTCTAATACGATTACGCCATATTAATGTTCCAAACCCATTTTTTTTATCATTCTTATATTCTCCTTCATAAATGGTACCATCAGCCCATGTCATCTTACCCTTTCCATCCATTTAATCATTTAACCATTCACCTACATATTTTCTGCCATCATGCCAAATATATGTACTATAATATATATAAAGTTACAAAATACCCTTATCCATTAAATTAATTATTTTTAAACAAACCTTCATAAACAGAACTATCAGGAAATTTAAAAACACCAAATCCTTCATGCTTACCTAATTTAAATTAACCTGTATATCTAGATTAATCAGAGAACAATTCAAAACCCTATCCATTTTATAAATTTTCAAACCAATCCCCTTTGTACATGGCACCATCACTATGATAATACTCACCATATCCATGATGTTGATCATCAGACCATTCTCCTATATAATAATCTCCATCAGCGTATATTATTCTTCCCTTTCCATTAGCCATTCCTCTAGAAAATTAACCTTCATAAATTGATCCATTTTTCATGATTTAAACTCCTTTTTATTAAATAACTGTATTTTACCTTTCCCTTATTTTTTACCTTCTAACCATCCTCCTTAATATAAACTCCCATTATTTAATTCATACACTCCGTAAAAATAAGTTTCTAATTCTTCTACTTCATATGGGCCCAATCTATCTTATAAATCCTTCATAAAAAATATATTGTACTTTGACTTTTAATGAGGATGTCTAGAACAATTAAGATGTCAATCGAGCTTCCTTAATATCTGGTCGATGAATTTCTAAAATCAAAGAATCTTCCATTTATCTAGTTTTTGTTTATGATAAATTCTCCTCTAAATCTCCTTGTATCAAAGGTTCATCTGGAAGAGCTGCTATATCTCTAATGGTTTCAATTTTGCTTGTAAATGTCAGTGGAGGTGCTTCACTTAGAATTGTTATTTATTCAGAACATACACATTGTCCCATTATTGATTTATTTTATAAGAATATAACAATTAATTTTTCATTATTTTCTTCTCAAATTGGCGTTTGTCTTAACTTCTTATTCCATAAAATGTAAAATTCTTAATTCTAAGTTCTAGTTCTTTTTTACTTATTAATCTAATGCTTATTTAATATTCTATAATTCATCTATTTTTACTTAATAATCCTTCTCCTTTCTTTGAATAATTTAATCTATTTTAAAAAATAAAAATAATACTTAATTGATTCATTTTCCATTGCAACTCCTATATTTCTAAAGAATTATTATTATAATTATTAATATGTTCTAATTGTCTTTTATAATTGTCCATTTCTAATTAATTTTAGCTCATCTATGATTCTAATTATCTAAATATTTTAAATAGATTACCTTGATTTTGATTCATAATGTAATAACATTTATTCATAGTCTTTTATTTTATCATTTAAATTCTAAATTTAAGTTTCAAATAATGCCTTTTCTGCATTTGATAACATATTATGACTATCTTCTTAAATTTGTCTTTATTCTAACCTATCTCTCATTTCAGATATCTCCTGCCATAATAATTAGTATCTTGAATTTGTTTGTGATAATTCATTTTATTATGATTAAACCTATTAAAGATAAGTATTCTAATTATTAAATAAGAATATACTTCTGATTAATCTTTTTGTATTGATAATATACTAATTTATTCCTTTAATTAAGATACAGTGTTATTGAGAGAATTAATGGTCTAATAATTTTGATTTTTCTCTTACCTAATTTATTTTATATCTGTTTCTAATTAGTTAATATATATTATATATTCAGCCTTTTGAGATTAGTCTTGTAATTGTTTCTCAAGACTTTATATTTTTTGATTTAGAAGGTCATTCTCTTATTGAAGTGAATCTTTCTAATTCAAGAAGCTTTCTGATTTTATTTCCAAAGAAGCTATAGTTTCCTTCAATTATTAAAATGTTTAATGATCTAACTAAGTATGTTATAATTATTATCTGAGATTGTCATTGCTTATTTAAAGTGTCAATAATTTAATTTCTGATTATTCTAATTTATAACTAAGTTCTCTTTAAGTATAATTATTTTTTGTATTTGATGAATTTGGATAAGTGTTGATATGTATATTATGGTTAATATTTGGATTCATGTTCTCTTTATTTAATCTATTTTATGAAGACATCAACAAATCTTAATATCTTCTGTCTGATTCTGATATTTGTTATATTAGTTATTTATTCTCTTCTCGTTAATAATTAATTTAATGATTCAATTTTGAATTATCATTAACTAATACAGTTATTTTTTATTGCAATTATTCCATTATTAATTTCAACTTATCATATTCAGAATTGCTTTGTAATGAATTTAATTTATGTTTAACCTGAGTATTTTCATCAACTAATGAAATAGACAATTAAGCAGATGATTTTATTACTTAAATGACTTGATCAAATTGACTTTAAATAACTTTATCAAATGATTTCTTAAGATCTTCTAACTAACAAATAGCAAATCTTAATTAATCCTTTAAAATTTCAAAATTATTTATTTTCATTCCTTTTGGTATTGTGTTACCTTTTTTATCAAAATTACTTTCTTGTGTATAATTCAAGGTTGTATTAAAACTAGTAGAATCTAATAATTTATTAGGTTGGGTTTTATTTGGCATTAAGGTAGCAGTAGATCCAGATTTTCCTCTTACTTAATAGAATGAACTCCTTTAACTTTGATTGACTGTTAAATCCTTTATAGGTGATAGTTGATCTATTATGCTCCTTTGATATCAATAATGTTATATTACATTCTCAATTTCTAACAACTCATATAATTGGGATTGTTATGTAATTTCTGAGGTGGTGTAACACTAGATTAGCGTACTTAATATATTGTAGCGGGTTTTTGAGTGAGTTACATACTCATTTTGCTGTTATAAATATTTGAATTATTAAATTTATATTTTTTTTATGAAAATGAAAACAAGATCAAGCTTGGTTGGCAAGTCTTTGGTTTCTTTCGTGGTTTTCATCTTCAACTTGATTGAATCTGGCTTCAACCATCTCTTCTAATTGAGCAACTAATTAGATTTCATTTCTTCTGGCTTAAGTGGCATAATTGTATTCATTGGCGAAAGTTGAGCATAAGGCTTAGGCTTAATCCCAAAGTTATTGGTTTCTTTAGAGTTTTCCTGAGGCAGTTTATGCAATAGCTGATTGAGTTCCGATTTATTAGTTCAATGAATCAAGTTTATTTTAAAGTCTTTCGTTTTAGGCTTCAAGTCTAGCAAGGGTTTATCCAATTCTATCCTTTTAGTCATTGAAAGCAGCAACTGAAACAGCGTTTGATTCAGTGAAATCATTGTATGCTTCTTGGATGTTACCTCTCAAGGTTTCCAAAAGTTAAGCAACTCTTTCAAGAGCTGATTCATCGAGTTATCCTTCTTAGGCAGCCAATTAAGAAAAGGCATAAAAGACTGGGGCAAACTTGGCAGTTTCCTTGATGTTGAAGGCTGTTTAGAGCATGCTCTTTGAAACTCTGCTGATTTCAGCAAATGATCCTGATCCACTGTAGATGGTAGCTAAGATATCGGATGCTTCATCAATAGCATGGAGAGCATCTTCATAATCTCTTCCTCTTCTCTTGAAGTATCCAGCTTCAGTTTCTGCAGCACTCAAAACACTGTTTAAGTGTTCTTAAGCTGAGAAGTATTATTATTAGTTAACTTCTTATTAGTTGGTGGCTCTGATTTTTGAGGTTTAAGCAACATTTAAGGCAGCAGTTGAATCTCTGAGGACATTGCTGGCATCAGTGACTTCAGCTCTTCTGAAAGCATCTTCAGATTCACATTCTGTGACTTAGATATTGTAAATTTCATCATGATTAACTTATTCTGTGTTAACAGCATCTCTGAAATCTCTCAATACGTTCAAAATAGCATCAAGTGGTGATTTGTTCTTTAATTTGGCTTCAACTTCAGCCATAACTGCTGTCATTGATCTCTTCTTGGAGTAATCCAAGTTGAATTTTGTTGTAGCGCTGGCAACGGCTAAAATGACCAATAAGCACAAAGCAAGTCTCATTGTAATAATAATATTTTTTCTTATTTTTTCCGACACTTTTAACGTGAAATGTCAAAAACGGATTATTTAATTAAAAAACAACTAACTATAAACATTTATCATTTTATTCTCTCATCAGACACTTGACCAACTCTCTTTTGTCCAAGCTCCAATATCAAATTGTTTATCAATTTTCTAAGGTTATACACTCTTATTTCTTGTTCTTAAATTAATATTGCGTAATTCATTGTTAACATTCTGTTTACACATTATAGAACAATTTCTAATCTTCATAAATGTTATTTCATTTTTATTTTCTCTTAAATTTTTAATCCCACATTTATTTCCACAATCGATTATCATTCTTTTTAATTTCCGATCATACCCTTAGTTGGTCCTTTTTACCATATCTTACATTTTTAATTTATTCAATTATCTATTTTGACAGAAAAAGGAACTGATATCACAATCATCAGAAAATAAATTAAGAATTGGATTTTGTTTAAACATTTAAATATGGTAAAATATTTATTAATCATATTATTTAATAATATTATATAACACGAATAAAAAATCATTTAACAAACATTAATCCAACAATTAAAATTAAAATACATATTATTACAATCCTATAACCTATTTTAGTCTTTAAGGATTATTAAGCTTTAACTAATTCTTATGATGCTTTTTAAGTTTTGTTTTCTGCATAAGTATAATTGTCTTCAATTGTGAACATTTGATCAACTTATTAGGTAGCTACCTCATGTATTTTTTCATAGATGCTTTTGACTGTTTCCATACTCTTATGTACATTTTATAATCTCTGTTTTCTTTATGTTACATTATCTTCAAATAATTATACTTCAACTTAATGATTATCATGCAATAAACTAGTATCTTCATCTACATTATTATATTCCATTTCTTGTAATCTCTTATTTTATTGTGAATAATATTTCATTAATTTCATAATCTAATTCTCATCACCTTTTTTTATGCGTTTTTATATTTCTTTTTTAATATTTTCTGACATCTATTTGCATTTAATTAAATATTCAGATCGATGATTTCCTTCTACTTCTTCATCTAGGATATTTCGAAATTTTTCAATATCATTTTTTAATTTATCATCTTCATCTTAATTATCTTAATACATTTAATATATAAATCATAATAAATAATATTCTTTTATCTTAAAATTAAAATATTAACACGTATTAGATAATTCGACTAATATTTATTTATTTTATTCAACTCTATAACAAAATTAAGATGTCATTCAATATTTTTTTCACTTTTTATTATTTTTCAATTTCAAATTTTTCTAATTGTTATTTCACATTAAGAAATTTAATAATTAAATTGATAGTTCGAACTATTAAATTCACTCCTTGTAAAATTACTTTGAAAATATTACTTTTTTCTATTAAATTTTAATTTTTTAACTTCTTCTATTTTTTTTTTTTATTTTTATGTTAAAGTTTCATTATTAATCTATGTCAACTTATGGTATTTTTTTTTCTTTTGTTCTATTAGAACTATCTAAATATATATATATAAGGTTCTAATTATTTGCAATTTTTAGTTCCGTTTCATTAAATTTATTTAATCGCTATCTAAAATTAACTAAACTTTAAGACTTTCTTTGAAACCCATAATCCAAGCTGTTATTTTACTTTCTTAAAAAAACTCATATACTGCAAACCATTATTGAACTAAATCTAAATGATTAGGCTTTGCTAATAGTTATTTATTTTTATTAAAATTTATCTGGAATCTACTGGTGCATATCGGTTTTTTTGTTAATGCTGATTTGATGTGAGTTATTTTTTCTATGAAAGAAATTTTTCTAGTTTTCCAATTTAAATACTTCTTCTTCCAGTTACTTATTAATTCATTTAATTAAATTTCTTCTATTTCAATCTCTAGCTTTTCCAATTTTTTGTATAATCTGTTAATTCTTATGGGAATATCAATCTTAAAATTTTTATTTTGCTTTTTGCATTTTTTTTCATATTTTACCAAATCTTTTTACCTAAAATTTAATTTAAATATCATCTTAACATCTATCAAGACATTTTGAAGTCTTAAGCCTGTAAATAAATTATTCTTTAAATATATTTTACATAAAAAAATTAATTATAACATAAATTGCACTATATACATTGATTTATGTTATAAAGCACTTATAAGTATTTGATACAATAATCTTATTCATTTTAAGGAAACAAAATCATTAAATATAATATTAATTTATAGATTACTTTTTAATAAACAACCTGAAAATAAAATATATATGAAAATCATAAATTTTATTCTCTCATTTAGGTTTCTATTACTTTAATTTAATTTTACACTCTATATATTTATAATATAGGATTGAAATTGGTAACTTGTCTTGAAATTAGAATTTAATTTTTTTAAATAAATTTTATCTATTTAATAAAAAAATAAATAGAAATACAAAAAATTATTCTTCTGCTTCAAAATGGCAACAATTTTTTTTTTAATAGATAATGCTAATTGCAGTGAGTATTGATAATATTAGACATATGCCAGTAATGTATTGATGTCTGTCAATAAAATAATTAGAATACGATAAATTATTCCATTTAATTAATAAATAAAAATTAAATTATTATAATAGAATCAACAACATCCTCTCTTTTTTTAAGTTGTTATTATTTACTTATTAAATTAATTAAAATTATTATGTTAATTACTGCTTATTGTTGATAAATATTCTTTATTAGACTACTTCACATACTCATTATCTATAATATTGGTTATATATTTTTAGATTTGAGGTACCTAATTAAAATCATAATTTATCATAACTAAAAATAAAATTTCATTAACAGCACTAAAATAATTAGATAAATTAATACCTCAAATCTGCAATTGAAATGGTTTTATGATTATAGATGTATTTATATTTTCCTTCATTTAGAAAGATTTTAACAAAAAATTATAACAATTTATCTATATTTAGTTATTTTTCTTTTAATTCTTGTTCATTCAAAATCTTTTATGAATTCAGAACATAATCTGTGATTTATTTCATTTCATTCAGATGAAAATCAAGATAATTATCAATTAATGCCTTAAGTCTTAAATTCTCTTAAGGATAAAAGTCAAATAGCCTATATTATTCGCAAATGTATTTTAAAATAGCATGACTTTCAAAAAGTGTAAAGGTGCCTTATTTAATTGAGGGAACTGTTTGATTGGGATTAATTTTAGTATATTAATCAGATTTGTTTTCGGATTTCAGAATGTCTATAACTTTTTCATCAAAATCAATTTAAGCCAATAATAATAATGATCTTACAGCTCTTGATGGTGATGAAAGTGGATGAAAATATAGAGTAATTTGTTCTTATTTAAGTTATTTAGTCAATATTGATTAAATGAACTGATTTTTATATTTTTATTTCTATATTAAATTAAAATAATCCTTATGTGATTGATATAAATCTGTAATTTTAAACATTCTCCAAATATATTGTTCTAATACGGGAAACTTCTCAAAATCAAAATTGCAAATAAATAATGAAGTCAAATCACAGACTGCTCTTCAAAATTATAAAATTGATTACCTAATATCTGCAAGAGTAAAGTTGGGTTAATCAAAAACATAATTATATTGTCCATTGTTTAAGAATGTTTTGATAAAAAAATGCATAACTTCTTCTACATCTACTAATCTTGAAACTCTATTTTCAGGAACTTTGTTTCCTATCAATAATGGTTACAAATAACATTCTTTAGAGTAATCTAAAAGTTTAGTAAATTCATTTTAATGCCAATCTAAATACGAATCTATTAAAGCTCTTTGTTATAATGTCTTATAATAATAATATTTTTTACATTAGGATATAATTTGAAATCGGGTTTATTTATACAAATGTATTTCATTATAGCATGGCTTTCAAATAAACTGAAAAATCCTTCAGTAATTGCAGGGACGGTTTGATTAGGATTGATATTAGTAAAAGCCTGCTTGAGATTTTCTCCCTTTAAAACATCTATAATTTTTTCATTGAAGTCAGACTTAGTTAACAATAAGACTGTCTTAACAGATAAACATCTATGAGAATAAGGATTAAAATAAAGTGTTATAGACATTGATTATTAAATTAAATATTATATAGTTCTTAAACAATGAACTTAAATAGTTAAAAATATATAATATATTAATAATGAAATATTAATCATTGAGTAATGATATTAGGAGAGTAAAGCTAATTGAAAAGAATAAGGAAGATTAGTTGAATAAGCTAATAAACAATATTGGATAAGAAATCTAATAAAAGTAACCATTTTCATTATATAATTAGCATAGATGATCCGTATAAATATTTAATCAAAAGAAATTATTCAATTGAAGATAGAACTATAAAAAAAAGAGACAATGTTTAATAACGCAGACCATAAGGGAGTATGTCCATTGCTGAAATTTGGACAAAGAAGATGAAAAAGTAATGTGATAAAATTTTAGAGGAGATGAAAAAAAAATAAAATAAATAAATGTAAATCTAATCAATAAATAGACTCGATTTATCAAAATAATAATCAATAGATAATAGATAGATAGAAGAATCTATATAATGTATAAAATTATTTTATATATGTTAGCCCCATAAAATGCAAGTGTTATTATAGAATAGTTGGGACTTAAAGCTTTAATGGGTAAATCTAAATACAAAAATAAAAACAAATAAATTGTTTAGTCCCCACAACAAAAATCACTATCTTAATCTTAAATTGTGAATCAATCAATTGAACCTATCAGAAATAGATTTGCTTCCAATTTTAATTTTGAGCCTATCCAATATTCTCCTATTAAACAATATCATCATAACAGTTAAAGTACCAGTAGTAGTACAAAAAATTTGTATAATGTAATAATATTAGTAATAGAATCAATAGCAACTTTAGAAAGTACAGTATTAATAATGAAATTAAAAGAGAAGTTAATAAATGCATAAATGAATGCGATTCATTAATTCAAAATTATAAAGATGTTGATAAGTATAAATGAATAATTAAATTTTATAGAAAGTTGAGATAGCCATAGAAAAGCCGTTTAGATATATTTGTTGAAAAATAGAGGAAAGAAGCATTAGAAGAGCTAATATTTATTGAAAGAAATAAACCTAAAAAAATATATTGATCTATATTTTCATATTTAATTTTCCATTAATTTATATGATTCATTTTTTAGGAAAAAATGGATAATCCATTGAATTACTCTATTAAAGTAAATTAAATTAACTTTAGTAACAACAACTATTTACATTTTAAGTGATAATTATGATATGCTAATTAGATAAGATTACTCCCTGTTGATTAATATTATATTTAAAAAATCTGAATTTTAATATTGTTATTTATTGCATTCTATATACTTTAATATGTTTTAAGACTATTAAAATCATTTGATATCTTTAAAATAATTAAACATATAAATTTTCAAATGAGTACCAAATAAAGCTTTTAATGAAAAGGATAAGAACTATTCCTCATATAATCGATTTTTATAGAAAAACAAGAAAATTGAACTTAAAATTTATCAACAGGTAATTATTTATAGATAATATTTATCGCTTGATTCAATTTCATAATTATTGTATTTCAAATAAGATTTTAGGAGATATGTAATAACATTAAAATAAAGAGAGAAAATTATATGTTTATTTTTGCTGATTATATCATAATATATTTTTGGAAAGAAAAGAATAAACATTTTTTAAATAAATTCTCTTCTATGTTTAATTTTTATATTTACATTAAATATGACATATTAAAAATAAATGTATTCAATAGGATTGATGTTGCTAATGGCAAATTTGGTATTAGGGTAAGATTTTACTGCTCTTGATAATTATGTGGAATTATAAATATATTAGAAAAGATTTCCAGGAGCAGTCATTGGTATATAAGATGGAAATTATCAATATACTTTTAAATATGGAAGAACTGAATATCCAGGTGATCCAGAAGACTAAGCTCTTTTGAAAACATCAATTTTTGACTTAGCAAGTGTAAGTAAAGTTGTTGGATGCACTACAGCTGCAATGTTGCTTTGGGAATAAGGTTATAGATTAATTAATCATTAGGCAAATTAAATATCGAAGAATCAGTTCAATATTATTTACCAGAATTTCCTCATCCCACAGTTAGAATAAGACATCTATTATTACATAATTCAGGTTTGCCACCTGATGCTCCTTTAGGAAATAGAATATGGACAAAGGAAGAAGTATTGGACTGGTTATACACAAAAAGTACTTTGTTATAAGCACCTGGTGAAAAATATATCTATAGTGATCTGAGTATGGTTACATTGCAATAAGTAATCGAAAGAATTACTGAAACTACTTTGGATGTCTATTTAGATGATAATATTTTCAAACCTCTAGGAATGCAATCAACTATGTTCAATCCTTCTGCTGATTTAAAGTATTATAAAATGATTAAATTAGATATCGTATACCTCCAACTTAAAGAGATGAAGTTGTTAGAAAAAGATTGATATGGGGAGAAGTACATGATCCAACTGCATATTATCTAGAAGGAGTATCTGGTAATGCAGGATTGTTTTCAACTGTCTACGATCTTATCAAATTTATGTAGATGATGTTAGGAAAGACCTCATTGTTTAAATATGAAACATTACAATATTGGACTAAAGTTGAAGAAGGCTTACCTTATGCAAATAGCAGAGCATTAGGTTGGGATACTGTTCCAATTTAGACATACCCTCCATGTGGTAGTAAATTCTCTAAAAATTCATTTGGACACACTGGATATACAGGAACATCTGTATGGGCTGATAGAGATAAAGATCTCATTGTTGTTATCTTAACTAATAGAGTTTATCCAGATGATAAAACTAGTGTTGTTTAATTCAGATATGAAGCTACAAATCTAATAGTAGATATCCTACAAGACTAACATGAATTGACCTAATGATATTACATTTATACAAAATAAAATTCATGTTCAATTTATAATAAAAATAAAAAAATGAATAATCCTTAAATTGACATATTCAAAACTCCATTTCGAAAGTTTAAACAAGACCTTTATTTGATAGATTAATGTAAAGTATGATGAAAATCCCTACCAAACCTATTCCTTCATAAACTGTTTAATCATTTAACATAGCTTATCCTACTGCAGCTACTAATATTCAATTTAATCCACAACCAGGTCCTGGAACATACAATCCATCCAAGCCTAAAAGAAACAATAGAATTAAGTATCATTTAAAATATCCCCAGTTTTTCTGCCTCCTAAAGATAGCCTCTAATTTCTAAATAAAATTCTAATTTAGGACCTGGCAGTTTTGAGCCAAAAAAAATATCAGCAACATCTGTTAAAATTGGAACGTCCATAAGACCGCCATTAGCTATTCCTACTTCTGCTCCTTTACCTGGAAAATATGAATATTAATCGAAAATAATTGAAACTTAAGGTATTGTCTTCAAAGGAAGTTCCTATGACCCAATTACAAAAGAAATTCATTCAAGGCCTGGCCCAGGAATATATAATCCAGAAAAAAAAAGTTCATCACCTCAATATCTTTTCCCTAAAGGTGAAAGGTATGATTTCACAAAACAAAAACGAGGGATTCCTGGACCGATTTACAAGATTGAAGAACAACCTTAAACACCTTCTTATTCATTTGGAAAATGCAAAAGATGAACTATATCAGCTTTATTTTCAAACAAAAAAATCAAATTATACTTTCTAACATATGAATATCTCAAAATTTTATCAAGAAATTAATTTTTACGTACACCCTCTAATATTTAAATAAGTCTCTGCACTTGCCTTAGGAAAATTTCTAATATAATTGAAAACTATTGAATCACAATATTATAATTGAGTGATCGGATCTTTATATTTTGCCTAAAAAATCTAATTATAATTACTTCAAATCCCGTTATATCACAATATTTCTTAGCTGGTTTAAGTGATGGTGGCGCTTCAATTGAGAGATCTGAAATATAATTATTTTTTACAATTAAATGCTGAATTATTAATTTAAACTTAAGCTTTTATATTATTAAATTTTCTTGATTATGATTAGCGTCTTGATTTTAACTCTTTTCTCCTAGCTTGCCATTAAGAATTCTTAAATTAATAAGACATTTTTTTAAAGTAAATATATATTATATATTTATATATTTATATATTTATGTATAATGTGCATGATTATGAATGAATTTATTTAAAAAAAATTAATTATGTGTTGATTCTAAATTTTTAACATTATTTATGCCTAAACATTTTGCTTAATCTAGATTCAATTTTTGTATGAAAATAAATAATTTTATGAATAAATTTTATTATTTCATTGAGTATAAATTATAGTATTGGGATTAAAATTTAAATAAGATTTGATTTTAAAAAAAATATTCTGAATTTTTGGGAAATTATTAAAAATAAAAAATATGAACTTATTATTAGAATAATTTTATCTATTTTAATAAATATTTTAAAATAAAATAAAAAAATTAATAACATATTTTAAAATAGACTTTTGCATTCCAAAAATATTTTTATTTCATTCTTCTTATTAAATTAACTTTAAAAAAAATCTGGTTTTATTTAGTTTTCATTATTAATTTAAACTTACAATTATCTTTTATTTTTCTTTTTTATTTGTTCATGATGAATTTTAGTTTATCTAATTCCTAGCTATCAATTTTGTTAAATATCTAAGTAATTACTTGGGTATTTATTATATATTTAATATTTTGTTCTTTATGTTTTAAATCTAACTTTCAATTATAAGATAATTCAATGAATTTACAAAAAATGTTAATATAATTTGAATTCGCATTTATAAAACCATAAATACTTCACTAATTCAAAGAAATCAAAAGCAAATCTTTAAATCAAAAGGTAAAGCATCCAAATTAGATTCTTCTAATTCCTATTTTGTTGGCTCTTGTATTTTTGAGATGCAATTATAAAATGTAATTGTCAAGAAATTTAAACAGGTAATTTCTTAAATTTAAATATCAACCCATCTCAAATTAGTATTAGAATAGATTTTATTAAAATAATTTTTTATTTTATATTGAATATTTGTTTGGATACATTTCATTTATTATCATAATTCTATCTCAATCACTCATTACTTTGAATCTCTTCTTATATTTCAAAATTATGTTAGATTTACAATAAATTGTCATTATTCTCTTATCATCCTACTTCTATTTAATAAATTTCGTTCAAAGATGGTTTTAATTATTAGAGCTTTACTTATAAATCTGTTTGATTTTTGGTTTCTTCACTTATTTATGTTAATATTTTTTGAATTTAATCTTTAATTTTACTTTATTATTTTTCTATGCGTCACTCAAATGTACGAAGTAGTCTTTTTAACTGATTTTTGGTGAGTTATTTAAAATACGAATGATTTTGGGAAACAAAATAGAGCACATTAATCAACAATTCTCAGTCTGGTTGCTTTTGCGATGTAAAACCTAAGGCTATTTCCTAACCAACTAATTAATGCAGATTTCTCTATAAATCTATTTTTGTGGCTTGTTTAATTAGGTATGCTATTTTGATTTCTTTAGATTGACATATAAAGACTCTCATTAAAGCAACTCTCAATAAATACTCACTTATAATGCAGGCAAATTTAAATTTTTTTAAGTAATACCCTTGCAGCACAAGTCCTGCATATAAAGATTTTAAGGATACAACTATCTAATTGGCCTCTTCAAGTGTAATACCTTAATATGAGCACTATAAAAAAATAAATATGTATTTATTTTATAACAATTAAAGATGATAATTCTATATTATAAATTTATAATTTTATCCATTTTATTTAATGTATGAAAATTAGTTATGATATATTATGAGTATGTAATTTTTATATAATTAACTTATTCTATTGAATATTTTATAATACAAATTAAATTCTAAATTAAAACTTACTATTTTTATACATATACTATATTCAAATGAAAAATTATAAACCTCATATTTAATTAAATTTTAAGAGATTGTAGTCGATATATAATAATCAATTTAACATTATTTATAATATGCCAATTATTTATATTAAATTAACTTTAATTAAATACTATCCAAAATACTATAGAAATATATGAAAAAATGTAGAATAAATTAAAAAAGAAAAAATAGATTAGTGAATTAAAATGAAAGCGTTTTATTGAAATGAGAGAAAAAATCTACATCCACTATATACAGTATTTGTAAATAAGAATTAAACACTAATTTCAGTTCACAAGAATAAATTCTAACAAATAACAACATTGAGTGAGTAATTCATGATATACGAAAGAATGAATAAGTAACACACTTATTATTATGTACACTTATTATTATGTTATCTTTATTAGTTACTCCAATTAAACTTAATTTGAAGAAATATGAATAAGTTTATGGAATACTATCTAAATAATAAAAAATAAAGCTCGCTCAAATAATATTTATAAGAGATTAGAGGGAAAATATTTATAATTAGCCTGGATATAGTTTTATATAAAATTATTCTTGAGAAGCCTTTTTTGAAGAGTAACCTAAGGAGTTCATTCTTCGATTTATTTTATTTTATAGATATTACCAAAAAGATTAAATCTCCTAATTCACAGAAATATGTATTTAAAGCTATACATCTTAATTCCAAAATACTCCCTACTAAGGAAAAGCATACATTAATTTTATGGAGCTAAAATTAAATTTTCATTTTAAAATCAAGTCAGAAAATAATTATATGCAGAGATTTCAATAGTGCAGAATTAAATATTCCTTTATTTACAAACTCTATTTATATTGAAATTAATTCCTTTATAAATAATAGGTTAGACGAATTTTTATATCTAGAACTGATCATTGTATAACCAGAAGACAAATTTTATATGTAGTTTTAATAATCTTTCAGACCATTGTTTAATAGAAATATCCTTAAACTTTATCATAATCAAATCAAGGAGTATAGAATTATATATAATAAAAACTTAGCTTCTTTATTAAACTAGCAAGCTGATTATTTTACAAATTTTACTTTTTGGGGTAATTATTTAAGAAGAATGTAAGTCTTCTTCAAAAAAGAATAA
The DNA here is from genome assembly GCA_905183005.1 of Paramecium pentaurelia. Lineage (NCBI taxonomy): Eukaryota > Ciliophora > Oligohymenophorea > Peniculida > Parameciidae > Paramecium > Paramecium pentaurelia. The sequence goes on from CAJJDO010000087.1 coordinate 378,231, forward strand.
CTGTATCAAGATAAAAAAACCTTAGTGAACCATTTAAATTATGTCAAAAGTTTGTATCAAAGTCTTGTTAAACAGCTAATAGTAAAGACGCATTTAAGGAAATAAAATCTTTAGCAATTCTTAATCCCAATTAGAGAGTCGGAGGCTTATTTAGATGTTAAAAAATGAGAATGAAGACATGTAAAGTAGATAAAGATGTGTGAGTAATTGTTTAAAATTAACTTAGGATTGTATCCAAAAAAGCCCATTTTCAGCCTTTATTATCTATGTTGTTTTCAGGTGAGGTTTAAGAGTTATAAAAATTGATGTCCAAAGACAAAGCAATAATAAAAAACCCAATATCTGATAAATTTATCAAAAATATAAATTGACTTTTGAACCAATAGTACACTTGAGACTAATGATTAATCCCATTGAATAAATTTTTCCCTGACATACCAAATTCAGATCAATTGTTGTTATGATTCCTCTATTCATATTTCTTGAATTGAGATTTGCAACAAATTTATAAGAATATATAGTAAATAACCTCAGATACAAACAAGTAGGTTTTTGTCATGAAAGTGGCACATAAACAAATGTAATTGAAAAAATAAAAATTGCAAAGAAAAATGATAAATTAGATTAAAATTCATAGTTTTCAAATACTTATAACACATTTGAAAGAAAAAGTAATATGAAATACATAAAAATAAAAGAATACTTAATGATAATGAAGTAGAATCTTTGATAGCCCTGCATTCCTAATTACATTATATTGAACCGTTGAACAAAATGAGAAAAGTATGGCATGAGAATGGAGTATTGTAATGTTCTCCTACCATCATTATTTAATATTTATTTGGATGAATTTTTAAACGAATTTTCAGATGGATTCAAAGGATGCTGATGACATAGTTTTTATTATAAAAATATATCTTAAATACACTTGAAACTGTATCTTAAAAATGGAAATTATCGATTAATATTAAGAAATCGGTATATATTTCATTCTAAATTACATATAATATTAATTTTTATTAACTTATTTTTATTAGTTTTTTAGTATTGATAGTTATGTTTATTATAAGTCTACTATTAATGATTTTAATTATTTTAATAATATATATATATATTTTAAATTACAATATTTTTATTTAGAATTACTTTATTTTTGGAATAGAATTCTTTAAAAAAATAAGGAAAAAGTAAATTAAATGATTCTTCGATAGTGTTCTCATGAAATTATCATGTGCTCCAATCTATAAATCTCTTAAATTTAAAGCTCATTATCATTTTGAAATAATAAAACCTTGATGTGTATATATATAATACGAACAGGATTTAAATTTATAAAATGATTAATTTCCTTATATATATTAATTTATCAATCATACTTTTAAGTTTACAATTAATTCAGCTTGATCTTTATTAGCAAGGGATACTAAATAATGACTTTACATAATATTCCATTCTTCCCATTCGTCCATTAATTCTAATTTTTCTATTCTTTTTCTTTCTTCAGAATCTGTAGCGATTTGATACAACGTTTTCATATCGTAAATTTCAACATAATTAAACCATTAATTTAATCTATCTTTATGAGCCTATAAAGAGGGGAATGCATCAATTCCAACTAATGGACATCCTCTGTACTTAAAATTAAAGATATATTTACTTCAAAATTTCGTACCATCATTTTACCAAATTGATCATTTGGATTAAACATTTCATAATTCAAAAATGTTAGGTGTGGAAACCATTTTATTAATCCATCCAATAATCTATTTGTAGCCTCACTGTTGATATATGTTAATACGCATTCTGCATAAACTAAGGTTGGAATAGTAAAATCGATTGATTTTAATTATTAATATAATTGCTCAGTATTACATAAATCTTCTCCAAATAATAAATAATTCTTATTTAATGATTTTACAGATAATTTATTTTAAGATATAATATATTCTCCCAATAATGTTTTCAATTTATTTGATTCTTTAAGCTTCTTTATTTTTCGATCAACTACAACAGGTAAATCTACTTCAACATATGTAAATTCATTATTCTGATAGGTTTACCACATTATAAATGGAAGAGTATCGTAACCAGATCCCAATGATATTATATTGCATTTTTATTATTTGCTGATATAGGTTGAAACTATTCTATGAAAAATATTAAATCTGCACCAGTAACCTCTGTGGATTAGGACATCTTTTTTAGATGAGCCTTTTACGAATTCCTCAGAAAATTCATCTTAGAAGTATTTGTGCTTAATTGCAGAACTATTATATTGACTTTTATTACATTTTTGCCGCAGTAGCTTCTGCATTAGTGTCTTCAACATGTATTTATATTGAATTCTTTTATTGCATAGTCTTATCAAAAAATGTTAAATATTAAAATTAATTTTAAAATGAAGTCAAATGTCAACTTCAATGTAATCACAATTTTTGATCCAGGTTCCATCTTTTGGCTTACCTTCGGCATCAAATTATTGAGCTGAAATAGTTTATAAAAATCTAGAATGTGTCACACATATCACATTTTAGTTTCTATAAAATGACAATTCTTATTTTGCTTATTTAATCCTATTCATTGTGTCCATAAAGGTCTCAACAACCGAATCAGGTGGGTACTAAAATAAATAATCTAAAATATGTTTAGGTCCTCTTGAGTCTAAATATTATTAAGATGATAATACTTAAATCATCACATTATTATTATAATAAATATTGCTTCATTTATTATTTTTATTCTTGATTCCAAAGATATTCCATAGTCCACATATTAGGATATTATTATAAAAACTCTGTATTCAATATCCTGCTGTAATCAAATTAAGGAAATTCATTCATCGTTGTTGTCAAATTACCTCCTATATCACAAGAAGATGATAGCATTTCTCTTAAAAATGGGACAACTATAAATTTAGGCTTATTTGGATGATCTCTGAATAAATAGTGTGCCGTCTATATTGCTCTTCTTAATGGAGAGACAAGTATAATGTCGACTTTAAATGAAGACATTTTTTAAGCAGATTCTAAACATTATTGAATACCATATTATGTTAATCCACAATCAATAAGACTCTCATCTTATTTGATTTTTAGTGATTCCTCTTTAAAATTTGTCACTTCTTTTGATGAATTTACAGCCAACCTAGCAGCAAGGTTATATTCAGATTCGGCATGTCTGATTAGGATAAATTTAGATTTATTCATTCAATATGAATATTTATCTCAAATATTTTTAGCAAATAAAGAAATAAACAATTATTTATAAATATACTTATCAAATCTTATTTCTATGCTTTCATATTTTCATTTTTAAATACCAACTGTTGTATTTATTTGAATTTATTATTTTTATTTACCTTATAATATAAATAAATATTTTTGAATTGTTTAGAATTGGTTTATAATACTTAAATAGAAAAAATATATTATATTAAAATGACACACAAAAAATTTAGAAAACTCTTCAAAAATCAACATTAGATTATATTTATATTAGAATCTAATCAGAAGCCCCTAAAATAACCATTATAAATTGTTTATCATTAAGAAATTTTTTTTATCGATCTTTCTCATTCTGTTTAAGCATAAAAGTTTGAATTAGGTTTTTTGTAAAATTCTGATGCAATTAGAAATATGAGAAATAAATTTATATTTAACAATATTTCAAATAGTTCATAAGGAGTAATAATAATTGAAACAACATAAATGTATATAAAATTAATTAGATATAATTATTATAAGGGGAAGATAGGCAATAAAATTATAAATTATTACTAAATGAATATTTTTTATTTTTTGGATAATTATCTCAAGAATGTAAAAGCTTAAAAAATAGAAAATAATGTATTAAATAATATAAAAATTAATCGATATGAACTTAATTAATTAGAAATTATAGAAATTTTCATTTTTCTACAAGTAAAACTTAATTCTTAGATTAAAGATATTTAATAATAAGAATTTCTTTATAAATTAGATTTCCTATGACTAAAATAGCAAATCCAATTAATTCTATTAAATTAGCCAAATATGATGTGTTTTCCCAAACTCTAGAAGTAGTAGCAGTGACTATAAGTCCAATAGCCCAAATAAAAATTATTCTAATTGTATCTACAACACTTCTAGTTAAGGATGAAGCATGCTTAGTGACATTAACACCAAATATATTATATAATGAAATGCTAAAAATACCCAAGATTACAGACAATGTTAACCAAAGATCACTTCCTAATTATTAAAAAAATAGATCAGTGCTTTCAAAATAGCCTTTATTATTTCTAAATACACATCCATCATGAAAATTACAAGGAAGAAAATTTAGAATTGGTATCAATATTCCAAAAGTTAATAATCCCCATATTCCTTCCATACCAACAACGTAGAATACATGATAGTTGAATTATTAAAATAGCTTTTCTTCATAAATATATGAAATGGCTTAAGTAAATAAAGATAAAATGATTAAGAAAATTGAAATTAGTTTGATTTCCCAACTAAAATCACTTTTTTTTTATTCTCTAAATATAAAATTGGATAATCCAACAATGAATATACCTAAAATAGCCAAAAGAATTCCAATTAATTATTGTAATGATAATTTTTTCTGAAGTACGAACTTTGAAAATGCTGCAGTTACTATCATAAGCTAGATGTTTGTAATATTAATACTCCTCCTCTAATCATTTAAAAAATAGATGATGGAATAAAATTCAAAGCGAAATTCTACAAAGATGATGTAATAACATCAAACAATGCTGGAATTGCTAATCTTTTAAACCCTCCAGTCTATTTATTTGGATCTTATTCAGCTTTCATATTAAATAGGACATAAAACACTAAACAAATTGATTCACCTATAAACATGCATAATCCCTATGATTAAATCTTTTGATTACTTGCATGTAAGGGTGTATAAATGTAACTCCATCAATTATAGTAGTATTTTAATATTTATATATTAACGTATTAATTGTTCCTATAATAACCATTCCAATCAATAATAAATTGATATAAAGCCTATTTTTCTGTACATTTTTCATCATCTTAAATTTCAATAATATTTATTATTTGTATAATAAATATTAATTTCTATATACATCAACAATTTCTTCAGAGTTTATTTATAATAAACAATTTGATTTTGATTAAAAAAAGGTATAATAATGTCAGTTTTATGAATTGTTCAAGAAAACCATATCCAATATAGAATTTTTTATCACGAAATTTATTTTATTCTATTTTCTTTAACTTCCTCACTAACTGAATAGATGGATTCAATTTTATTTTATGAGTGAAACATTATAGAAGAATAGTAATATTTGAGTTATTGGTGTAATTCTAGGATTAGATCTTAAAATCTAATTGTTGATACAAATATATTAAATCTTAAAGACCCTAGAAATCAATTTTAATTTTATAAAATTATAGTAACAAAATAAATATCAATAAGGTTAATATGTTTATTAAATTTATTTATTATTTTAATGGATGAATAAAAGGTATTTCCAAAATAATAAGTTTTTGAAATATAAAAATAAAATAATCCAAATAATAAATAAAAAACATTAAAATTTAATTTAGGTTAATTTATCTAAATAAGATAATATTGATCAATCCGATTTCAAAAAGTAAAAGAATTTTAAGTTTAAAATTTATAAAATTGCTTTTATGGACCATAAATTATATAAAAATAAATTTTAAAACATTTAGCGTGCAATAAAGCGATAATAATATCATTTTGTTATGGATATTATTGAAAAGAAATTTATTTTAAAGATTAAAAATTCTTAAAATCATATGAAATAATAGAATAAACTTTTAATTATTTAATGTAATTAAGTGATTAAAGGGGAGGGGGGGGGGGGTAACCATAATTATTACTAATTAATGTTAGCAAACAAATCCTAATTAGAATAATATATATGTATTAATTAGTCTTTTCATTTATAAGTTTCGTTTTGTCTCAAGATGATTTGATATCAGTATAAGTGGTTTGGAGACATGGAGCTAGAAATTATTTCATTGTAATTGGAATTGCATAGCGGATTAGCCTAGAGGAGATGAAGCAGTCTTAACTCCAACAGGGATGAGAAAATAATATGTATTAGGGAAATGGTTAAGAGAGAGATACATAATTGAGAATTAATTATTTTTATCGAGCAAGTTTAATGAAAATGAGATCTTTAAAGAAAGTTCTGATGAAAATAGGTGTGCTTAATCTATATCTAAGAACTTTAACAAGTGCATATTGCAATTTATAAGGTATGTATCCAGATGGTCCTTCTATACCTCATTTTTAGAAAGAAAATGAATCATTATTGTTACCGCCAAATTAGGGTGCTTAGATTTCAAAAGAAATAGGTGATGATGCATTACCTCATAAAAATTAACTCATTCCAAGTCATACAAAATAGAAGCCACTCCTTTAGGAAATTGTCATTTAATGTCCAAAAATGAATGCAAAAAATAAAGAAACGCAGCTTTACAAAGAAGTGAATGATGCAACTGCACAACTTTATGATGACTTTAATACATAATTAAATTTATAAGGAGAAGAAACGGTTAATGATATTATAGAGTTTTCACATTGGAAGGATACATTTATTTTTAATAGATAAAATCTTAATAATTAAATTTTATTATACAATGGAGATCCATTGCCACCAAATCTGAAAGCTAAGACTCTATAATAACTTGATGATTTAGCAAACTTAGCATAATCTCTTGAAAGATTCTAAACTTTAGAGTACAAATGATACGTTATTCAATTAGTTAAGTGAAAATCTAATCAACTCCTTATTTTTAAAGATTAATTGAAAATTTTGACTCTGCTTTAAATGGAAGTTAATACTTTAAATATTTTGGATCATCTGCACATGATACTACACTTGGTTGTTTATTATNGGGGTAACCATAATTATTACTAATTAATGTTAGCAAACAAATCCTAATTAGAATAATATATATGTATTAATTAGTCTTTTCATTTATAAGTTTCGTTTTGTCTCAAGATGATTTGATATCAGTATAAGTGGTTTGGAGACATGGAGCTAGAAATTATTTCATTGTAATTGGAATTGCATAGCGGATTAGCCTAGAGGAGATGAAGCAGTCTTAACTCCAACAGGGATGAGAAAATAATATGTATTAGGGAAATGGTTAAGAGAGAGATACATAATTGAGAATTAATTATTTTTATCGAGCAAGTTTAATGAAAATGAGATCTTTAAAGAAAGTTCTGATGAAAATAGGTGTGCTTAATCTATATCTAAGAACTTTAACAAGTGCATATTGCAATTTATAAGGTATGTATCCAGATGGTCCTTCTATACCTCATTTTTAGAAAGAAAATGAATCATTATTGTTACCGCCAAATTAGGGTGCTTAGATTTCAAAAGAAATAGGTGATGATGCATTACCTCATAAAAATTAACTCATTCCAAGTCATACAAAATAGAAGCCACTCCTTTAGGAAATTGTCATTTAATGTCCAAAAATGAATGCAAAAAATAAAGAAACGCAGCTTTACAAAGAAGTGAATGATGCAACTGCACAACTTTATGATGACTTTAATACATAATTAAATTTATAAGGAGAAGAAACGGTTAATGATATTATAGAGTTTTCACATTGGAAGGATACATTTATTTTTAATAGATAAAATCTTAATAATTAAATTTTATTATACAATGGAGATCCATTGCCACCAAATCTGAAAGCTAAGACTCTATAATAACTTGATGATTTAGCAAACTTAGCATAATCTCTTGAAAGATTCTAAACTTTAGAGTACAAATGATACGTTATTCAATTAGTTAAGTGAAAATCTAATCAACTCCTTATTTTTAAAGATTAATTGAAAATTTTGACTCTGCTTTAAATGGAAGTTAATACTTTAAATATTTTGGATCATCTGCACATGATACTACACTTGGTTGTTTATTATCAGCCTTAAATTTAACAAGTGCTTAATGCTAGGCTGATATTTATTTATAAAAGAATATTAAATAAAATAAGTGTATGACTAACGAATTTATATTTAATATATTGAATATTATGTAGAATTTGTTACAATTTTGATATCTGAACTTTACAATAGCATAAATAATGGGCCTTTTGTTAAAGTACTTTATAATGGTGAGTATGTTCCAATATGGTCAGATTTTGCTAAAACTTGTGAATATGCAAGATTTCGTTCAATTATTACAGCATATTTAGTAGATTATAAAAAATAATGTTTATAATCAGATGAGGAGACCTATCCTGTATTTATGATTCATTTATATAATTAGACTTCTTATTAAACTCCAAAATGGGCATATATTGTTTTTATTAAAGTTATTCTATTCCTTATTATGGTATTAAGTGCGATACTATATTTAAGATAGAAAATAGGTTAAAAAGATTAGAATTGAACATTATAATAATCAAATAAATTATTTATTATTTAACTTATAATCAAATTACTCCTATTAATAATACGAAATAAAATAAGATAACACCACAAAAATAGATAAAGTTTTTTAATAAGAAGGATTATCTTTCTAAAAATAATTTCATTTTAATTCGATCTCTTTTTGTAAATAATCTTTACAATCCTCTTTAATAATATCTGAGATAAAGTATAAAAGTCAAAATTTAATATAAAGAAATCTACATTAGATGATCTATTTCTTAATATTATAAATAAATTTATCAATTATTATAAACAGGATTAAAGTTGAACCTAAAAATTTTTTATATAATGAAGGTTCAATCAATCTTCTCTCCTATAGTCTATGATCGAACATTCTCAAATATTTCCATTCAATTTTAGGATATTTATAAAGTCTTTAGTGCCATCATCCAGAGATAGAGCTTTTAGATCAAAAAAATAAAAACCAATTATAAAATTGAATATTGAGATTAAAGAACCATTGTCTCCCTAGCCAATAGGTATTTTGGTAAATCGTAACAAAAGTAATGTTTTAATTTAATCTTGAAAATAAGAAATTTTGTGAGTAGTCTCTAGTAGAATCAAATAAATTAATATTTCTTGATTGTTAATTTCGAAGAAGAAACATTGATAATTTTAGAAAAATTTAAAAGTCTGGATATAAAATCGCTTTATAGTATTCACCATCTGTGATTTTGCAATGTTAATTTGCTTCTATTTTTTAAAATGAAAATACGTTTTTTTTTATTGAAAATATATCTTAAATACTAGCTACTATTAATGAGATGGCAATTTAATAATTAGTTTTATAGGATGACTTTTAAAAGCTTTAATTTAATCATGTTATTGAAAAATTATTTGCAGGATATATGCCATTCTGTGTAAGCAAAACAAATGAAAAGAATAACTGTGAGCAATTTATTCAGGATAAAAAAATTTTCAAATTTTTCTCTAGCATTCTAAAATAATTAAAATTGGTACAAAATTAATTTTGAAATAATATTTTTTAAAAGATTAGCTCATAATAATATGAGCGAAATTGAAAGTTTAGAAAAGCTCTTAATCATTAAGTTTATTGCAGAGTATGATTTTAGTATTATAATATATGAATTAATTTAATTTATAAAAGGTCTGATTTTGCCATAATTTTCTTAAAAATAAAAAAACAATAAATTAGCAGATCTTAAAGAAAATACTCTTACTATACTATGTAATTTCTTACTATTATAAAGTACGATATTACATTAAAATATTTTATTTAATTAATAAAGAAATTATATCTTCTACTTAAATAAAAAAATCTCATATAGAATATGTAACATTCTTTTAATCAAGATTTATAGCTGTATTATATAATAAAAATAATATTTAATGAGAAATTTTGCATTTAAGTTTCATTTAATTTAAGATAATTACTTTACTATTTAAATAATTATTGTTTTTTTGAATGTCTTCCGCATTTCATATTCATATTGGAGGTGCTGGTGTAATGATTGGTGATATGTTATGGAAACTTTATGAAAAGGAGCATAATGAAACTACTTAAAAGAATTATATTTATTAATAAATTGATGACCATCATCATCCATTAGCATTATTTGCTGATTTAGATGACAGAATGATACATGAAGTACAAAGGAATAAATAAGTATAATTTAAAAAGAATTCATTTTTATATGGGTAAGAGGATGCATCAAACGTTTATGCTCGAGGTACTTATACTTTAGGAAGAGAGATTGTTGACAAAGGATTAGATTTTATTAGATAATAAGTAGAAATGATGGATCGATTAGATTAATTTGTAATTACAACTTCAATAAGTGGGGGGACTGGATCTGGTTTTTCTGAGCTATTATTAAGCAGATTAAATTGTGATTATGGAGATAAAGTAAAAAAAAATGGATTTATAATTTTCCCATCTTCAGAGATGTCAAATAATATACTTGGAGTTTATAATGCTATGTTTTCAATTTAAATGACAAGAGAATATTTTCAAAGTATCACAATGTTTGACAATTAGTCAATGTATAATGTTATTGATCATCAACTAGATTTAGATTTTGTAGATTATTCACATATAAATAACTTGGTTGCATAAATAATTAGTTAATATACTGGATTAAGAAGATTTAATTCTAGTGATAATTCCAAGTTTTTTTCAAATATGTGTCCCTATCCTTAAATGCATTATTTTATACCGTCTTTTGGTAAAATGACTTTAATAAATGATTACAATAGAAAAGAATTAGATCAAAGCTAATTCATTAAATATCTCACTAAAAAAGAGTTAAAACTTTATCAATGTCCTCAAAATCCCAGACATCTTTCTACAACCTTATTATTCAGATAAAAAGAAGTTAATCATTTTTATGGCAAATTTGATTTAACACTTTAGAATTTAGACCATTACTTTAACTAAAGCCCAAGAATTTTTTAATGTAATTCATCTAATTACTAAATAATACCTGAATTTGCAGAAATGAAAAAAACTGGAACATTTTTTTCAAATGATGCTTCAATTGTTAGTAGATTTAAATTATTAGGGGCCCAGTTTGATAAAGTATATGCAAAAAGAGCTTTTGTATGGTGCTATGTTACTGAAGGTCTAGAAGAATCTGAATTTTCTTAAGGAAGAGAGTCATTAGCTAATTTAGAAAATCAATATTATGAAATTAAAGGTGTTAATGATTCACCAAATGCCTTTTACAGCAATAATGAATTTTGAAATACATAATTATTTTATATTAGTAAATATTATTTAGTTCAATTTAAAATATCATATTTCAATTGAAATTCTTTCTCATGAAATTTATACTCCAAAACTCACTTTTTTTAATTAATAGATATTATTTAAATAGTGATAATTCATAATTGTTAACCAATTCTATTTCACTGATTATTTTATCATAAAGTCAAATGAAATTAATTTTCATTCAATCATAATCCAGTTTAAAGTTATATAAATCACATATATGTTTATATATAAAATAATAAAAGTACTCTTAAAACTAATATCTAATATCTTAATAAATTATTTTTGTTAAGGAATAAATTATACATTTCAATTTTGAAGATACAAGATTTGCAAGGTACAATCCTTGCATTTCTAAAATCTTACCAAACAGTTTCAATTCATGATTATTTTATTGGCTTGATTGTGACTTAGGTGTTATTTCATTGGATAATCTAAAGAAAAATTGAATATCTGCCTTTCATTATAAATTATTTGATTTTGTCTGAATAAAAATTCAAATATTAAGAAATGAAAGTTGCAAAAGTTAAAATCTAAGTCAGCATAATCAACAAGGTTATAATAATACTTTGAACTCATTAAAACTATTTTAGCCTCAATTAGTCTTAAGAGTGTTAGACTTTATTGAAATAAAAGAATCAAAAAATATAAAATATTTGATACTTTTCACATTTTAAAAAAAGTTTATAACATTAATCTATCATTAACAACAATTTAGATTAGGATGTAAATATCAAATAATATTTGAAAATATGAACTAAAATAGATCAATTCAAATATGCATATATTAATGTAGGTCATTTGTCTTAATTGAATAAATCTCCAGATGATGTTTCAAATTTCAATATCTCATCAAAGTGATTGGTTATGATTTAATTCTATTTTTAATTATATGGGTAGCAAGCTTTATAATATGATTATAATTAATTAAATATAAAATAATTTTTTATTTCCTTTATTAATCGTGATTAAAAAATTAAAAATTTTTGAATATTTTTCCTATCAATAAAGAGTTATCAATATTTCTGAAATAGCAATTACATTCTTTGTTAACAATAAATTATTTTTTTTCTAAAAATAACCGAAAATATTATATATTTCTATTATTATTTATAATAAAATGTTGTGCAATTTTCATCCTTAAATTCCTATTTCGTTGATTTGTGTAGCCCCCCACAAATGTTAAAGGAAACTTTGTGTTGAATGCCAATATGAACATAAAGTGGAGATTAGATAAACAGTCCCTATAAGTAAATTTAGAGAATAAGTGATTAAAAAATTCTCTGAATTAAAGATTGATGGAACATCTGAGTTAACATAATTGAGAATGAAATTAAAATAAATGCTATCTCAAACAGAAATTTAAATTAAAAATATGTGGTCAGATTTAACAGAATTAACAAAATAAATATACGATATGATAGAAAAAAAAGATAAATAATTCATCGATCTCATAAATAATAATGATAATTTTGCAGAATCATCGTTTACTGATTTAGATAAATTAGTTTAAATAATGAATGAAAAAATTTTGGATGAATGGAATATCGAAAAAAATTCTTAAATAACGAAATTAGAAGCAGTATAGATTTGGTTTGGTAAAGAGATGCAAGCTTTTCATTAAAAGTATAATGAACAAATGAAAGCTATTTTATAAATAGTTTAGTAAATCCATTACTTAATTATTTTCTTTTAGGACACAAAATGATGAAAAATTCATATGGAAAGAAGCCATATACCAGTAAAAAAGTAGTATTTGGGATTAATATGGACTAAAGTTTATTAACACAACATTTCTAATTAAATTTACGAAAGAATAAGAAATCTAATACATCAGAGATGGTTCAATCATAAAAAGGTTATTATTTAAATATAAATCTTAACAGCTTTCGTATTAACGATATTTCTGTTAAACCTGATGTTTTAACAAATTTAGAGTAAATTTAATTCTTAAGGTGGTTCGGAAGTTATGGAAAAAATAATTAAAAGGTTGGAAAATGGAAAGCTATATGGAAAGGAGAAAGTTTAAAAGATGTTGGAGGATAGTACTCTAATGAGGGAAAAAAATAAGGCAATTGGAAAGAAATAATTCCAAATTTTTGGAGGTAAATTTAAGTAATTATTTAATAGCAAAGCTTTGGCATTTGAAATTGGAGAATATATAGAGGGTTAAAGAAGAGGAACCTGGAAATAGTATTATAAAGATTAATAAATGTACATTATATAATTATATTAGTTATGGGGGAGAATATAATGATAAAGGAGAGAAAAATGGAATATGGAGAGAATTTTGGTAAGGATTTTGGGAGAAATCATTTGTAATTTATAATGGTGAATATAAAAACGGTAAAAAAGTGGGTAAATGGGAAATTTTATGGAAGACGGAGGATGAGATTTAATTTAAAAAAATGTATAGTTAAAATATGTTAAATTAAATTAGTGGAGGGGGATAATATAAGTTAGAAGATGCTGAGGTTAAGATTGGATAATGGATTGAACTTAGCGAGGGATTTTGGGATAAATCATAAGTAACCTATTGTGGGGAATATTAAAATGGCAAAAAAGTTGGTGGATGGAATATCTATTATAAATAAGAAAAGATGTAAATCTATATTTTATATCACACGTTAGTGGTGGTGGATAATATGATAAGAACGGAAATGAAACTTAGGTTGGGCAGTGGGTTGAGTTAAGTGAGGGATTTTGGGATAGATCATAAATAATTTATTGCGGAAATTATTTAAATGGTAAAAGAGTTGGTAAATGGAAAATTTTGATGGAAAATAGAGTGATGTAAATTGATAAATTAATATAAATTGTTTTAGTGGTGGATCATATGATGAACTAGGTTCTGGAAATAAGATTGGATTATGGATTGAATAAAGTGAAGGAATTTGGGAAAGATCAGTGATTACTTACAATGGTGAATATAAAAATGGCAAAAAAATTGGTAGATGGGACACTTTTTATGAAAATAAAAAAATGTAATATATAAAGTTATATGCACAATTTTATAGTGCTGGTGGATCATATGATGAATAAGGAAATGAATTGATGATTGGATAATGGATTAATTTAAGTGAAGGATTTTATGATGACTCATAAGTAACTTATTGTGGGGGATATTAAAACGGCAAAAAGGTTGGTAGATGGGATACTTTGTTTCAAAATAAAAAAATGTAAAAAAATATTAAAATTCAATTCAAGTGGTGGTGGATAATACGATTCACAAGGAGAGGAATTAAAGATTGGATAGTGGATTGATTTGAGTGATGGATTTTAATATTATTCATAAGTAACTTACTAAGGTGAATATAAAATTGGTAAAAAAGTTGGTAGATGGGATATTAATTTTTAAGGATCAAAGATGTATATATATGATGCTATAAAATATTTTAGTGGTGGAGGGTTATTTGATGAAAAAGGAGATGGAATTAAGATTGGTTAATGGGTTGAATTAGGTGATGGATTTTGGGAGAAATCATAAGTAACTTATAACGGTCATTATAATAATGGTAAAAAAAATGGTTAATGGGATATTTTATATAGAGGATCTAAAATGTAAATATTAAATTTTATTTACCAATATTTTAGTGGTGGCGGATCTTATGATTTAGGAGGTAATGGAATTAAAGTTGGGAAATGGATTGAGTTGAAGGATGGGTTTTATTAAATGAGTTAAATAACTTAGAATGGTGAATATGAATTTGGTAAAAAAATTGGTACTTGGATAGAAATGGATTTAAATCGGTGCTAGAAATTACATGAATTCAGTTATGATCATTGAATATTATAAAAATATTTATTATATAAGGTATAAAATAATTAAAAAAGTAAACATCAATTTTCTTAAGCAATATTTGTTTCTAAATCATCTAAAATTTTTTAATTATATTCATTCTAGATTTTTTGTTTCAACTAAGATATTTTTAATATATTTCTACAAAAAATTGGTCATTTATATTCTAAAAGATATCAATTATTCAAATATTCAAATATATAAAGACATCATGGCAAAATCAATTACAGATATTAAAAAAAAATATAATTCATGTAAATCCCTAAAGATGTGAATATATGAAAAATAAATACATTATAGATTTAATTTATTTTATAGGATGAATGTTCCACTTTGATTTTGCTTTATTGTTCTAATTAAAGATATAGTCAAGCAACATAAAAATTATCCTCAACAAATGAATTCACTAGTAAAAAGATGAATTATCTTTAAAGAAATTAGATCAGTCTAAAACTATACTGGAAAATAAACCAGGATTTCAAAAGAAATTATATAAATTGATTAAATTAAAATTAGAAATTGATTATGAAAAATTATTGTGTAAAATTCAAATTTATAGACTATTAATGTTTGATTGATATTTATTATTATTATTATAAAATTATTGAAATAACATATAACCAGTATGAGTGAATATACATATATGATTGAAATTCAACAATTAATTCTATAATTATCAATAGAGCCTATATAAGTTCTTTTTGATTAGAATAAAGCTGGATGGATATTTTTAGGAAATAATGATATTCTAATCATACTTATTGAGTAGTTGTTAACAAACATCAGGATAACAATCAGATTGGAAATCATGATTTTTGATGTTTTTGAGTGTGAAGGATATGATCTAAAATGAATGAAGAGTATACAATAATTGCAAATGCAATTTGAGAAGGTTCGTAATTCAATTTCCAAGGTAATGCCATTAATGATAAAGTATATATCAATCGAACTTATTCAGCTGATATTCTTTTTGTTTTTTTAATGTAATAGATTAGTTGTTCAATAAAATCCATTACAGTTGGTTTAGTTATTTCAAAATTTAACTTTTGTAAAATGTGTGTTTCTATTTTTGTAGACATCTACCATTTGCATCTCTCTTATTAATCAAATTTAGTTGCAATCTAAAGACTTGTTAATAAATAATCCTATGTTAATATATTAGTTCTTAAATAAATTGATTTGGCTAGGTATAATGTTGAGATTTTAAGTTTTAGCCTAAATTAAAATTATGATAGTATTTTAAACTCATCCAACATATCATCTTGTTAAAATATCAGAATTTATTGAGTGTGTAGATATGCAAGAATGTCCTTATAATAAGGATTCAATGATTCTGTTTCTGTATCACTCATTTTTAAATTTAAATTAATTATTCTCAAAATTAACTGCTCTATTGAATTTACATAAAATTCTTTAGTATGTTTAATATAAATAGTACAATTAATGTAATTTAATTGATTCTTCATATAAATCTAAGAGCAAAATAAATACGATTCTAAAATAAATAAGGATGTTCCTTAATCAATGTATCAAATTGATTAGATTTAAATATTTCTTTAATATAATTCTAAATCTACTCGTTCTCAACTTATTTCAATACTTCTCACAGATGTAGTTGTATTTCTACATTGATTGATCTAAATAAAACTATATAAATGATACTTACATTGAGTGATAACTCAAAAAACACCAGATTACTCAATATATTCATAAATTTTTGTATATTTAGTTGAATGAGAGTATTAATCTTTAGTTTTTTTCTATTCATAAACACTTAAACAAGTCTATGATTGAATTTTTGTGTACATTAATTTTATTTTTAATTATGATCAGTCAATTACTATCAGAACACAATTTTCTTACATCCATCACTCATCATAAGCATTCTTCGTTGGTTACTCATCTATCATCACCTCATAAAACATAGATAAAGGCTAATCGGTAAAATCGACATATAGATTGTCAAGGAGAAGTATATGATAAAAGAGATCTAATTAATGCAAGTAATGATAATCAATTGTTAAAACCTGAAACTGTGAGAAAGAATAATCGACTTAAATCAAAACCAGCAGTTTCAAGATTTATGAAGAAATTAATTATATCTAACTTCAAAGATAATAAAGAAATATTCTATTCTGTTACTCCTATGTAGCCAATTTATGATCAATTTAAATAAAGATATGAACAAAGGGAAAGAGATAGAGTATTTTAAAATCATCATTTTGATAAAGTTTATAAACATCATTTAAGTAGAGCAATACAATATATATTGTAATAAGTATTAAATTTTCTTTCATTTGATGATGTTTTTAAAGTTAATTTAGATAAAAGTGATTATGATAGATACTTATAGAGATAACCAAAATTATTAAGGAATTCGGTGAGTTCAATGGATTTATTAAATCTCTAATAAACCTAATTGGATAATGAATTGACAACTAATAGAAAAATCTAATTAATAGCTAATGTATTTTCGGATCCTCATTTCAATGCTAAAGAAAGATAAGTGTTGTATTAAGTACTTAGATTTTAAATTGCATAAGCTTAAAAATCAATTGTAAAATTAGAAAAAGCCAGCATAGGAATTAAAGCATTAAATCGTTTTTAGACTAAGAAAGAAGGTCATTTAGAATAATTAGCCTTCATTCTTGATTATATGTAAAATAATTATGATAAACTTGTGAAATTAATATGATTACATTTAATTATTAAATTAATTCTATTTTATTTATGAGAATCTAAAAAATATATATAAAATTTAAATGCATTGTATTCTTCTTAATCCAATCAAAAATTTAGTTTACATTATAAGAGTGTGCCAAATAATCGAAAGACAAAAATAAATAACATTAAAAAATGGCAAGAACTAAATAAACCGCAAGAAAAAGTACTGCGGGCAATAAAAAACCTACCAAACATTTAGCTACTAAAGCTGCAAGAAAGACTGCTCCAGCTGTTGGTCCATCTGGTGGTTTAAAGAAACCACATAAATTTAGACCAGGAACTGTGGCATTAAGAGAAATTAGAAAATATTAAAAGTCAACTGAATTGTTAATCAGAAAGCTACCATTTTAAAGATTAGTAAGAGAAATAGCCCATGATTTCTAAAAAGAATTAAGATTTTAGAGTTCTGCAATTTTGGCGCTTTAAGAAGCAGCTGAAGCATATTTAGTAGGATTGTTTGAAGATACCAATTTATGTGCAATTCATGCAAGAAGAGTAACTATTATGTCTAGAGACATACAATTAGCTAGAAGAATAAGAGGAGAAAGATTTTGAATAATATGTCTAAAATATGTGGCAATTATTCGAAAGTTTTTTTTTAACTACTTTATTTTAAAAAAAATTAAATTTATATAATATAATAAAATATGTAGGAATTAATTGAAATTAGTTTAAAAAAAGTATTGCCAGGAATTCTGTTTAATCAAATTGCATTCTACTCATTAAAGATATTGAAGAATAATGAGGTGTATAGTTGATGTAGCAATATTTTCACTCATATTGTAGCAGGATCTATCTATACATATCATTTTGATTAACATATTTTAAGAACAAAGTAAATTATTATTATTTATTTTGAATTTAAATTTGAATTATTAGCTTTGTGTTCTATTATAGAATTTTAAGAGGATTTAGAGATCCTAGATATGAAGTTATTTTTGACGAATATAAGAAAGAGACCTTTAAAAGAGATGTTGCTGTTTTGGATAATATATTTTCCAAAGATTCATTGTATTTGTAACTAGTTCTTCTTTGTATATCTTATTTAAGAATTAATTAAATCCTTTATCTATGGCAATTTTTGGAACATCTACTTAATGGATATATTTTGAAGGATTAGCTGGTTATACATATTCCTATCTATTATAGATCATCAATTATAATAAATTAAGGATCAAAAGATTAAAGTTCCAAATTCTATATTTTAGGAAGGTTTATGGAAAAAGAGCAGACATCCAAATTTATTTGTTGACTTAATGACTTGAACATCTATTGCTAGCATTAAATCAAGACATGATTGTTTAGCTTTAATTAGTTCATTAATATTATATACGTAATGGCTAAATTGACAGTACCTATTACAGAAAAATTAATGAAGAAAAAAAGAGGAGACAAATTTACAGAATATTATTATTATTGTTTAAAAACTAATAAATTCTTACCAATTTGAATATTAATTTCATTATTATTAGAGATATAAATCTCTTAAATTATTTCCAATTCTAATTCTAATTTAATCTCTATAGTTTTTGTTTCTCCATAAAAAATAATAAATGATACCCTTATGAATATTACATCCATAACTAATTTTTTTTCCTAATCTTAAATCATCCAATACATTTTTCACCAATTAATTAGGTTCTATAATTTCTGGTCCTTATTTCATAGCCAACATTTTAGTTCTTACTCCCAAAGGTGTGACACTTATAAAATCAGTATTCTTATATGTCAACCCTAAGGATTGAGTGAAATAATGAATAAATGATTTTGTACTAGAATAAACACTAACAAATGGACATGGCAAATATGTTAAGCCAGATGAAACAGTAATCACAGCTGATTTATTCTATCTAAATTCTAATTTGTTGATTAATATTTTTGTCATCATTAATGTTGATAAAGCATTGACTCTAAATATCTTTAGAATATTTTCCATTTTCTCTTAAACAAATAAAGATCCTTCTCCTATACCTACATTATTTACCAAAATTGAAATATCTAAATATCTTAAATCAGATTTCACTTTTTCATAAAATTCAATTGAATGCTCTTAGCTAAAATCTGCAACTATTATTTTGGTTTCAACTTGAAAATTTTATAATTATTAAGAGAGTTCATTCATTTTTTATTCATTTTTTGCCACTATTACAATATTGAATCCTTATTTAGCCAATTCGATACAAAACTCTTTTCCAATACCATCAGTTCCTCCTGTCACTACAGCCCATGAATTTCTTCCATACCTCTAAATTATGTTTCTTCTTACTCTTGGAATTGTCATCCATAATAATTTAGCAAAAGTCTTTATTAAATAGAAGGATGCTGATATTAACAGAAATCAATACCAACTCCTATAAAGAAAGATATTAATTTAGATCTCTTATGTAAATGCTAATAATAGATGTGAATGAATTCTTTGTGTAATCGAATAAGCTATTAGATGTTTAATAATTCCATTATTAATGAATGTTATTTTATGTTTATCATATTTTTGGTATAATGCATAAATGCATAAGTAAATCCAATGTTGTACAAATGGGGAACATACAAGCCACAATTAATTCATGCTATAACTGAAAGAAACATGCAAACCTTTAATCCACTCACCATCACCTTTTATTACTTTATGAACAATAATATAAGATGGGAGAAATCAATCAAATATAAAATAAATGAAAGAGGTAATGATGAACCCACATATTTTCAATATCTTTATCATGATGGTGAAAGATATGCAATACATGAAACTATAGATGGAGAATATAAAGTAAGATTCACAAATGAATTCTATAAGTAAATTGATTTTTTATGATTAGAGTCAATCCAGAAAAAATTGAAGATTGGGTTACAACAGTTGTTAATAACGATGCCTTAGTTGGAGATGAAGAATACATTAGTTTGGTTTACTCTATTGCAATTGAAAAATTAAATTAAGAAAAAACTGATTTAAGAAAATTATAAGTTGAAGAAGAAGGTGATTCTCTAAAAGTAATTATTATTTTAATCTAGATTACTATTACTACAGCCTAATAAGTAAACTACATTTATGTGACCTTAGAATCTAATGGTAAATAGGTCAATTTAAATCAAAACGATAATTTCGGATATTCGTTGCAATTTTAGAATCCTACCTTAAATTACAATTTGAGAACTCTCTTATATAGTGAATTGAGAAAAACTAAAGAAGATATTCCATTTAAATTTAATAAAACTATTGATTAAGAATAAGGCAATATTGTCTTTGTTTAATATGTAGCCAAAAGAAATGAATTGTTTAAATTTTAATTAAGATATATGTAAAGAGAGATATCAGTATCAAGTGATTACTTTTTTGATGCTAGGATATTAAAGAAATTGGATAATATGAATTTCTTCTCTTAATTCAATAGGACTTTCAATAAAATACAACTAAGTATCTATATAAAATTTATTGATTATAGAAAATCCATTCTATCTATCCTGCTCAATGAGTTCATTTGTAAATCTTATAGGAGGATTTGCCACTTCTTTTGGAAACATAGAATGTGAAGAAGCAAATCCAATCTGTTAATAATAGAAGATGATGTTTACTCCAACCCCTTCAAGATTTGGATTCCCTAGACCATTTCTATGGGATGATGGATTTCATAATATGATTGTTTGTAGATGGAAATCTCAATTATGTATATAATCTTTATTAGATTGGTTTGATACAATGTCAAGTAATGGATGGATACCTAGAGAATAAGCAAGAGTATTTTAATACCTTTATATTAAAGAGCCCAGAATAGAAAACAGCTGTACCTTAAGCATTCTTAGCCTAAAAATAAAGTGAAACTAATCCACCTACTTTTATATTTAATTTTCTTTATCTTGATTGTATGAGTTATAGTATATAAATTAGCTTTGAAAAATGGAGAAATATAATAATAGGTTCGAAAACTATATACAAAAGCAATAGATTGGTATCATTTTTGGATAAAATCTTAAGGAGTAAATGAAGGAGATAATTTCTTATTATTCAAATGGTGGGGAATGAATGATAACATTAATTTTGGATCAGGAATGGATGATTGGCCAAGATCCCATAATGGATTGAAAAGCAAATTCAATATTGATGCTAGTATGTGGGGTTGGTTTTTTGCTGATTCAATGCAAAAATTGGCTACTATTTATGATCCATAAAAAAGCAACCAATTCCATTAAACAGCAGAAATGATTAAGAAGTCTATTAACAAATATCATTTCGATCCAGATGATAAAATATTTAAAGATGTCTTAATAGATGGATCCTTTTCTCCTCATCTTGGATATCCAAATTTATTTCCTATTGCTTTTGGATTTATTGATCCTACAAAAACAGATATTTTAGATTCCTATGTAAATATGATAAAAAAAGAATTATGGACAAATCATGGTCTTAGATCTTTGAGCATTAATGATAATCATTTTGGAAAAGTTATCTATATTATTAAATATTATAGGGAGATAATTATTGGACTGGACCAGTTTGGATACCAATTAATTATTTAATTCTTAGAGGAATCTAAAAGTATTATCCTACACATAAAGGGTTAATGGATATCTATAAGGAACTTCGAGAGAATTTAATGAATACTGTTTGTATTAATTGGAGAGACAGAGGGTAATGTTAGTCCATTCATTTTTTAGATACTTCTTTGAACATTATAATTAAAGATAAGATGGATTAGGAAGAGGGTATCATCCTTTTAATGGATGGACTAGCACAATAACATTAATTATACATGAAATTTATGATTGAGGTCATTTTATAATTATATTATTTCAAAATAAAATTTGAATTTATTTTTTTATAGGACTTAAGGTTAATCATAATAAAATTATAAAATTACTATGATTTATATATTTATTGTGTATCATATTATCTTTCTATAAGATATCAAAAAATTACAGAATTATAAATTTAAAAGATTTGAAGTTTAATATTTCTGTAATATTTAATAAAATAAATATAATGTTTTTGTTTTATGTTTTTTTAATATTTAGGTCATACTAATTAATATGACATTTCGTTGCTATGTTGTTATTTCTCTTTTTTTTTGCAATATAAAACGACGATCACAATAATAATGATAATCAAAAGAATACTAACGGCAATGATAATTATGAGTCTTGATTTGAATTTTTAATTTGGGTTAATATTTTCATCATCGTCATCATTATTATCATCATCATTTTCATCATTTTCGTCATTATCATTATCATCATTTTCGTCATTATCATTATCATCATTTTCGTCATTATCATCATCATCATCATCATTATTATCATCATCATCATCATTTTGTTCATTCATAACAAAAATAGATCTTTAAAATTAGGTTTATTAGTTTTAAGCAAGAATCTCAATTTCTGCTTGCTAATCTTCATAAATACTGACATTAAATATTAAAGAATTTTTAATATTAATAATTAATGATCTATTTTCATATTACCCTGACAATAGATAATAATCTCCCCTCATTTGACAAAAAATTCGATAACTAGTAAAAATGGGTTATTTAGAACTTATGAATGGAACAACTTGCATATTTGAATAAAGCCTAAAATGAAATATATAATTTACAAATCTTGTACATTATACATGAATAAGTCAACAGATTAATTACCTTTTAGCTCATAAGCAGAATCTATCATAATTAGATTATTGGCAGTCTTAAATGAGTATTATTTTGAAAAATCTAAAAATAAAGACCCAGAAGATTAAAATCCAATAATTTTTCCATCCGTTAAATTAAACTAAATCCTATATATTTTAATATCGTTAGAGTATGGACAAGCTATTAGTAATTAACTAACTTAATCATTAATATTTATTGGTAATCCAACCTATTAAATAAAATCCAAAACAGATAAACTCGTTATTTGAGTCTCAACAAGCATCCATTCTTAAATTGAAAAATATACATTTGTAATTTCAGTATATTTGTTGCCTGAAAATCCAAAATATTATGCAATAGAGGATGGCATGCAAGTTTTTAGAAAATAAAATTTTGGATTTTAATTGGCTACAATTTATTGTGAAAATCCCAATATCTATAGGAATCAGTACTTTTTGATAAAAAAATCTAATAAATAATTTTAATTTCTAATTTTAATTAAAAACATTTAGATCATCCAATAACATGGATCCGAAGTAAAATTAGAGGATAATTTTATAATCAATTGATCTATTAAAGGAACTTATTAAAACCTAAGATAAGAATAAATTTGGGTTAATATGATTTAATTATCTTAGATTTATAAGTAATATTAATAGTAATTATAGTTGATATTATTTGAAGAAGCAATTATTTATAAAATGCCACCATTGTAGTATTTAAGGAAAAGTAGCGATAAATTAGTGAGATCATATTGCAAAATAGTTTGAGATGTCAGGTTATAACTATATATAATTGAATTTGAACAAATAGAAATTGGAAATTAAGAGACTAATTCAACAAATAGAGTAAAACATTTTTCAATTTTTTTAGGAAAATCGTATAATTTTGTTATTTATCCTGTTGAATATTCCATTAAGTATACACTTATGTTATTTTATATATAAAGAAATGTCTCATTTATTTAGACTATTCCTTGTAAATAAATGTTTAACTACCCTGAACTTTGATAATTAATTGGTTCAGTATAATTGAATTATTAACAGTTTTTGCAAGTTGCAGTATAATTATCAATATTCCCATTAAAAACTTCTAATGGATTCAAGGTGAATTGACTCTAATTCATTTATAATCCAACTATATTTTTTTCTGTATCATAAAGACGAGGCAGAATTACTTTTTTTTCATAAAGTATTGTTACATCTTATTGTTTAACATACGAACATTACTAATTTGATGAATTGTAACTAACTTATGTTTATACACTAAGCTAATTAGCTTGATATTGAGGGGTCAACGCAACACTCCAATCTGTGATCACATACTTTTTAATTTCATTTGTAGTATTGCATATTTAAAGATACTCGATTTCTTATGCCTATTGTTGAAATTCAACCGCACTAATAGAGCCTATATAACTCAAACTTGAAAAAGTTGATATCCAGTTTGATTAAACTAAGGCGACAAATGAAGATCCACTTCCTTAATATTAAGCCCAATAAACTGATGTGGATTTATATAAAATAATGTAAAAATGACGTTAAGTATATGCGGTCTAAAGATTAGAAAAAGCAAATTAATAGCCCTATAAATTCAATTCATAATATGTTTGGATTGGNTAACATGGATCCGAAGTAAAATTAGAGGATAATTTTATAATCAATTGATCTATTAAAGGAACTTATTAAAACCTAAGATAAGAATAAATTTGGGTTAATATGATTTAATTATCTTAGATTTATAAGTAATATTAATAGTAATTATAGTTGATATTATTTGAAGAAGCAATTATTTATAAAATGCCACCATTGTAGTATTTAAGGAAAAGTAGCGATAAATTAGTGAGATCATATTGCAAAATAGTTTGAGATGTCAGGTTATAACTATATATAATTGAATTTGAACAAATAGAAATTGGAAATTAAGAGACTAATTCAACAAATAGAGTAAAACATTTTTCAATTTTTTTAGGAAAATCGTATAATTTTGTTATTTATCCTGTTGAATATTCCATTAAGTATACACTTATGTTATTTTATATATAAAGAAATGTCTCATTTATTTAGACTATTCCTTGTAAATAAATGTTTAACTACCCTGAACTTTGATAATTAATTGGTTCAGTATAATTGAATTATTAACAGTTTTTGCAAGTTGCAGTATAATTATCAATATTCCCATTAAAAACTTCTAATGGATTCAAGGTGAATTGACTC
This sequence comes from Paramecium pentaurelia, assembly GCA_905183005.1. Lineage (NCBI taxonomy): Eukaryota > Ciliophora > Oligohymenophorea > Peniculida > Parameciidae > Paramecium > Paramecium pentaurelia. The sequence goes on from CAJJDO010000087.1 coordinate 403,779, forward strand.
TAATTCATTTATAATCCAACTATATTTTTTTCTGTATCATAAAGACGAGGCAGAATTACTTTTTTTTCATAAAGTATTGTTACATCTTATTGTTTAACATACGAACATTACTAATTTGATGAATTGTAACTAACTTATGTTTATACACTAAGCTAATTAGCTTGATATTGAGGGGTCAACGCAACACTCCAATCTGTGATCACATACTTTTTAATTTCATTTGTAGTATTGCATATTTAAAGATACTCGATTTCTTATGCCTATTGTTGAAATTCAACCGCACTAATAGAGCCTATATAACTCAAACTTGAAAAAGTTGATATCCAGTTTGATTAAACTAAGGCGACAAATGAAGATCCACTTCCTTAATATTAAGCCCAATAAACTGATGTGGATTTATATAAAATAATGTAAAAATGACGTTAAGTATATGCGGTCTAAAGATTAGAAAAAGCAAATTAATAGCCCTATAAATTCAATTCATAATATGTTTGGATTGGATTAGCAATAAACATAGACTAAATAGGATAATAATACAATTATGTATTTTACTATTAGTTAATTAAAGCTATATAAATGCCATTATTTAAAATGCCTAATTTTATTTATTAATAACTTAGTTATGGATATGCAATCTAATTTACAAACTAACAGGATGAATATCCATTATATGACAAAATGACTAAGTTTTATTAATTATCAATAAAAAGATAATTTGGATAATTTATTTTGTTTAAGTAGATTTAATTGAATTGGTAATTCTCTATAGTAAATTTTGGTGTTTTAAGATTGCTTTTTGAATATGCTGATAAAATATTATTATTAGTGATTACAAATAATGTCTATTCCAGAAATGCTGAACTTAAAATCGACTGATTGAATGAATACTAATACAAACCTTATTATTATAATCCATAATTAATAGTCTAAATAAGCACATAGTTTGTAAATTGCATAACGACTTCAATTTATAATAATGTTTAAGAACAAGTACATTGGACAAGACTTTCATTGAAATTTACTGGAACAACAAAATAAGTGTTAGACTTTGAAACTAATTAAGATTATGAGTAGGAAATTCTGATTTCACTTTAACTTTAAGAACATGTAATAATGTTAGATCTATATACAGCACACATAACTGAAAAGGATTCATTTGATTGTGTTGTATATTTATTTATGTTAGATTTTTAAACAGTCAAGTAATTTTTATCTGATGAAGTAATTGCTGTTGTAATGTTTGGGCCTAGCATCATTTAGTTAGCTTTGATTGTTTTTATTTATGGATAAACTAAATTAGCAGTAGGAAAATCATTAGAAAATGAGATGGGACATTAAGTTTAACTAATATCTGTTATTACTATATTTAAAGATAAATAATCTTCAATTTCACGCAAAAATTATGAAATTATTTTTATTTTAAGTTTGACTACCTAAAAGTTTTATGTTATTTATTGAGTTTAATCTAAATTAATCTAAATTTATGGCTTATTGAACAAAATACTTTAAAATTTAGTCGATTACTCACTTGTATCTATAAGAATAGCAATTTATCTTTCAAATTATATTAGTGCCATATTCGCTAATGAATAGTTCAAATAATTTGTAGGTTTTATTGATGAAACTGAGTCTAATTTAGTTATATAATTATTAGTAACTACATATATTGAATTTAAGTTAATTACTAGTTAAATTACTTTTTCATATTGATTCAAAATGAAATTTTTTATATTCTATGTCTACTCTTTTAGTTAAGTATCATAATACAATTATGACAAATATTTATTTTATAACAATACAATATGAAAAATATTTGTTGTTAATTAATATGCAGCCATCTTAGTGAAATGCTCATTTAATTTATGTGTCGTTGTTTTATAATTAGCTATTTCTCTTAAGTTATTATTGATTGATAAATTTATAAGATAAACTGATTTTTTACTCATCAAAAATAGATAAGTAAAATCTTCAGATAAAACAGCTTAAATATAGGTGCCATTATAAACTTATTGAGTTATTTATTACACTTGTTTTTAATTGTAACTAAAACAAATAACTGAAGCATTTTCTTTAGTGACATAAGTTAAATAAATATAAAATGTATTTTCATTAACATATTGCAAATTAATTTTTCTATTACTATATTTTTTAGGGAAGGTAAAATTTGTTGCAAATATTTGAATCGAAGAGTTAGAATAATTAGTGAATACAAAATTCAAATTATTTTTTTTAAGACAACTTATCATTCCCATACTCTCTGTTATTAAATTAATATAAAAACAACCTACAATAATTCATAGAAATACTTAATTAAGCAAGGCTGATTGGTACTATATTGAAGTTTAGACTTCCATTGCTCTCAAGCAATCCTTAATATAGATTATTTTTTGTTAGTGCCCAAAATTTATTAGAACTTAATTGAGATTCCGTAATATAATTGCTAGCTGATAATATTTTCCCATCTATATAAAATATATAATAAAATACTCAAATTTATTTTTCCTTCCTAGAGTGGCAAAGCAGATTACTAAATACTCAAATTAAATTCATTATTTCGTTCCAATTAATATAAGGGAGCCTAAAATTTTTAAGGTGTATAATCATCTAAGAACATGATGTTAGGCTAATTTGATTATAGTGGAAAATTATAAGTGTCTTCAGCCATCACTATCATTCCCCATAAGACTAAATTGAAAATACAATATGACATTTTTAAAAAATTTTATTAAATATCCAAATAGAATCTTTAATTACAGGTATTTATATTCATAGTATCTTATTCTTATTCAAAAAAATATTGGAATTACAATATCTATTAAACTTTGATAGATAATAATACAGAAATTCTTTGATAATTCCCCAATAGATGCTTTTTAATGTTAAATAGATAATCATTTTTTTATTTTTAAGAAATAGACTTAATAAAATAATATTTTTTTTTTTAATTTTTACTATATAGCATATAATAATCACCATAAAATATCTTGATTGTAGATTTAAATTTTGTACAATTTTATTTTCTTTATTCAATATATGTACAGATAAAGTTTTAATTTACAAAAAAATAAATACTTGATTTATGAAATTATATAAATTTCTTGAATTTAGATATCACCTTTGGCTCTAAAAATATATGACCAACTTACCTTAAACTAAACAAGTTTGTTTCATTATCTAGCACAAAAATAAATATATAAAACCTCATATATTAAATAGCCACAATAGATAAAAAAGAAAAGAAAAATTCCATATTTAGTGATTCCAGTAATGCGTTTAATACCTTAAATTGGAGGTGATCTTATAAAATATTAGAAGAAAGAGTGATTTTTGATCTATAAGATGCTAATTTATTTAAGCACTCCACAAAAACTTAATCATTTTATATTTATTAAATAATAACTCAGTTTACTTCGCTAGCAGGATTTCTCAAGGTTTACCACTATCCCTCCATTATTGAATATAAATCTTGACAAATAATTGCCATTAATCAAGAGAAATCTTAAATACTCCTTGCATATGGTTACGCTTATAATATTGATATAATAATTAGAAATTTTGAAACTAAATAATTTCTAATAGTATTTGAATAAATCTGTTAAAACTTTCTTTAATAATCAATAAGAAGAGGTCTTAAATTATGCATATTAAATATTACTTGAGACTCAAAACTAATTGTCTGCTCGATTATCCTATATCTTCTATTAGATAATAAAAATAGTAAGATGTTAATTCCAACAACATGGGCTAAATATTACCATAATGAAAAAATCTACAACTAGTGGTTAGTTTTCTCACAAAAAAACTCATATGGAGGTAACTCCAACTATAATTATGGAAGACATATAGCTTACCTCTTATATTTTATCCTTTCGATCTAAATTTAAAATATGATGATAGCAATCATGAATTTACACACCTATAGCTTTAAACAATTATGTAGATTTCCAAAAGCTTACCATAAATTTTACTGAAGTAACTAATACCAAGTTTTGAAACTTCGGTTACATAAACTGTAAATTAAGTAAGCTAAAATATGCAAAAGAGGAACCGTATAATACAGTAAAGCACAAATCAAAAATCATATGAAACAGCAGGTTTCAAATCATAAAGGAAGTCTAAACCAAAGAATTTTCAACGTTTTTAAGTAGTATACTAAAGTCTGATTGCGTAAAAACAGTCCTATCAAATATCACTTAAAATTGAAAAATTTAAAACTATAATGAAGAAATATCATAATAAGAAATGCAACAAGAAACGCCTGAAAAAATAGTTAGAAGCTAAAATTACTCAAAAATCCAAGATCGCACGAATCCGCTTTGAATAATTAAATAATGGGTCTTAATGATTAATATTAAAAATATATAATAATTAATAATTATATGGATTATTAAAAAATATAATAAATATAATCACTTTTCTTTATAATTCAAGTTTAAAAATATTAATTATTTATTTTCCTATTATCAAATTTTATTATCTATTCTCAAATCAAATTTTTAATATTTAGAAAATTTATATTTTTGCAAATTAAATATATGTTTTTTTACTTTAATATATATAATGGACTTTAAATGAAAATTGTTTAATTGTTTGAATTATATATAAAGTTAATGAATGAATATACAGAGAAAATCATTAGCCACCTCTCAATCTTAAAACTAAGTGGAGAGTTGATTCCTTTTAAATGTTATAATCTGAAAGTGTTCTTCCATCTTCTAATTACTTTCCTGCAAAAATGAGTCTTTATTAATCAGGTGGGATTCCTTCCTTGTCTTAAATTTTAGCCTTGACAGCGTCAATAGTGTCTGATGGTTCAACATCAAGAGTGATGGTTTTTCCAGTCAAAGTCTTAACGAAAATTTACATTCCACCTCTCAATCTCAAAACTAAGTGGAGAGTTGATTCCTTTTAAATGTTATAATCTGAAAGTGTTCTTCCATCTTCTAATTACTTTCCTGCAAAAATGAGTCTTTATTAATCAGGTGGGATTCCTTCCTTGTCTTAAATTTTAGCCTTGACAGCGTCAATAGTGTCTGATGGTTCAACATCAAGAGTGATGGTTTTTCCAGTCAAAGTCTTAACGAAAATTTACATTCCACCTCTCAATCTCAAAACTAAGTGGAGAGTTGATTCCTTTTAAATGTTATAATCTGAAAGTGTTCTTCCATCTTCTAATTACTTTCCTGCAAAAATGAGTCTTTATTAATCAGGTGGGATTCCTTCCTTGTCTTAAATTTTAGCCTTGACAGCGTCAATAGTGTCTGATGGTTCAACATCAAGAGTGATGGTTTTTCCAGTCAAAGTCTTAACGAAAATTTACATTCCACCTCTCAATCTCAAAACTAAGTGGAGAGTTGATTCCTTTTAAATGTTATAATCTGAAAGTGTTCTTCCATCTTCTAATTACTTTCCTGCAAAAATGAGTCTTTATTAATCAGGTGGGATTCCTTCCTTGTCTTAAATTTTAGCCTTGACAGCGTCAATAGTGTCTGATGGTTCAACATCAAGAGTGATGGTTTTTCCAGTCAAAGTCTTAACGAAAATTTACATTCCACCTCTCAATCTCAAAACTAAGTGGAGAGTTGATTCCTTTTAAATGTTATAATCTGAAAGTGTTCTTCCATCTTCTAATTACTTTCCTGCAAAAATGAGTCTTTATTAATCAGGTGGGATTCCTTCCTTGTCTTAAATTTTAGCCTTGACAGCGTCAATAGTGTCTGATGGTTCAACATCAAGAGTGATGGTTTTTCCAGTCAAAGTCTTAACGAAAATTTACATTCCACCTCTCAATCTCAAAACTAAGTGGAGAGTTGATTCCTTTTAAATGTTATAATCTGAAAGTGTTCTTCCATCTTCTAATTACTTTCCTGCAAAAATGAGTCTTTATTAATCAGGTGGGATTCCTTCCTTGTCTTAAATTTTAGCCTTGACAGCGTCAATAGTGTCTGATGGTTCAACATCAAGAGTGATGGTTTTTCCAGTCAAAGTCTTAACGAAAATTTACATTCCACCTCTCAATCTCAAAACTAAGTGGAGAGTTGATTCCTTTTAAATGTTATAATCTGAAAGTGTTCTTCCATCTTCTAATTACTTTCCTGCAAAAATGAGTCTTTATTAATCAGGTGGGATTCCTTCCTTGTCTTAAATTTTAGCCTTGACAGCGTCAATAGTGTCTGATGGTTCAACATCAAGAGTGATGGTTTTTCCAGTCAAAGTCTTAACGAAAATTTACATTCCACCTCTCAATCTCAAAACTAAGTGGAGAGTTGATTCCTTTTAAATGTTATAATCTGAAAGTGTTCTTCCATCTTCTAATTACTTTCCTGCAAAAATGAGTCTTTATTAATCAGGTGGGATTCCTTCCTTGTCTTAAATTTTAGCCTTGACAGCGTCAATAGTGTCTGATGGTTCAACATCAAGAGTGATGGTTTTTCCAGTCAAAGTCTTAACGAAAATTTACATTCCACCTCTCAATCTCAAAACTAAGTGGAGAGTTGATTCCTTTTAAATGTTATAATCTGAAAGTGTTCTTCCATCTTCTAATTACTTTCCTGCAAAAATGAGTCTTTATTAATCAGGTGGGATTCCTTCCTTGTCTTAAATTTTAGCCTTGACAGCGTCAATAGTGTCTGATGGTTCAACATCAAGAGTGATGGTTTTTCCAGTCAAAGTCTTAACGAAAATTTACATTCCACCTCTCAATCTCAAAACTAAGTGGAGAGTTGATTCCTTTTAAATGTTATAATCTGAAAGTGTTCTTCCATCTTCTAATTACTTTCCTGCAAAAATGAGTCTTTATTAATCAGGTGGGATTCCTTCCTTGTCTTAAATTTTAGCCTTGACAGCGTCAATAGTGTCTGATGGTTCAACATCAAGAGTGATGGTTTTTCCAGTCAAAGTCTTAACGAAAATTTACATTCCACCTCTCAATCTCAAAACTAAGTGGAGAGTTGATTCCTTTTAAATGTTATAATCTGAAAGTGTTCTTCCATCTTCTAATTACTTTCCTGCAAAAATGAGTCTTTATTAATCAGGTGGGATTCCTTCCTTGTCTTAAATTTTAGCCTTGACAGCGTCAATAGTGTCTGATGGTTCAACATCAAGAGTGATGGTTTTTCCAGTCAAAGTCTTAACGAAAATTTACATTCCACCTCTCAATCTCAAAACTAAGTGGAGAGTTGATTCCTTTTAAATGTTATAATCTGAAAGTGTTCTTCCATCTTCTAATTACTTTCCTGCAAAAATGAGTCTTTATTAATCAGGTGGGATTCCTTCCTTGTCTTAAATTTTAGCCTTGACAGCGTCAATAGTGTCTGATGGTTCAACATCAAGAGTGATGGTTTTTCCAGTCAAAGTCTTAACGAAAATTTACATTCCACCTCTCAATCTCAAAACTAAGTGGAGAGTTGATTCCTTTTAAATGTTATAATCTGAAAGTGTTCTTCCATCTTCTAATTACTTTCCTGCAAAAATGAGTCTTTATTAATCAGGTGGGATTCCTTCCTTGTCTTAAATTTTAGCCTTGACAGCGTCAATAGTGTCTGATGGTTCAACATCAAGAGTGATGGTTTTTCCAGTCAAAGTCTTAACGAAAATTTACATTCCACCTCTCAATCTCAAAACTAAGTGGAGAGTTGATTCCTTTTAAATGTTATAATCTGAAAGTGTTCTTCCATCTTCTAATTACTTTCCTGCAAAAATGAGTCTTTATTAATCAGGTGGGATTCCTTCCTTGTCTTAAATTTTAGCCTTGACAGCGTCAATAGTGTCTGATGGTTCAACATCAAGAGTGATAGTCTTTCCAGTTAATGTTTTTACAAATATTTACATTTCTATTTTAAATTAATAATTAAAAAGTATTATTTCAGAAATTAAGTATTATATTTACTCTGATCAATTCTGTCTTAAGAATGTGATTCTTTTATTTCGATAGATTCGATTGGGAATCTACTTTAAAGACAATAATTTCATCCATTTCCGTTCAATTTCAAATCCCTTTTTCACATAGTTATCAACTTTAGCATTCTGCAGAGATGATATTTTCCACAATTATGGTAGAACTCTCGAAATACGTCTTCTCCAATATTTGACTTTTTCTAAATTTGAGAAGGTTTACCATCAATATATATGTAATAGTTTTTATTGAACATTATGTTTTCATTTACCATCCTATTCAAATAATTGTAAATATACTATTTTTAAATAAATCTAACTATTTTCTATTATCATATTTTAGAATGCGATTATTTCGTAATATCATTATATCTTATAATTATAAAAATCTAACAAAATAGTAATAGAAATAATTTATTTTAAGCATTTAAAAATTTCATTTTCTAATAATATAATATTGCTTCTATTTACCAAATTATTAAAAAATTAAACAAAATAATACATAATTTTCTTTCCTATCTTTTCTTAGTTTCAAGTTAAATTACTCTATTGTATTAAGTTTTTTTTAAATTTTTAGTAATCATTTAAAAAGGACACCACCTTGAACAAAAACTAGCATCTAAAATTAAAAAATATATTATATTTCAATAAATTTATTTGGTAATCTTAGAAAAATGTATTTTTTAATTAGAATACAGGTCGAAAAATAAATATAAATAATAATATGCTTCTTTTAACAAAAATAATTGAACCATTTATAAACAACATTGAGATTAGTATTATCTATAGAATAAAAATATATAGATAGATATTACATTAAACGCCTTAAATTTTGAAAACACAAATGTTTAGTTCAAGATAACATAGTTATCATCGGTGAAATATAATAAGAAGATTATTGATATTAGCAAAATAACAATAAATACTAAATTAAAGATTAATTAAATCATAATTTTATTAATATTAAGAAGGAAATATTAAGGGATGAAAAAAATAAAAGATAAATGTTATACTAATTACTTATATTTATTTTAAAATAAATTAACTAATTTTATATGTAAAGTGCAAAAGAGTTCAAGAGCATAACAATAACAGAGACAAAAGGATAATGTGGGTTTGATGTCAGCGGAAATAAAGCATTATTAGTTTGGAATTAGAGATTAGTTGAGTATGATTTAATGGAGTACAAAAAAACCGCGGAAACTGTGCTTGAGTCAAATATGTTGGCTTTAGCGATCCATCCTTTAAATTCGCAAGTTTTTGCAATAGGAGATATGAGAGTAGACATATATGATGATATCTAAATGACAACGCCATCTCTAATCGTCACTTTGACAGGAAAGGTGATTTAGATAAAATACAATAAAAATGGGAAAATAATGGGAATAGCATCTGAAGAAAATTCATTAATATTAAACAGAGATAGCAAAATATCAAGATGTAAACCTGGACATGATGGGATGATATTAAGTTGTGCTTTCGATCCGAAGGATAGATTTGTATGTAGTATTGGTTGTGATGGTTGTTTGATAGTTTATCAATTATCATAAGTACCACAATTATTGTAGAGATACACTATTAGCAAATAAATATCTCCAGATGGATTCTAAAAATTATAATCAGAATTTCATCCTTCAGGTGATTCATTTTGGATAGCTGGAAAGATGAATGCTTAATACATTATCACAGAGGATGAACCTTAAGATTTATAGAATCAATACTAAATTTAGCATTCTAGTGAGATTTGTATTATAAAATGGATACAAGAAAATTGTATAGGATCATGTTCACTTGATGGTGAAATAAAATTATGGAATTTCAAATCTTTTACTGATTTATCATTGCATTGGCAATTTAATATCTAAAGCACCCCATTGTATATGAAAATAATATAAAATATTTGCTATTTATTAGATTGCAATGGAAATCTAATTGAAACAACATTAGATCCTCCAAAAACATAATACGAAAAAATATATTAAGATAAACTCAGTGCAATTTAAGATTTAGTTAATTAGAAATCAAAGATCAAAAATAATTAGAGAATGGAGGAGGAATTGATGGATGAAGAAATAATAGAGAATAAAGATGAGTAGGAGGGTTATAAAAAGGGAAATGAGATAGATAAATTATAAAAGTAAAATATAGATTCAGGGATGTAAGATGTTTTGAGACCGGGAGAAACACAACCATCAAGAGGTAGATAATATTTGTGTTACAATACCATTGGAACAATGGTTTTATGTAAAAATACAAATATGATTGAATTCGAGTTTTTTGATTCAACATTTTATAAAAAATTTAAGATTGGTAATTAATAAAGATATGCAATTGGCACATTGAATTATAGAGGATGTGTATTAGCATCAAAGGGACCAAATGATTTGGATGAATAGGGTTATTTGGTAGGAGATGGAAAATCAATTGTGTTTTTTTAATAATTTATAGGTGATGTAGATGATTTCGAATTCTCATTGCCAGAAGAGGAAGGAGCTGAACTTGTTGCTATTGGAAATGATTGGTTTGCAATTATGAGTGATCATGGAATATGTAGAGTAATTTCATTCTGTGGTTTATAAATATTAGAATTCAATACAAATAGGGCAGTTGTGTCAATGTGTGCTTATGAACATTTGTTGTGCATAGTATTTCATGACACTTCTCCAATGTTGAATTAATAAGTTCTTAAAGGGAGAGTTTATGATATTGATTTGTAGAAATAAATTGAAGAATTTGATATATTCTTAACTCCATTTTCATCACTTTCATGGATTGGATATTCAGATGAAGGATTATTGAGTATTCAAGATTCAAAGGGTGCAATCAAGATATATCAGTAAGGCAGATGGATAGAAGTCTTTCATAATTCAAGAGTTTGGCTTTATGGAATTCAAGATTACAAGCTATGTTTATTAAAAACAGAACAGCCATTAGCTTCAATGAAATAAGAGATGATTCAAGAAAGTTTTGAATAACCATTTGTATGTTCAATTTAGGATGAAAAGTTGATAGCAAATTACAAGTAATTTCTAAACCAATTAATCATTCTGAATCATGAATTATATAGATGGAGCGAATTTGGGAAATACTATTATGCTCGAAATGATGACAAATAAAATGATATTCTTTTGAGATATACATAAAATCTATATGATTCGACCAAAATTGAAGAGACACAAAAGTTGTTGCGAAAATTCCGAGTTGATTTATTTAAATAGATTTTAAATGAATCAAAGGATAAAGCTATTGAATTTTTTAAGTGTCATATTAAAGATGAATATGATATGAATTCAATCATCAGTTTGTTGGAATTGCAAAAAGAAAAATAGACAACAAATAAGGAATTCTAAAAGTTATTGAACCAAATAAAATTGCTATAAAGGGTAACATTTTATAACATATATAGTAATAAATAATAAAGCAATAGTAGAATTTTGGTATAGACAAGAGAGCTTAATCTCCAAAGAGACAAGGATTTGGTTTATAGAAATAAAATGATTAAGTGAACATGAGTTAAATAAAGTCTATTTTGGAACAAAAAGAATAGCATCATCAATAATAACAACACCATATATAATAATTATAGTCATAGAGAGTTGAAAGCCAATAAGATGAAGAGGAATTCAATCCATTTGCAAAATCTGCGAATAAAAAATAAAGTAGCATTTTTGATATGGGAGAGAAGAGGAAACCTACTTAAACATTTGGAATGTAAAATATTAAAAAAAAGAATTGATTATATTTAATTTATTTTTATATATTGATGAGTCGAAATCAATCACCACGGAGATTCTAAAATGTGTTAGATAAATGGCATTATAGCAAATGCTCAGAAATCAAGATTCATTTCTTTGTGAAGAATCTCTATATGGGGAATCAAACAGAGGATCAATTTCTTAATTTTGTGAAAGATAGGGTGTAGAAGGCGGTAAGATGATAATGATGACTAGGGTCCTTGCGAAGTGATTCAAATAACAGATAAGAATTAGAATGAACGGACTATTGATATAGCTATAGGAATGCGATATGACAATGATGCCAAATTGATATATATTGGAAAGAAACATATCAATTTGATATCTAAACATCAAAGTGAAAAGAAGATCACTCCATCGATCAGTGATATATTTTTGATGATGCTAAGGGTAATGAATGACATTCATTATGATTTTAGGAAAAGGGAGAAGCAGATAAATAAGCACTTGAAGAGAAATTGAGATAGCAAAGATTTGGGGAAAAAAAGAGGGATCGATCTAGTAGTTAAGAATCATCAAAATCAGAGAGTCCTGAGAAAAAGAAGAAAGAGAGTTCGATAGTCTTGAATTTACAAGTCATCCCATAATAGAAGACGATTGCTCCTCCGATTGTTGATATCCAACCTGTATAATTAACAAGTAATGAATTGATTGATGTATAAGTTCCAAAGGAAACTATTTATATCTTTGGGATTCCTTTAGAATTCAATTTATAAGAGTGTTTGATGGATATTAAAAATAGATTGAAATTATAATAATTACCAGATGGAACATTTAAAAGTGAATAACAGTAAGATCATATTTTTGAATATTTGGAAGTGCAATTGGAAATGTTGTAAAAGAATGTGTAAATAAAAATTAAGAATGTGCCATGTCTAATATGTTAGAAGAAAAAGAAGACGGATTCCTTTTCAGATATACTCAAACAATATTAATTATTCATCAAAACACAACACCCAATCAATACAAATAAATTATTGAGCATCTTCCAATAATATGGCGACATCATTGGATTATATGAATTACTAGTTAAGTAAGTAACATCCTCTATTTTCTAGTCAAGAAGAAACCTCCAATTCATATTGCATTGTTTATACATCTGATCAATTCATCAGACACTTGAAACCTCCTGGAAAAATTGAGATTCCTGATGAAAAAACAATTTGTGAATATAGAATACCTGATCAAAATGTAGTCTCATTTAAGCGAATTCCCTATAAAAGTACTTTACATGCGTAAATAACAAGAGATTCTAGTAGCTCTAGTAGTAGTAGTTCATCATCATCAGTAATTATTTAGTATAATTAGTAGTCATCACGGAGCAGAAGTGATAGTAACCCTAGGAAAAAAAAATAATACAGTATATATCTATTATTATACATATAATTTTAGATAAAAATAATTATAACAATCGAAAACGATAAAACTATAGGAGATACAATAATTATCATGACAATTGAGATTAGGTTAAATATATTAAATATTGATTTTATTTTAAGATATAATTCATTATCATTCATCATTTCTTTTGTTGTTATTATTGCTATTAAATTTATTATACTTGCATCACTCGTTTTTATAATTCAATATTCAATTTATCCATGAATTACTTTTTCTAATTGATGATATTACTCAATTTATCTTGTGATTCTTTCAACAATTATAATTTTCTATCACAAAAATGTGATCCCTATTCAGTATTTCGCTCAACAAAATATCCTGTTCCATAATCTATCATAATTGATTATGGATTAATCAATCTTCCTCATTATGTTATTTAATTTGTACCTGGTACATAGAGTGATGCAGTAATGGGTACTAATAGATCATTATCTTTAGGAGTTTAATCTAATCTCTTTAAGATGACCTTGCTTTCTTCATATTTAGCATTTGCAATTCTGAATTAAGACAATGATTAACTTAGCTATTAGACTTCCTATTTTATAGAATAATGTCAAACCTCTTCTATTTGCTTTTTGATCTACAACAATTATTGAGGTGTCAATTTATCAAGAGGGATAGCCTTCTGTTCTTCTTGTTATTGACTCATCACAATTTAAATATATAAATTTTAATGTCTGATTCTGAAGAAGAACAAGTGAAACAAGCCCCTATTATTAAGCCTCATTAAAAATAACAAAAGGACTTTTATGCTGAATAATTGTAAGCCAATGAAGAAGCAGATTCATAAGCTCCTTTGTTGGTTGTTGTATAAGGACCAAAAGGGAGTGGAAAGACAACATTAATAAAATCGCTTGTGAAACATTACACAGGATAGAAGATAAAGAAATTAGTTGGTCCAGTAACAGTTCGTTCAAATAAATAACATAGAGTCACATTTATTGAGTGTCCTAGTGATATCAATGCAATGAGTGATTTAAGTAAGGTTGCTGATTTAGCATTGATATTAATTGATGCAAGTATAGGATTTGAGATGGAAACATTTGAGTACTTAAGTTTGTTGAATAATCATGGTTTTCCAAATGTTATGGGTGTTTTGACTCATATTGATTTCTTTAAAGACAATAAATAACTAAGAAAAACAAGAAAGAAGTATAAAAAGAGATTTGAATATGAAACTGGTGGCAATTATAAATTGTTCTATTTGTAAGCTTTAAAGAATGAATACTATTTGAAATAAGACATTCATAATTTGGCAAGGTTTATATCTATCATTAAGATTGCTCCAGTTAGATGGAAAACAGAACATCCATTTATATTGGCAGATCGTTATGAATAGGGTAAAGATAATACTACAACCTTTTATGGATATGTAAGAGGATGTACTTATCGATTAAATGACAGAATTCATTTTGTAGGTTAAGGAGATTACTATATCGATAGTTTTGAAGAAGTCCTAGATCCAGTTGAGATCATAACAACTTAAAAGAAGCATCGATCTTTGAAAGATACTGAAAAGTTGGTTTATGCTCCTATGTCCAGTGTCGGTGCTTTAACTATTGATGCTACAGCAGGATACATAACAATACCATAACCAATATTCACAGAAAAAAACAAATTTGTTAATAATGAAGAGTAGGATGATGAGGAAATTGAAGAACAGGAATAAGAATAGGAATTACCTGAAGGAGTCAGGATGGTCAGAGAATTGCAACAATTAACAGAAGGAATTGATAAATAACTAGAGGAAGAAGAAGACGCATAATTATTGGAGGGATTTGAATTGGAAGAAGATTAACCCATCAAGAAGAAAAATAATTAATAATAGATTTAATAACAAAGAGAATTAGTTAGATTAAAGAATAGAGTTAATATAAAAATTGAAAATGGAACTGTCATGCCTATTTCAGATACTCTACTAGCTACTGATTTACATGAATTAATATATTAGAATAAGAATGGTATTAATGAATTTGATAGTGTAAGATACATACCTAAAGTTTCAGATAGAGATTCATATAAAGAAATTAAGGAATTATTTGTGACTGGATTTTATGGACAGAATGATGTTGTGGATTTGGAAAATTTAGAAAAATAGATTGAAGTGGAAGAATAAGAGTAAGAAGAATAAGAATAAGAATAAGAAAAGAAAGATAATAATTAAAAAGATGATAGTTAAAATTAAAAAGATAATTAATAATAAAGATAATAACTTGTTAATGAATTAACTAGTTCAAATCTTGGATTGTATAAAAAAGGCACTTATGTCAAAATAGTTATTAAAGATTTCTCTTCTTCTATTAAAGACGATTATCCTATGATTCTTGCTAGATCTGAAGTTGGAGAAGACAATTTAGGATTTATCAAGGTATATCTTTACATATATTCTAGATTCGAATTAAAAAGCATAGATGGCATAGCAACATCTTGAAGTCTAATGATCCTATTATCATCTCTCTTGGATGGAGGAGATTTTAAACCATCCCTATATATTGTGTGCAAGATCCTAATGATAGATTACGTTTTATCAAGTACACTCCAGAATATGAATATTGTTATGCTATTTTTTATGGCAATTTTGCACCTTAGGGAACAGGGCTTGTTTGTACATAGTCATTAAGTAATAAATTGGTATTAAAATAAATATATCAATTATGTAGTCAAAATTTAGAATCGCTGCCACTGGAATAGTTTTAGAGATGAATCATTAATTTGATGTAATGAAAAAGTTAAAGTTGGTTGGAGAACCTTTTAAAGTCATTAAAAATACTGCATTTATTAAAGGAATGTTTAATTCATCTCTCGAAGTAGCCAAATTCTAAGGTGGTCTAATTAAAACTGTGTCTGGTTTACGAGGACACATAAAAAAACCAAGCAAATTAGGTCCTGATGGTAGTTTCAGGGCTACATTTGAAGACAAAATTTAAATGAGTGATTTAGTTTTCTGCAGGACTTGGGTGAGAATGCATATAGAGAGATTCTATAGACTGATCACAAGCAATGTGAAATTAATGAAGACCATGTGGGAATTAAGGTAGGAGAAATAAATTCCTTTAGAATTCAAACCAGAATCTACTTATCAAGATTAGGAAAGAGTACCGGTAAAATTTGCTCCTTTGAGAATACCAAATAATTTATAATAGAATCTGCCATTTGAAAGTAAGGAGAAGGTATTAAATTAAAAAATAGTTTTAGGTTAAATCTTTATCCTTTAGGGAGAGATTACGATAATAAGTAGAAAAGAATTTACCTGTTAAAAGCAATATGACTGATAAGGAGAAGGAAGTTTATTCATTGATTTAGCGATTAAATACAATTAAGAATGAGAAGGAGAAGAAGAGAGAATAAAAAGACATAAACAAGCAGAAGATCAAGGAAGCTTAGTTTAAAGGACAGAAATAGCATTTAGAAGAGGGAAAGAGGAAGTATAAATAATAAAAATAGAAGGATAAATTCATAAAATAAGTTAAGAAATAATAATAATAGTAATGAATTATGTGTATATTAAATATATAATTAAATGAAGTATGGTTCTCCAAAAGTTTCATCAAATACAATCGATGTATTGGATGAAACGTTGTCTCCTCGCAAATCTATTAGACCATATGTAAGAGAGAAAAGGAGTATTAGTAGTAAAGTAAAGGATTTTACTTATGACAATTAATTGTTTGATAAGGTTGATAATAAGATTAGAGCATACCTGCAGAAGAATCAGGTAAATTACGAAAAGACTCTCATTAAATTATATAAACTGGACTCGCTTAAAAGTGATAAAGCAAAAAGATTGTTAGGAGAGCTAAATCAAACGAAAAGGAAATAATAATTCAGCGCTGTTCGTCAAACAAAATCAATGTAGAATTCTCATCCATCTCTATAGAGAGAAAGAAATAATAGTTTACCATCTTCAAAGCAAATGCAAATGGATCTTAAATAAATATAATAGGAATTAAAAAAAATCAATCCTGATATTGAACATAAGGTATTAATGAATATCTCAGTCTTTAAATTTAATCAATCAAATTGTGCTCGTCTAGAATAAGATGAGTGGGAAAGAGTTGCTCTTTAGTATCCATATAAAATTAGACCTAAGATGACCAATTTCGAGTAAGAATTAGATCGATTAAACAGTTATTATTCAAGAAACGAAAACTGTTTGAATCAACTCATGCATATTTAAAAAGATCTTCTGCAATATAAATTGCTTTAATAATGATATAT
This sequence comes from Paramecium pentaurelia, assembly GCA_905183005.1. Lineage (NCBI taxonomy): Eukaryota > Ciliophora > Oligohymenophorea > Peniculida > Parameciidae > Paramecium > Paramecium pentaurelia. The sequence goes on from CAJJDO010000087.1 coordinate 421,046, forward strand.
ATCTATATAATTTATATATACTCAGAAATGATCTGGAAAAAGACACAATATTAAATCTCTAGTTTATGGAAATTGTTGAAGAATATAAATAATTTTTTTTTTTAATTCTTCCATATCTTATACTCGTTCACTTAGATATTTATATTCAGGAGATTATTAATTAGTAATCATTGTTTCAATGATATTAGATAATTTCTCTTAATTATTTGGCCAAGTATCACATAACTAGTTAGTTTAAATTCTCAAATTACTTTCTTAATATAAGTATATAATGCTTTCTCATATGTTTTAATATCTCCATCAGACCAAAATATTTTTAATTGTTCTTCTAATTTTGATATTTATTGAATATCATTGATTGCATCTTCAATAGTAGTCTTTTAAATTAATCTCTTATATATCTAAGCATCATTATAAGGAGGAGTTTAGTATTAATTAAAATTAAATTTTTTTAAATTTTTGATATCCTAATTTTGATTGCTAATGAATATAAATAATTAATACTTCACATCAATTTATTTAGTTTTGATCCATTGTCTTAATTATTTATGATAAGTGTAAACACAATAATCCTTAAATAGAAATTCAACTAATGGATATCCTTCAGTATCAATTTTAAGATTTGCTTTTATTAATGGATCAATGCTTTATTTACCTTTCTTTTCATCTTCATTTAATAATTATTTTTTATCCATCCATTCATAAACATGTTACATTAGTATTTTGATATCTCCTTCATAAGAAATAGTTTTAGAATTTAAATTGATTACTTTAAATTCTCCAGTATTTTGAAGACATAAGATATGATTTTTGGGACTAAGAACAATCTAACTTAAGAATGGCAAGATAAATGGGGATTCTTATCTAATACCTTTATGATTCTCAATATAAAGTAAAGCTTAATCAGTGTAAATGATTATGAGTTCATCATTATATTGAATAGTCTTTACTTAACCTTCTACATAATCAATCCATTTTGGTGTATTATTTTCAATACATCTTATTAAAGTTCCATAGACAGCCTAATTGAATATCCTTTACTATTATTTTTGAACTTCCATTAAGAGTGTTTTGTTATTCATTTAAAAAGAATAGCTTTTAGGTAATACTTCATATTATTATATAACCAATAATGGTTATTGCTATTCAACCTTTTTTATAACAGGTTCAGAAGAATTCACATCTAAAGGAATTAATTTTTTTTTGCCATCTACAATAACCTACTTAAATTATGTTTATGTTTGTTTAGGAATTTCTCTTTATTATATTGTACTATCAGGTATTTGATTTTTTAATTCATCTTATACATCAATTTTTTCTATCTACATATCTGTAAATTTTTCATTATTAATTTTTGGTTAATAAAATCGAATTTATTTAATAGTATTTTTAAGATCACCATATAAACTTTTAATTGCTTACTATTTCTCATTTTCACTTAATACTTAACCCAAACTCAATTAAAAATCTATAACAATTATATATTTTTTAGAAGTTGTAGCCATTAAAACTGTTCCTTATTGATTCCATGTAATATCTTCTATTAATTCTCCAGCTTTTTTATGACCCTTAACCAAAAGAAATGGTTATTCATCAATTTAATTCTCATTTATTTACCATAAACTTATATTACCATCATTGTCACCAATAGCAAATACACTAAAATATTCATTAGAATTAGAATTCTTAAATAACATTGGTGAAAATCGAACAACATTTATTGATGAGAATGGACCAACAATTGTTCTAACAACCTAAAAATTCTAATTTCTATCTAAGATTGCTACTGTTGGTATTGTCTAAGTATTATAAAATCATTACTTTATCATCTAAATTTGGTACTGCCAAATATCTACAATCTACACTCCAATCCAGTTTCCTGTCTTCTCTTTTTGTTGTACATTATTTTCCTTGTATTTGGAGGGAAATTGTGATTTCTTGTTTCCAATTATCAATTTTATAAAAATTAACCTTATATATATAATATTTGAATACTGTGTTATCAAATTTCAAGGAAACTATATATTTGTCAAAGGGATCCCAACATATACCTACTGTTTTTTAACCACAATCTATTTTATGTTGTATACCATCTTATTTGATATGATAAATAAAGATATTTCCATCTAATGACGCAGTGGCTATTCTTTAATCATCAGGAGACCAACATAATGCAGTTATCTCCAATTTATGTCCTTAATAGGTTCGATATATAGACAAATTGCCGCCATTGAATTACCAAATAATTAATTTATCATTGCTTGTTGCTAAATATAGTCCAGATGGAGACCATGCTAATTGAGAAATCATTCTCTTTTCCATTTTACCAATTTATATAGGATGCAAATTAAATTATGCATCCACTTCATTTAATAGTAGCCAATCTTCTTCTTCACCACTTCCTAATGCTAATATATTCTTTTTTGATAAACTCAACGATTTCAATCCAGTCGTAGCTTCAATTATGCTAGTGTATTTGATTCTTACAGACATATTATTATTTATAATAAATCAATTGATAATTTGTTTCTAATTCTTTTTCATCAATTACTATACAACTGAAGAATGGAAGAATCGATCAGCAAACGAATTCATCACTTATGGTGATTATTATTGTTTATTGAAGTGAGGTTAATAACCTTCAAAACTTTTCATCTCTATATTTCGAGGACTGATTATTGATTAATTCTCCATCCAATTCTATGGCAACGAGAATTGAGTCTTATGAGTAGTTTCACGAACTAAAGATTGAGTTTCTACAGGAAATGGTCCACTATTTAATATATATATTTATTAAATACAGAGGTTTAGGTATAATTGGATCTTGTTTCTCATATTTCTGAGTTACAAAATTACGAGAATAATTAGTCTCAGCAATAAATGGTAATTTTTTATCACTTTATACATAAAATGGTCCAATTATACCATGATATTACTTTTTCCAATCTCTAAAATTAGCTGTGTATGATGATAAACATGACATTGTATTTTAATTAGGTAGATGATCAGGTTTAAAATTATCTGACTTCTCAAATCTTTGAGGGACAAAATGTTACTTAAATATAATTGAAGATTTTGTACATTATATGTACTTGAATTCTACATAAATGCTGCTGATTATTTTGCTCTCTCATATATCCATCGGTTAATGTATGTAGAATCTTTCATAAATTTATCATTGTAATCATCAGTGTATTATGTACTGTATTTACCTTTACATCCAAGTTTCTTATTTTTTAAGGATTTGATTTCCATCTCCTACAAATACAACACTTATTATATCATATTTAATACTTAATAAATCAGAAAAGTAATCTTAATTCTATACTATAACATCTTCTATACTTTAATCACCAACTTAGAGATCTCTCCAAAGTTAATGATCAGGAGGGAATATTTCTTAGATATTCATGATAAGATCACCCAAATTAGTTTTAGATGATTGTTCTGATATCACTTACTCTTTCTTTTATAGAGATGGTAATGTTATCGGTTTCTTCTCTTCAATCATTATCTTATCTCCTGTACGTTATTATTCTGTCTCTATTTTCTAGGATTAATAATATAGTTTCTGAATGTCTGGACTTACATGTGAAGATAATAATTGATTCTTCAATTTTACAACTCTTCTCTTTTTAGGTTTCAATTCATTTGTACCATTGCTCTTATTACTTTATTCAGTGAACTCTGATCGGGATAATTTTTATTTATCACTTACTCTTTAGAAATCATTTGATGTTAAGATCTTTTGGATTTTATCATCAATAATCATCTAATTTAATTTATATATATGTATTTACAATTATACAATACTATATTTATAGAATAATAAAATATAATATATAATTATATACAATACTTTTTTATTCATTAATTAAGTATATATCTAAAGATTCATTGTTTTGATATAATAATCAATCAATATATAATAATAATGTCAAAATAAATATAATTATTGTATTATTTAATTCTCTAATTTTGCAGATGACAGATTTAAGAAAGCGATCTCTTTCATTGTAAAACAATGATATACTTTGTGCTGATTTTTATTCAAAATCTGAATGTTCTCCTGATAAACTCAAAAGAAAATCACAAAGATCATAATAAGCAATCATTATAACTTCACCTGTAAGTATTCTGTTTGTATTTAAGACAAAAATAGTAGAAAAGAATAATTCTAATTTATTTGAAATTTATATAGATGGAAACTAGACAGTCAAAGAAGGATGGTTGTATTAGAGTAAAAAAGTTTATATTGAACTTACAAGATAATCAATAATTGAATATAATGATGAATAAAAAACATAATTGATTAAAATTGTGTCTTTAAAAGAGTTTGAATACAATATCTAATAAGATAAATAGATCATTAAATTATAGTTTCCTCATTTACATTAAATAATTACATACTAAGCTAAAGATGCTGTTGAAGCTAAGATGTGGGTTGGATGTTTAAATATTGTATTAGATAAACACAGAAATCATCCAAAAAATAAATTATAATTATAAGAAGTACCAAGATATTTTGGAGTTAATGTGATTTCAGAAGAGTATTTTTTGAAAATTGTAGAATCTGGAGATCTTCTTCTTTTTGAAACCAATAATACAGGAGCCAAATTATAAAGAGTATTTACAAATACTAAATATGATCATGTGGCAATTGCTATTAAAATGGCTAATAAATATCTATTTGTATTTGATGCCAATGCAGATACAGGAGTTACATTTATGGAATGGTCATAATTTATTGAAATTAATGATCTTTATGAAAAGTAATCGAAAGTTTACAAATTTTAGACTAGCAATCAGAAAACTTATGAATGTTGATAGAATAGAAATTGAAAAGAAAATGATTGAATTTTTACAATAAGTTCATGGAAAGAAATATGAAGTTACTTTCAGTAAACTCTTTAGATAAAAGAGTTTAAGTCCATCTAAATCTAATGAAAGTTTTTTTTGTTCAGAATTAGTAGCTAAAGCATTTAAATATTGTGGATTGTTAGAATCAGATAAAGCAAGCAGTTCATTCTTACCTGTTTAATTTACTAAACAACTTAAATTAACTAATCAAATATAGATTACTGATGACATTGTTGTAATACTCAAAAAACATTTAACTAAATGAACTAAGTTTTTCATTTCTTTTTTTTTGATTATTATCATACATATTATATATATATTCATTCAATAAATCTCTGCTTGATTTCCTTATTTTTTGGAGGTGTTTAATAATCTAAATGATTAAAAATATATTATACGGTTTTGAATAAAAGTTTTTAGTATTTGATTATTATTATTAATTATTTGTACTACCAATTTAATATGACTGTTAAATGTCCTATTATTATCGTTATGTATTTTATTATTCATCCGTTTATAATCTTATTTATCTCTTTTTACTTGTGCCTTATAATGATGAAGCATATGAAGGTATGTAACCACAATCTAAATCTTCTTCTAGATTATTTGTAACTTAATTAAAGTTGAAATTTGGTTTAGTTTGATGATTTAGTAAATTTTAATTATTCTCTTACTTACCAAATATCTTATTTGCTTTTGCTGGAGTCTACTAAGGACTAATTAAGTATTTAGTATCATCTTTCAATTCCAGCTCTTTTGGCAAATATTTGAATGGTTAAGATAACCAATTAGATTGCAGAATCTCAACTGCAGTTATTCTTTAGTGTGGATCTTCTTCAAGCATACTTTTAATTAGATTTAATGGTTGCATAGGTATTAGTTTTTAATGTTAATTCAAATTGAGATTTTAAATTTGATAAAGTTAATCTATTTCTGTAGTACCAGGTATTAAAGGATTCAATAAATATAATTCTGCAAGAATGCAACCCAAAGCCCAAATATCTACTTCTTGATTGTATTATTCTTACTTGATTTATTCCGGAGACTAAATCAATGATAATTATATCTTACCCGATACCATCTAGTCGAAACATAATCAGTGTGTTATTCATTTTAATATGTAACTTATCCAAAATCTATTAATTTGACTATTCCATTATCTTAAATCATAATATTTTCTGGTTTTAAATCCCTATTATTAATTAATTGTCATACCTATGTAAATATCCTTGACTATGCAAATAATTTAAGGCACTTGCAATTTAATACACAATACTTTGAATCTGCTATTCACAAAGAGTTCTATTCTTTTCCTTAACAGATTTATAATATTATAAAAGGTTTCTTTCTGAATAATCAAGTACAATAGCTATTGTTTTATTTTATTTGATGACATCTCTCAATTTTATAATATTTGGATGATTAAGTTTTTTAAGAATTTGGATTTCCTTAATTTTTGATTCATCTTTAATCGAATTGTCTCTATAAGATTTAATGGCTACAAATTCATGAGTTCTTTCATCAAGTGCTTTTGTAACACTGCCAAAAACACCATCTCCTAGTTTTTAGATTATTTTATACATTTTTAATAATTAAATAGTAAGTAAATAAATTTATATAATTTAAATATTATATCTATTATATTTGATATATAAACTAAATTAGATATTATTAACTATTATAAATAGAATAATTTTTTAAGAAAAATATAAATAGTAACAATAAACATTGTTATTATTACTATAATTTAGCTCTATCCTATTAAAATATATTATTCAAGGTTTCTTGTTTTTGTAAAACGATTTAATTGTTTGAATGTTAGGAAATTCATTTAAGGACTATTCATCCTCTTCCTTCATTTATTAAACTGTCGATATCTTATTAATACTTCTCCATAATTAATCAGTTATTTACCCTTTTTATTATTATTTACTTGTCCAAAATTCATTTGCATATTCTTTAAATCCATCATTCATATCATTATAAGGTTTTAATTTACAATCTTATGTACACCAATCAAAACAGTAAGGTCCTAATTTAATTAATATTTACTAGATTTATTAAATCCTTCTTTACATAATTCTTTCATCTTTGTATAATTAGGTTATTCATCAAATCTTAATCCTTTTGAATGATCATAAATTTGTTTTAATACTGTAGGAATATTAATTTCTAATTAACCTATGGCCAATTTCTATTTTGCCTCTAATATTTTTAAAAACTTCTCTTATCTAGTTTAACAAGACAAATTTTGCCATGGTAGCTATCCATTATATAAATACATAAGAACATAACACATTGCTTCTAAATCATCTCTTCTACTCTATTCTGAACCTAAATGTGAATTTATGCTTGTATATCTTGCAGTTCCTACCATTCCCTTATTCTCTGCTTTAGGAATATGCATTCCTAATTTTTACTTTAAAAATACCTTATGCATCCATATATGGTTTTGCTAATCCAAAATCTATTAAATAAACATTATGGTGATCTCCACAACTACCTACTAAGAAATTCTCAGGTTTGATGTCTCTATGTATAAATTTTCTTTCTTGAACTGATTCTATTGCACTAATTATACAATAAGCCAATCTAATTATACAAGTTTCTGAGAACTTCTCATGCAGTTACTTTTTACGCAACTCTTCCAAATTCCCTTCAAATTTAATACACATATACCTGAACCATAATATGGCATCATAATTAATTTGTATTCTTGCTATTAAACTAATTAATAAGGTTCAGGAATATATTGTATTCCTTTCAATTATACTAATGTATTATATTCTTTAACTAATAATGATTATTGATTTTATTGTAGTGTGTCTTTAAATTCTACTTTACAAGCATGTAAAGTTTTTGTGATTGTGTTATAAATTTTATAAATTTCACCGAAACTGCCTTATCCAGCTTTTTCAACTAATATAAATTCTGCTGGTAACTCAATTTCAGGACTAATAACCTTTTTAAATGGGTACTCACTTTACAATCTTATAATTGGTAAAGTTGTTTACATTATTTTAAATAATATTAAAATATAGGGTCATAATTATAAATAAATTTAAATTTTAAATTTCTAAATTACCTACATAGATTATTAGATGACAACAATTATAAATAATAATTAATGAACAATTAATTACTAAGTTCAATGAAGAAATATTATTAAATTTTAATCAATGAAAATTTGATACTATTTGATTAAATTTTAATTCAGTACTAATAATATAAAATAGATAATATCATTCTAGTATATGATATTATCTTTTTTAAGTTATTAGTACTGAATTAATACAATTATCAACAAAGTTATTTTAATTTTTTCTCATATAATATGAATTATTATAGATTAATAATTAATTTTATATATTATGATTTTATTATATTAATAATTTAACATAATGAATTTAAAAACTAGTAGAGATTGTTGTGTTTAAACTGAATTGGATTTAATGGAAATAGAATTGTTTGAGAATATTTATCCAAAAATGATTTCCTAGAATTTATTATCTGGAAGTATAAACTCAAAAAATTAATATTAAAAAATTGATCAGAGGAATAATTTTAATTCTTTTTAATTAAGAAAGGTTGATACTATAGAATAAAATTTGAATAAATAAAGAGAAAAGAAATAGATTTATAATAATAATAAATAAATTTATAATTAGTATGATTCAAAATTTATTAGAAAAAAGCAACTCATACCTAAATCATTCCATATTGAAACACTTAATAATATTGCAACACCTTAATAAATCATTTTACCATAAAAATAGTAATTCCCTCTTCTTCATGGATTAAAGAGAAAGTTGAATTATCCAACAATTAGTAATAGATTAAAAACATGTCCTGATGATAACAAATTTAGTGATAGGATTTTATACAAAAATATAATACCAGAGAAAATTAAACATTTTGATGGAATTAAAACTTTAAAGTGATTTAATTATATTTTAATATGAATATATTCATTCTAAAGTTTAGATTGATTCGATACTATCTCTAGATGACACTTGATTATAATAAATATAATTTACATTCATTAGAAATAAGATTTGATAGTATAGATGATGTTTTTTCTTATTATTTTAATATTTAATTAAATGCATCTAAAGTATTTTTTACTTAATTAGCAATTTTTAAAATTGATTAAATTTTACTTTAATTAACTTAAACAAACTTTTTATTTGTAAATGTTCTTTCTTGATCTATAGTTAATTTGTATGGATCAGTAGTAGTATGAAATGTTTTTGTTTACTCTAAAAATGTTTTGATTTTGTTAAATTTTGGATCTGCACTTTTATTATTGGATTATGAAGTATTTGCAACGTTTCCTTAACTACCAGAACGAAGAAGGAGACTACTTTATCCATTTATTGATTATTAAAGCATTTTAAATATATGTTATGAGGCATAACATAATTCTGGGGAATCTCTTGGCTCATTTAATTTATTTTCATAACTCTTATTGATTAGAGTTTGTAATAAGGCTTATTGAGAATGTATACTTTTGTCACTCAATTTGATTCGGACATCTAAATCTCCTAAGTAGAGACACTGATAATACTTGAGTCTCTATAAGTTTTAGAACCATTAATATTTCTTTGGGCAAGATAGTTTTTAAATATATCATTTTATGTTTTGTTTATTCTTGGAACCATTTATTTGTTGTTGTCTTTAGTTTTAATGGATTATAATTTTTAGATTTGACTTTTATGCATGAGTAGATCTTTAACACTGATTTGGAATTGGCTTTTAGAATGATCACTATAGAATTTGGAAACATCAGTTTTATTCTTTGGAATGGGATACTTACTTTAATTATCACTAATTTGATTTCCTATCTTATCATACCTATAGTATGTACTTTTCTTTTAATTTTCTAACTAAGCATTCTAAAGCTTTACTGGCTATATCTATCTATATCAGTCTTATAGTTTGATAATATTTTGGAGATCCTGTCCTATTTGACTATTGATCTATTTGTTAATATTTAATTTTGCATAATAAATTTAATATATATATATTTGATTCATTAACTATTAACTAGAGATTTTTTATTTTATTTCTATTTATATACTTCCATATTATCTAATTCCACTTGAGTCATATCGAATGGCAGTGTAGCAGATAAAATAGCAAGAACAATCATAGAACTAGCATATAAATAAAAAGGAGAATAGGGATTATCAGAATATAATTAATCTATTATTATTTAATTACTATACATAGGATAAATAAAATAAGGTGATATGACACCCATAAATTTACCAACTGTCTGAGTCATTCCTACTCCCATTGAACGACATTAAGTTGTATAATTTTCATTCATTATTACCATTTCTGCTGTAAACATCACTTTAAGTAAAAAAGAAATTAATGTTAATCCATAAACAAGAAAAGAATCTTCAAAAATAATTAATATAACACTTGTTACAAATATCATTACTGATAAAAGTAATACTAATTTAGATCGACCTCCTGCTTTTTTACTATCAATTACAAAATATACAACTATCCCAGCCATTAATTCAGCAAGCATCATATACATTTAAGCCATAAATCCCTTCTGAGAATCTCCTAACCAAAAAGACATTAAATAATATAATGTTGTTTCAATAATTGAAGTCAACATAAAAACAATCCAAATTCTTATAGTAAAATTAATATATTATCTTGAAAATAAATACTTTACAGTCTTAATAGGTTCTTATTCTTAATTTATTTATTATTATAATATCCCCTATTTTTATTCATCTGTTAATTAATATGATGTTCCATTATTTACCTTACCTATATATTCTAATTCCAAGAAACTTTAATCGTAATTCTATTTTGTAAAGTAATATCGAGGAGACTCTCATAAATATACTAGTGAACATATAAAACATAATAAAAGTGGAATACTATTAAAAATTAATAACATTCTCCAATGACCTGATTTGTAATCTTCTAAAAATATCATCTACAATCCTGTACAATATATCTTTCCAACAATAAAAACAGTTGCAACAATTGTCATTACTTAACCTCTGATTTTAGCTGGCACAATTTCACTTATGACAACATGTCCCAAAGGAATAGTTGTACCAAAGATTACACCAAAGAAAAATCTTAAAATGAGAATTTCTTCAAAACTTTATGCAAAACTATGCCATAAAAGTAATAGAAATGCTAATAGACTAGAATAGAGTAAGGTTTTTGCTCTACCAATTTGATCAGCATAGAATGCACAAAATAAGGTACCACTAACAATTCCTATAAAATATGAACTTGTCATCAATGAAATATCAAGATCATTTAAANATACATAGGATAAATAAAATAAGGTGATATGACACCCATAAATTTACCAACTGTCTGAGTCATTCCTACTCCCATTGAACGACATTAAGTTGTATAATTTTCATTCATTATTACCATTTCTGCTGTAAACATCACTTTAAGTAAAAAAGAAATTAATGTTAATCCATAAACAAGAAAAGAATCTTCAAAAATAATTAATATAACACTTGTTACAAATATCATTACTGATAAAAGTAATACTAATTTAGATCGACCTCCTGCTTTTTTACTATCAATTACAAAATATACAACTATCCCAGCCATTAATTCAGCAAGCATCATATACATTTAAGCCATAAATCCCTTCTGAGAATCTCCTAACCAAAAAGACATTAAATAATATAATGTTGTTTCAATAATTGAAGTCAACATAAAAACAATCCAAATTCTTATAGTAAAATTAATATATTATCTTGAAAATAAATACTTTACAGTCTTAATAGGTTCTTATTCTTAATTTATTTATTATTATAATATCCCCTATTTTTATTCATCTGTTAATTAATATGATGTTCCATTATTTACCTTACCTATATATTCTAATTCCAAGAAACTTTAATCGTAATTCTATTTTGTAAAGTAATATCGAGGAGACTCTCATAAATATACTAGTGAACATATAAAACATAATAAAAGTGGAATACTATTAAAAATTAATAACATTCTCCAATGACCTGATTTGTAATCTTCTAAAAATATCATCTACAATCCTGTACAATATATCTTTCCAACAATAAAAACAGTTGCAACAATTGTCATTACTTAACCTCTGATTTTAGCTGGCACAATTTCACTTATGACAACATGTCCCAAAGGAATAGTTGTACCAAAGATTACACCAAAGAAAAATCTTAAAATGAGAATTTCTTCAAAACTTTATGCAAAACTATGCCATAAAAGTAATAGAAATGCTAATAGACTAGAATAGAGTAAGGTTTTTGCTCTACCAATTTGATCAGCATAGAATGCACAAAATAAGGTACCACTAACAATTCCTATAAAATATGAACTTGTCATCAATGAAATATCAAGATCATTTAAATTCCATTATGTTTTTAATATTGACTGCAGAGTACCAATCAAGGTTTTCTCAATTCCATCTGCAAAATCTATCATAGAGATTATCAAAGAACAATATATTAAAATCTACCCATTTTAACACTATTCTCTATAACATGATCAAGCGTATTCATTAAAATAATTAATTTTATATGTTGAATCAATACAATACACCTCCAAGAATACCTAAACCTTCCCCTGTTCCTTAAAATTAAGAATAATACTTGCATGTTGTACTTCATGAAAGATAAATTCAATAATAATAGCGATATTATACTCCTCCATTAATCAAACCTCCTTCATTATAAACTATTTCCACTTAACTTAATTCTCCCATATCCAATTAACCAAAACAGCAACAATATAGTGTCATATAATAAGTCAATCAAAATGATATGTAAAACCAATATCATCAAATCATGCAATATTACAAAGAGTTAGAAATGAATATGCAATAATAAAAATAAGAAAATTATCTGAAATATAATGAAATTCTATAAAAAATTGATAACATCTAATAAATTATGGTTTATAATATTAATTAATTGAATATTAATCAAAGAAATGAATATCAATAATTGTTACATGAATTATAATAATAAAGATTAGAAAACTAGAAAAGATATGAATTATTGATCCAAAATATCGAATAATAAAAAGATTAGAATCATTATATGAATTAATAGTAATAAAAAGAAATATTAATCCAATAATAACATTAAATAGTTGAGCAATAAAAACCAAATTTATCAAACTAATATAATAATATAATTAAACCTCCTTAACCTATTTATTAAAATCGCGCTTCAAAAACTATCTATTAAGAACAAAAATTAATTCCAATAGAATAACACCAATAAAATTAACTCAACTACTCTCAAATTCACAACAGATCTAGTAAGTAGTCTTCTCCTCAAGTTTATATGTCAAAAAGAAATTAATCCTAAGATAATAATACTTTTGGAATTAATTCTGGCCAGCTTAATCCATTTATTTAATAATCTCCATCATAAATCAATCCTCCAGAATAATATTAATCTCCCTCTAATAAATAAATCATTAATAATTAAATGTCAAATCAAATTATTTTATAAACCAAATCTCCAAGGCAATAAATATCCCCTTGTATTTGTATGAATAGTCCAAACAATATTAGCAGAGATAATTCAATTTCACATTAAAAAAAATAAATATTTGAAAAGCCAATTTTTGAATAAGTTAATAATCAATCAACATTAAATTATAATCCAAAAATAAATAATCAAGAAAATCCAGTAATATAATAATATTAAGTACAATAACCATTTAATTCTAATGAAAGCATAATTATTGACGAATCTAATAATTCATCGGAATTATTATAATAATTAAAATTAGAATATGGAATTAATAGCTTGCCTTAAAATACTTCTTTGTAGCCAATTTCTAATTAATTATAATTAATTTATTGTTTGTAGTGTGATCAATACATATCCATTTAATAGTCTGATTAACACCTTTAAGTTTGTAATTCTTAAAGACCTTAAAAAAGATAAAATGATAACTATTTAGATAAATACATTATATAAATGGGGGATAATTTCATAATTGAAACATTTGAAGCCAAATACATAAGAATATGCAAAGAAATCATGATAATTAAATAAATGATGCAATTGGCTTAATTACAAAAGTGGACAACATATGAATATTTATAATTGCGAGAGCTTTGTTAAATAGCAAATATAATACTGGATAGATTGTTGTAAAATCCAGACTCTTCTTCAATAATAAAATATTATCAACATATTCAATAAATTTTTAATGTTGTTTATATGGCACCATAAATCTTTTATAAACAATAAGCAAAATTATTGTAAAAATGCTTAGATCGTATAAAAGAATTATAATAGCTTTTTAAAAAATGACTAAATGTTTTTATCATTATATTCTTATTTAATATTTTTATTACTTCTATTTATAGTATATTAACTCATAAGTTAAATCCAAGATCAGAAATTCAAAATATTTAATATGATCAGACATTTTTTATTAGAAAATTTGATAACTCTATGCATTTATATATATATAAATTTTGAGATCAATATTAATTTTTATTAGAGTCTGAATCTGAAATTACATAAATACAAGTATGTTGTCAGCTATTTTGTATTGATTATCGAATTATTTTATTTAAAAAAACCGTATTTTTAATAAATAATAAGTAAAAAGGTTTTTCTTATAAATTTATTTATGAAACACAATAAATTTGTGTATTTATTCTTAAGAAATAGAATAAAATCATTTTTTAGAATTGCCTTATAAAAATGAAATTAGTCTTTGAATTTTTATTCAAAATACTTTTTATAAATTTAATTGCAAATTAACCGTATGAACAATAAACTGAATAAATACTAAAATAACTAGATTATAAATTCAAAGTTAAAATAATTATGTCATAAAATTCTAACTCATCCACATCATAACGTAAACCATGGACACCTGATGAAGACAGGTTGCTGGCTGAACTTAAAAAAAACAAAGACTATGATTGGATTGAAGTTGCAAGGAGAATTGAGGGTCGTAATCCATCTTAATGTTCTTAAAGATGGAAGCGTATCAAAGGATTCAAACTACGAAGAACATGGACAACAGAAGAAGATGAGAAATTGTTAGAATTAATAAATGTTCACAATTTTAATTGGTGTTTAATAAGTACTTTTTTTAAAAACAGATCTGGAAAACAGGTTAGAGAACATTATCTTAATCAATTGGATCCATAAATTAACACTTCCCCTTGGAGTATTGAAGAGGATAAAAAGATTGTTGAACTTTATCAATCAATAGGAGGAAAGTGGAGTGTAATTACTAAATAACTTAACTCAAGATCAGAGAATAGTGTTAAAAATCGTTTCTATTCATGTCTTAGACACAAATATCTAAACATTAAAAATCCATATTATATTGTGCCTGAGAAAAAATAAAAGTTGAATGAAGAAGATAGCTATTAGAATTAAAATTTTTAAGAGCAATAAAATATCACTGAAATTCAATAACCATATTAACACACTTAAGTTTAATAAGCGCTTACTTATGTTCATCTTTATGAAAATTATCTCTATTAAGTTCCAATATATATGCCTTAACCTATATTAGTGCCAGTATATATTTATCCATCATAATTTCAATTCAATAATCAATGATGATTATTTTTATATTTTAATATTCAGGTATATAGCTTCTATAATTATCTAAATGATCATCATCTTCTTATCTAATAGAAAATAAATCAAACAAATTTTATATACTTTATTAATATTTTTAATGAAATAAATCAAACTAATTGACAATTTATAAGCATTTACCATTGATTATAAAATTACAGTCAGGCATGCACTCTTCCTCTCATATGGAATGTATTTGACTTACTAATATTATTCCTAAATGAGAACATGTGAGGATTAAATTAGAGATGTATAATCACTTTATGTTATCAAAGGAATTACTCAATTAAAAATCATAAATACAATAATAATATCAACAATTATACAGTAAATCTTATGAAGGAATACTTGATTGTACCTTAGACAAAGGAGACTGGATATTTTCAACTGAAAATCCTAAAATTGATGAATATTTTAATCAGAAACTCTCTTTGAACTATCAATATCAGACAATCATGCCTCTTTATTTGTGCGCAGGCATTGGTTTTCCATCTTTGGCAATTCTATGTTCCTATCTTCAAAATAGAGACAATAGATTTATCTATGGACTAGCTGCTGCAGCACTTTTTAGTGGCATCAAACTAATTATTAAAGTGTGAGTTTTTATTTTTATTATATATAATAATTAAGACATCATAGTTATTACTATACACTATATATATAAATATTTACAGGACATAAAGAAATAAAAATAGAAAATATTATATTAGAATTTACCCTTAGAAAATTGATTATCCTTTAAAAGGAATAATTAGTTGCTTTTTAATATAATATCATGATATTCTCAGTTGTTTAAAGGTGTATCTAACTTTGATATTATTGTTAAACTATAATCGAATTTTAGGAAGACGCTGAGTATCATAAAAAAATAGAAATTCAATTAACTTAATCTTATTCATAATAAGTAATTACAGAATGTTAGTCGAGTATTATGTATTACTTGTTCTTGGGATTTAGTTGATAATCAAATACTATTTACAAATTTTTAAGATAGATTGTGAATACGATTATTAATTAAAATCATTTAAGCTATGTCTTTTGATTCCTATATAATTTATATCCATAATGTATATTCGAAAATAACGAGGGAAACTTAATATCTCAAAACAAAAATAACTCCAAATTATAATTTTTATTATTATTAATTATCAAATAACAATAATATCAGTTTATGAAAATATACATAAAAATTAAATCCCTCAATATCTCTCTTAGAAATCTAAGACTAATTTAAATGGATTGTATAATTAAATAATCATAATTTAATAATAAGATTCTTCAATATATAGTTGAGTTTCCACCTTTTAATCTTTCTGCCATATGGATTGTTGATTCTTTTTGAATATTGTAATCTTCCACTTTCTTTTGATCATCTAAAATCTTTCCTCCAAATATCAATCTTTGTTATTGCGGTGGAATTCCACATCTTTCATAGATGGTCTTCTTAAGTTCTTTAATAGTTTAATTGTATTCTGCAGATACTGTGATTGTTTTCCCTGCCAATGTTTTGATAAAAACTTAACCCCCTCCTTTTAATCTTAATAATAATTATAAAATTGTATTGTTTGTAATCCCAATTTAAGAAAGTGTTTTATTATCATCTAATTCAGATTCTTAAAATATTATCCTTTATTAATTAAAAGGTATGCCTTCTTATTCTTGTATTTTAAGCTTAACTAATCTTATATTATCTGATTGCTCAAAAGGGAGGGTAATAGTTTTTCCTGTAATAGTTGATATTAAAAGCTGCATTTGATTTTCTATTAAATATATAATAAATAATAATGTTATATATTCTAAACTTTAGATTAATCCATTTAAGTTAAATAGAAATACTTTATAATACTTGATTGACTTTTAATATTTAATATTTCTATCATGAATTTTGTAATAATAATTTATAGTGTTTCGTTATATTATTTGTATTTAAATCTATGTTTGAACCGGGGAATAGCAATAGCGATATTTTGTTCAAGAAATCGCTCAGATCAGGAAACAAATCAGCTAAACTTACAAAGAAGAATTCTTAATATCATGATAGTGATATGATTACTAAATAAATGTCTTAGATAGTATTTGAAATGTAAAATAAGAATAATTCATTTGATCTTGCAATACAACTACTCACAGAAGAATCAAGTATTTTAAGATAACATTTGTCATTCTAAGTGTTTATTCCTGAAATAAAAACACAATTAGGTGAGAAACTATTAAAAGATAATAACTTATGGATCATTATTTTAGTTGTGTTTCACTCTTTATGTAAAGAAAAATCTAAATACTATGATTTCGTATAAAGAAACATCCTAAATACAATGTAAAAAAACTATCAAGATGATTACATAGTGAAATCTATTCAATAATAGGCAAATTAGATTATTTCAAAATCTGAACAAGAATAATAACAATTAATAAATTAATCTGCATCTAAATGTTCCAGAAAATAACTTAGAGTTTAATTTTAAGAAGATAAAGAGAATTAATAGAGTAATAGTAACAAAAAAAAATTCTAAGTTTTGAATTTAATTGAGCCTAGTAAAGAATAAGAAAATACATTATCTAATGATAAATTGAAAAAAAAAATTGACGATTTGACAAAGTCCTTTTAATAATTAAATAATGATTCTTTTGAAAATTAAGAAATGGTTGTGCCTTAAGTTGAACAAATTATTAATGAATAAGTTAAAGAATTAGAAGAAGAACTAAAAAATTAACATGATTAATCAAATAAAAAGCAAAGATTATCGCTAACTGAAAAACTCTTCTCTCGTTTAGGTTTTAAAGCCTGGAGAAGTGAATAAAAATAAATAAAACCAAATCCAATATAAACAAAAATGAGAGGTATTAGATTATTAGATGGATTGGATTCAAGAGAGCTCCAAACAAGTTATGTGGCAAAAGTGGAGAAGATTTTAGTCCCGAATCTAAATGATAACGGATTGCATTCAATAGTCTAAGTAATTTTTATTATTTTATATATTAAGTTATCTGCAAATAACTCATAAGAATTATTAGAATGGGGACTTTATGCTATCATATAATTAAGCGATTAAGACTGCACTAGCAAACAATATTTTGAAGATATGCAATATTATAAATAATTGGTTGCTTTTAAATTTAGATAGGAAAAACAAATATATATTCCTTTTGGTAAATATGAATTAATAATGTGATTTTTATACTTAAATTAAAGATGTATTAATATTATTTCGAACCATTATGAATGATATAAAAATATAAAATCAGCCGAAGGAAAGCAAAATGATAATCATGAAAATCATTTTTTGAAGATATACATCATCAAAATAGTGGATTCTTATCTGAAATAAATAAGTAAATTTATTGATACATATTTTATGGGTTAAAAATTTTATAATATGAAAAATATTAAAAGGCAAAAATCTATCTTTGATTACACATTTAGTTAAAGAGCAACAACTACTGCAGAATCAAGAAGGACATATAAAATCCCATTACAGATTAATGATTTCAAAAACAAATTTGAAGCCTACCTTTCTGGATAAACTACATGTGTTGATGTTATTAAATATAACAACAGCTTGCCAACAAAAAAGTATAGAATTGTACAACAAATTATAATATTTAGAGTAATTTTACCAAAAGGAAAACTCTTCATCATGCTAATACAATAAACTAATAAGAACCAATCATCGATTACAATGACATTAAAGAATTTATTGTTGATTATGATTAAAACTACACTGAAATCAAAAAAACTCTCAACACTTAACCTTCTCTATCAGAAAGAAAATCTTCTAATTAAGGATTGAGAACTTACATTAAAAGTAACTATTAGGAAAATAAACGATTAAATCATTTGAATCTAATAGCTGAAGATTATAGATCGCAGATAAGAAATAATAATTTAGTTTCGAATCCAGATCAGTTGAGTAAAATATTATGTTATGGTAGTATTTAAGAATAAAATCAAAGCAAGGACTAAAAATATGGCATTAATTAGGTATTTACCAAGTTTGCATTTAGACCTAAATTTGACTCAGCACATATGCAATCTCAAATAAAATTGTTAAAGCTAGAAAATGGCACAAAATAACCAATCATAAATGTGTATTAGAAAGTAATCATATAAAAATACATAATACTAGTTATTTCGAACTGCATCCGATCATTTTATAGATGTTCTAAAAGAAAATTGTAATGTTTAAACATCTGATTTACATAAACTGGGAGAATTGGATTTTTATGAGTATTAAAATTTTTTTAATAAATATTAGGCTTGAATAAAGATAAAACCAATTATCAGAAAGGCTAACAAAAAGGTCAACATAATTTTATGGAAAGGAAAAAGGATTGAAACACAATAAAATTTGTCCATAAAATCAAATTGATGATTGTGTCTTAGATGAATCTATAATCTCAGAAACTGAAGGTTTTCTATATATTATTATTTACAAGCAAAATTAAATATCTTTTATGGTCACAGTAAAAATTTTTAGAAAAAAATGATGAATCGAAATGAAAACCCAAATAAAATTGTAAGTATAATTTCAAAAATTGATCAAATTAGAGAAAATATCTACAATGTCAATAAAAATAAATTATATTGTTAATGATTCTTAAAAGTTTTTATTTAATTAAAATAACTCTCCTTTATTATTTTTATTCATCTTAAGTAATTATTTAATATAGAAATGTAAATCTGTAATTTCGCTAAGAAATAATTCATATTACTGGAACATTTTAGATATTTATCTAATTGTAAATCAAGTTTGATTTTTTAATAATACCAATATAATTGAAAAAATGACAACTTTAAATTATCGAAAGTAATTTATGCTCATGATGCTTTTTAGTACGCTCATTGCTAACCTTAAAATTATCTCAAAGAGAATCATTTAATTAAAACTAGATTTCTCATTTCAACCTCTTGATTATTTTAGATTAAGTATTATTCCATTAGGCTATTTTCCGAATTAATTATAATATTTCTAATTTACTGATTCTTCAAAAGTTTTAATTTAATTTTATTCTTGGTTGATTCTATTTAGACTTATGTATATTTCGTTTAATGATTCCATTTTTAGGTTTTAACCATATTCTCATATGAAAAAATCTTGTTATTTTATATTTTGGATTGTATGATGTTAAACGAAAGTAACCATCAAATTCTTAGTCTAAGAAATAAATTTAAGTAAACTAAATAATTCCATATTATTGATTTGATTGCGTCTGAGGAGTTTAATTCATATTAAAAAAAAACTTCTTAGTTTTCTTGATAATTTTATTGAAAATTAAACTTTAATTTCATTTGGAATTAGCATTTAATGGTAAAGCAGAGTTGATCTAAGTTTGGTATTAATAAGGTACGAAAATTAAACTTTAATTATCAAAATATATTATAAAAATTGATTCAAATCAATAATTGTGAATACTGGTAATATAAAATTTATCAATAAGAATATTTAATGGTATTCTAAAAAGAAATACTTAGTCTTTTATAAATCGACCAAAAAGTCAAAATATATAAAATAAAAAATGAATAAATTTGAACTCTTCGTTAAAATTATAAAGTAATGATGTAAAGAATAAAGAATCATAGAGTAATTAATAAAAGTTTAGAAAAAATAAAACATTATTAAAAATGAATTTATTTTAATAATGTGTATATTTTAATAATTATGAATTTAAAGTTTTCAAAACTAAGTGGAGCGTTGATTCAATTTAGATATTATAGTCAGACACTTTCTTATCATCTTATAAATTTTATCCTGCAAAAATTAGACTATACTAATCGTGAAGGATTCCTTCCTTATTTGATATTTATTTCTTGATATCGTCGATTGTATCTGTGGATTGGATATCTAAAGTAATTGTTTTTCCAGTTAAAGTTTAAATAAAAATTTCCATTGTTCCTCCTCCACCAAATGGCCTTATTACAATTTTATGATTAAAAGGACTGTTGATTCATGTTATAAATTATAATCCAAAAGTGCTTTTAGATCATCTAATTCACGTCCAGAAAAAATAAATCTTTGTTAATCAAATGGAATTCCTTCCTTATCTTCAATTAAATGTTTTAGACAATCGACTGTATCAGTTGATTAAACATCAATAGTGTCTGATGGTCAACATCAAGAGTGAAGGTTTTTACATTCAAAGTCTGAACTAAAAGTTGTATGATTATTTAAATATCGATAATAATTAGAATATGATACGCTAATAGATCAAATCTGATGAATTAGGAAATAAGAATTATACAAAAAATTTAAAATATTTATTTTAGTGAAGCAAAGCTGATGGAGATAATTGCTTAAATTTTAAAAAATTAAAGAAAATTATGATATAAATAGGTAATTTCAAAATCAATTTGAATATACTATTATTGATAAATTCAAAAAATAAAATATGCTAACATAAGATATGA